>OU343221.1:286554805-286614723 GCA_910596185.1 Chrysanthemum makinoi
GCCATCGACTGAGATAGTAATAATTAACCTTAAGTAATACAGTAAGAGCTAAATAAATATTGTGTTATTTTTCAATAATCAACAGATTATTATAACAAGATTTAATAAACATGCATGCATAATAATACAACTTAATAAAATGTGGGTCTTTCTTCACTTCTTGGGATGAAGCCAAACATATATGTACTTAGATCAATACCTTTTGTTGATTGCCAAACTTGACTTCTCAGCCGACGAAGATTTGATGAATGAAGCATTATCTTCAGCTGACAAGTATAAAGAAAATGACCTGGCAGCGTTAACAATGTTGGTCCCAAATATGAGTGAGTCGATATGAAATGCAAACAAATAAAACTTGAATAACTAAATCGTCTAACATAGAAATGATTCATACATCGAGTATAAGTACTAAACGAAAAGGCATGACCCAACCGTTGTGTCGGTTAGGTTTTTGTAACCGTTTTCTAACCGTTTTTTGTAACTAACTATTAATAATCGTTTGGCGGTTATATAACTACCTATAACTACTTATTAACCGGTATTCGGTTATTAAGTTCCTGACGAGCAACTTTGGTCCTTCGAGTTTGATGCAATGTCGAGATTATAGTTTACAATCTCCTCCTTAATCTTGATCGTTTCTTCGTCCTAAGTCTTGAACTCCGAGCATTTGTCACATAGTCACCTAACTTGAGTCTTGGTAAAGCTTTTGTTAAGATATCTACTTTTGTAGTTCTCCACTTACGTTCCACTTTGATATGACCTTTATTCTCTACGCATTCACTAATGAAATGATAGCTAATGTCTATGTGTTTTTGTCCTTCCATGAAAAACTGTTCTTTACGAGTGCTATTGCTGATATGTTGTCAACTTGCTGCTATCTTTGTTTCTTCCAATTCAGCTTAATTCAACGAGTAACGCTTTAACGAAGGCTTGACATGTTGCTGCGCAAGAGCCATGAATTCCCGATTAACATGATGAGAGTGCTATTGCCGGTTGCTTCGAGTACACCAGTAATGGGTGACTCTCCAAAGTAAAATACTATTCGAAGAGTTCCTTTTCTTGATCTGTATTCATTCCATAACTATTGTCGCCAGATCCTGCATCTGCAAATGCCTTTGTTCTTCTTGTAAATTATGCCATGTTCCTTGTTCCTTTGATGTATGGATTACTTGTTTCATCACCGTGTGATGATCCTTTGGGTCTTGCATAACTACGAATAGTCCGACCGAGTAACTAAGATCTCGGTCTTGTATGTAGTAAGTATTCGAGACTTCCAATTAGGATTCGTAGTGTTGCATCAACCGGGTTTCCATCTTCCTCTTGACCAACTTAGCGGATCCATTGGTGTCTTCATCATACATTCACATGCTTTGTTTCTTTTAGGATCTTGTTAATTCTATCCTGCTTGCTTGATCGTAATCTCCCCGATCGCGGTAACTTCTATCCCAAGGTAATATGCTAGCAAACCCTAGGTCGCCATTTCAAATTTATCTTCCATCCGGGATTGAACAAGTTTACTTCCTTCTTTGGGAGTGCCCTGATTATCAAATCATCTACATATACTCCAACGATAAGTGTAGAAGTCTTGCTTTCTTTGTGTAGACCTACTGCTCGAGATTACATTTCTTAAATCCTAATGACTTCAAGGTTTGGTCAAGCTTCACGTTCCAAGCTCTAGGTGTCATTGCTTTAAGCCACAAAGCTTTAGTTAGCTTGTGCTTGCCTTTTGCCATACAAAGCTTTAGTTAGCTCAGACTTTTCCAGGGTTTTGTTGAATGAAACCTTTAGGTTGTGTAACATAGACTTCTTCCTTCAATTCTCCATGTAAAAATGTTGATTTTACATTGTTAATACAAATAAACCGTAAAAACGTTTATTAATATTTTGCGATCTCTTTGTGTTTTGTTGATAACAAATGTAATGTTATCTTAAGTATAATTATAAGGATACATGTTATTTTTGTAAAGAATTTACATATAGCCATTTAAATACAACAATGTAATAATTAAGCATTTGTTGTAATAGTTTATTAGGATGGGTAAAAACCATAACCCATGGACCATGGATCTTAACCCATACCAAAGAAGACTTGATACAATGTATACTTAGATACATTGAATCTAAAGAAAACCCATGGACCAACCCATAACCCATGACCCATAACCAAAAAACCCATGGGCAAAGAGGAGCAGACCACGGATCCCTAGGATTACACTAGCCGGATCCCAAGTGGGAGGGATCCGTGGATCCGGGAACAGAAGAAATTTGCCTACAAATAGAGAGCCATTTCTTCATTCTAACTCACCCCTCTTCTTACTAAATCTCTCATACACTCATATTCTCTTCTAACATATAGATCACTTGATCTAGAGAGTTGTTCTTCTTCTTTCTATTTGTGATCCTCATATAGGTCCTTCTCTAAGGCGAGATCACGAGCATTCTACAAGTCATCCAAGCAAGGGGTCCTTGATTGATGTGTCACCCGCAAGATTTCTCAGAGTAAGATCTTGTATTTGTTATTTCACATATTTGTTGTGTAATAGTCGTGTTGGTTTGGTCCACCGTGATACGGACTCGGTATCTAGCTTTGTACCGGAAAAAGTGTAAGCAACGTTACGAAGGCTTCTCCGCCAAGTGAAGGAGTTTGTTGACATAGTGCTTGAACTCTCGAGTAGGTGACTCGGGAGTGGAGTAGGGCAAGGAAGGTGACCTTGTAGCCGAACCACTATAAATCGGTTGTGTCATTTCTATCCCTTAACTTTATTTATTTGCTTGCATTATCATTAGATCTATACTTTCTCAACATCCATAAGATTTCACATAATATCGAATCTAAAGTTTTTGAAATCAACTTAAAATCGCCAAAACTATTCAACCCCCCCTTCTAGTTTTCACAATTGGCATCAAGAGCTAAGTTTATAAAAGTTTTAAAATAAAATTGTATTTTAAAACTTTTCGATCACTATGGGTTCTGAAAATTATAAGGAAGGGCAATCTACAAACGACCACCACTACTTGAAACTAATGGTTTTATATATTGGAAAAATAGATTCTAAACGTATGTGAAGTCTAAAGATATTGATCTTTGGTACATTATTGTTGAAGGTGATTTTGAGGCTACCTCAAATGATGATAAAGGAAATTTAGTTCACATACCTCATGATAAACTAAATGATGAAATGAAGAAAAGCTTTCTAAAAATAGTGAAGCTAAAATGGTTTTGTATAATGCTTTACCGAAAAAGGAATTCGGAAGAATTTCTATGCTTAAAACCTCTAAAGAAATTTGGAATTTTTAGTTGTAACTCATCAAGGCAACCAACAAGTTAAAAATAATAAAATTGATTTATTTGTTCAACAATATGAACAATTTTCAATATCGGATGAGGAAACTATAGATCATTCATTTGCTAACTTTAATACTATTATTACATCTTTACAAGCACTTGATGAATCTTTTTCTAGCCGTAACCATGTTAGGAGATATCTAAGGCACTTCCATCGGTGGAGATCCAGGTGACGGCAATCGACGAGTCAAAAGATTTGACAATCCTCACCCTCGATGAACTCATAGGCAACCTAAAAGTCTACGAGCTTGTCCTTGCTAAAGATTCAGAAGCCTCAAAGGTGAAAGAGAAACACAAATCTCTTGCCCTTAAAGCCAAAAAGGCTTCGAGCGATGAGGAGAACTCATCTTCGAAAGTAGACGACGAAGAGTATGCATGTAAGGGACTTTAAAAAGTTCTTTAGAAGAAAGGGAAGATACGCCAAACAACCGTATGACGATAAGAAAGGCTTTCGAAAAAGCAAAGAGGACGAAAGCCAAAGGATGATCGTACTTGCTTTAAATGTGGGGACCCAAACCACTTTATTAGTAAGTGTCCCAAACGGGATGATCAAAAGGCGCTCGTGAGCGGCACGTGGGGAATGAGCGACGAGGAGGATGAAGAAATTTGTCTTGTGGCAAATGACGAGGTATGTCTCGAATACTATAGTAGCTCATCACTTGATGACGACTCATTGCATAATGAATATGATAAACTATGCAATATTAGCTTAAAACTAGTTAACAAAACAAGCTTTTAAAGAGTCAAAACAAACGTTTAGATAAAGAAGTCATAGAATTAAAAGCAAAACTAAAACGCTAGAAAAAGGTAAAATAGCAAGTGGTGAATGTGAACTATGCGTTCAACTTCAAACACTAGTGGATCACTTAGATTCTAAAATTGCTAGAATGAGCACTAACACTTTAGATACAATACTCGATAGTGTTAAAACCGGTAACAATCAAAAGGGTCTAGGTAGTCAACAACTTGATCCATCAACTAGTGAAAGTAAAGAAACAAAATTTGTTAAAGAACTAGAAAACCACCAATATTGGCGGATCCCACGGATCCCCCAAAAAGGAACCGCTAGTGTAGAAAAAGGGATCCGTGGATCTGCTGTAGCAAACATTAGCAATAACGTAGCTTCTTCATCTAGAACTGAGTTTGTCATAGTTAATAGGAAGAAACCAAATCATGTCACCACTAGACAACCACCTCCAAAATATAATCCTACTTTGGCAAGAAACAAAGCTCCATCTTTTTCAAAACCTAACTCATTTAGGAGACCTAATAATGTTTACCCAAAAAGTAACCATCAAATGGGATGGAATCAAAACATGCAAACGGTTTTCCTTTTCAAAACTTTGCTCCATGGAATGCATACTCATCTTATCCATACATGTCTAACATGAATGGAATGTTTAACACTAATGGACCCATGAACAAATGGGGACCAAACTTTGAGTTTATTATTGTTTTAGGTGTGCTTAAAGGTCGACCTAGACCCCGAAGAATGGGTCAAGGATAGCCACGCAGGCACACATGACCAATAGGATCTATTCTCCACATATGAATCCATTAATGGAGGTAATGTGGTGTTTGGAAATAGCAAAGTAGAATCATCGGCAAAGGTACGATTTCTAACAAATCTCTAACCATTAACGATGTGTCACGTAGAAAACCTAAACTTTAACCTCTTAAGTATAGGACAAATATGTGATAAAAGTGCAATGTACTTTTACCTAAAACCGTAGTAAGATATTAAAAAATGGCATAACCATAGGAAGAGGAATTAGGAAACATGGAGTCTATGTCATTAAAATGGGGAATGAACCTAAAGACAAACTATGTCTTACCTCTATGGATGATACTTTGACCTTATGGCATCGAAGATTGGGTCACGCCAACATGCGACTTCTTCAATCGCTATCATCCAAAGATCTAGTAAGAGATCTACCTAAGTTAAAATATGAACATCATTTTTGTGATGCTTGTAATGTAGGAAAACAAGCTCATTCGAGTCATAAAGCTAAAAACATGGTGTCAACAACTAGGTGTCTAGAACTTATGGATTTATTTGGTACATCCGCTATCCAAAGTTATGGAGGCAACTACTACACTTTGGTCATAGTGGATGACTACTCTAGGTATACATGGACAAAATTTTAAAGAACAAAACGGAAACCTTTAATTATTTTGAAATATTAAGCAAAAAGATCCAAAGACAACTAGGAAGTCCCATAGTGTCTATTAGGACGGATCATAGTAGGGAATTCGATAATGAAGTGCAATTCGGAGCTTTTTGTGACGCTAATGGTATTACTCACAACTTCTGCCCACGACTCCACAATCGAATAGGGTAGTAGAAAGAAAGAATAGAACTCTACAAGAAATGAGTCAAACCATGCTTAATGAACAATCCATACCTCAAAAGTTTTGGTGTAATGTCGTTGATACTTCAACGTATATACTCAATCGAGTCTTGATTAGACCAATCTTAGGAAAAACTCCATATGAGTTACTTCGAGGCAAAAAGCCTACGCTAAATCACTTTAGAGTCTTTGGTAGTAAATGTTTTATTCTTAACACTAAAGATTACCTTACAAAATTTGATCCTAAATCAACCGAAGGTATCTTTTAGGTTATTCGCCAAATAGCAAAGCTTACGCCATATTAAACAAAGAAACAATGAAGGTAGAAGAGTCATTAAATATAAAATTTGATGAAAGTCCACCCAAACCCTCTCCACCTCTGTCATGACGAGATTATAGAAAATGAAGCCATAGTAATAAAGAAAAAGATAAGTGAAGAAGAACCTCTAAGTGATGAAATAATAAACATTAAAGAGTCCAAAGATCACCCCGTAGATAAAGTCATAGGAAACTAAACGAACGAACATTAAGGTCTCAAGTTCAAAACCAAAGTAGCTTGTTTTGTTTCGTTTCAACCTTAGAACCTAAGAATACACAAGAAGCCATAAAAGATGAAAGTTGGGTAATGGCTATGCAAGAAGAACTAAATCAATTTGTTTCTAATGATGTTTGGACACTTGTCCCTCCACCTAGTAATCAAACCATAATAGGAACCAAATGGGTTTATAAAACAAATTAGATGCAAACGGAGTAGTGTCTAGGAACAAGGCTAGACTCGCTGCTCAAGGGTATAACCAACAAGAGGGAATAGACTTTGATGAGACCTACGCCCTGGTGGCTAGATTAGAGTCTATAAGAATACTTCTTGCGCATGCTTGTGCTAATGATCTAAAGCTTTATCAAATGGATGTCAAAAGCGCTTTTCTAAATGGTTTCATAAATGAAGAAGTATATGTAGCTCAACCTCCCAAGCTTCATTGATTTTGAATAACCCAAACATGTGTATAAATTAAAGAAAGCCCTTTATGGTCTTAAACAAGCTCCAAAAGCTTGGTATGATAGACTCAAGTCATTTTAAGTTAAACACAACTATACCATGGGGTTAGTTGACAACACACTTTTACTAAGAAAAGAGAGTCACATATAATCATAGTACAAATATATGTAGATGATATTATATTCGGATCCACTTGTCAAGACATGTGTGATGATTTTCTAAAATCATGCATGAAATTTGAGATGAGATGATGGGAGAACTTAGCTTCTTTCTTGGTCTACAAATAAAACAAGTAGAAGATGGTATCTTCTTCAATCAATCTAAATACATCAAGGAGATGTTAAAGAAATTGGTCTAGAAGAGTCAAAACCAATTAGGACTCAATGTCATCCACACCAAACTCACAAAAGATGAAGACGGCGAATCCGCCGATAATACTAAATATCGTGGCATGATAGTTTCTACCTCACCAAGTAGGCCGGATATAATGTTTAGTGTTTGCTTATGTGCTAGGTTTCAAGAAGACCCTAAAATATCACACCTAGAAACCGTAAAAAGGATATTTAGATATATTAAGGGTACAACACAATTAGGATTATGGTATCCTAAGGGCACGGAGTAGAAACAATTGTATATAGATTCTACCATGCAGTGACGTTGATAGAAAAAGTACAAGTGGGTATGTACTTTTATGGGATGTTGTTTAACATCATGGTTTTCTAAGAAACAAACGGCACTTGCAATATCAACAACCGGCCGAAAGTACGCTCACGCAAAGCATGCCAACAAGCACTATGGATGAAACAAGCGTTAGTAGACTACGACATCCATCTGCGTACATAGCCATCCTATGTGACAACAAAGGTGCCATCGACTTAAGCAAGAATTCGGTATTGCATTCTCGCACAAAGCATATAGAGATTCATCATCACTTCCTAAGAGACAATGTTCAAAAGGGGAACATCTCTATTGAGAAGGTAGCATCCGAAGACAACATAGCCGACGCCCTCACCAAACCGCTTGAAGGAACAATTCAACTTACTGCCTTGGTCTTGGTCTAATGGAACAAACGTCGTAACTTATTTGACTCTACATGGTATGTAAACACTAGCCTTCCTCTTTCTGAGTCTAGGATTTCTATTTTACGCACAACTCACAAACAATACGGGAATTTTCAAAACCCAAGATGAGTTTTTACACTTATAGTTTTCTTTTCTTTTTTTAAAATAAAGCCTACTTTCACAATGTTTTCTAAAAAGATGATACCTTCCTCAGATCAATTTCACAAAAAGCAATTTCTCACGTCTAGGACAAATAGCTTTTTCATTATTAATACAAAGTAAAACCCGCTTCATTGCATCTCATGTCTTTTGAATGAAAAGGGACACATAACTAACATGTGTTTTCAGGTACATTCATTTAAGCAACAATGAATTAGGAGCATTGATAACACAAAATTTACTCATGTACTAAATATGCGTTTTCAGGTTATCTCAATAGGATGGTTTTATACTTCTAGTTTATTTTCTATTTCTTTTTAGGGGTCGAGATAACCTAAACTCCAAATAGTTTGCATATAGGCACACACTAGGCAAAAATGTTTCCAAAAGGAAAATTTTGTGTCACTCGAATCACTGCATCCACGGATCCAGCCTTTCATGCCGGACGGATCCTCAAGGAAGGATCCGTGGATCCGTGAAACGGTTGTTTTCAACTTCTATTTTTTCACTTTGGATGAAAAATCCACATTTGTTTCATTTTTGGAGTATGCTCTTTAATGCTTGTGTTCTCATGATCACATGCCTTGAATTCATATCTAATCATTATATTTTAATCCACATTTTGGGTCAAGCATTCATTACAATGCTTGTTTTTCTATATATAGAACTCCCAAAATGCTTGCATACTCCATCTCCTACTCACAAACACACTTCATCATGTCATCCAAAACCCTTTAGATAATCATCTAGTACAAACAATCAAGATATCCAAACCTTTGTACTTCCACCATCCAAAATACCACAATCAAATGCTAGGATATCCCAGACGATTAGTATCCCATCTTGTTGCTTAGCAAAACCTACCTCTAATGGTTCATCCTCAACAAATGACTCACCACAAGATGCTTCCATTATAGCACCTCCCTCATCACCAACAAGTATACCAACTTCATCACCACCTAAAGTCACTTTTGGAACCCTTAAGACTAACGATAAAATACTCATCATTTTGGTCAACCAACTGCAAAACATTTAAAAACACTCAAATGCATCAAAAATACCGAAAATATCCCAAAATTGTATTTATATGTTTCAGATGCAAAATGTTTAAAATGATGAAAACGAGCTAAGTTTGCATAATTTTGCCAAATTTCAACTTTTCAAATCTTGACAAAATCGGGCCCTCAGCATTTGTTTTGAAATAAAGTCAACCCAAGTCCTTTTCAAATCAAAATTTATCAAAATGATCCTGGGTAAAAGTTTGAGAATTTACAAGTTTGGTCCTTCAAGTTTCAAAATTGGCAAAAATAGTCCTTGGAAGTTTAAAATGGAAACTTATCTTTATGGTCCTTGTACTAATGAAACTTTGCATGTTTGGCCCTTTGAGAAGTTTGGGAAAGTTACACCAGTCCCTCAAAAATCGTAAATTACAAGAATGGTCCTTGTGATTAAAATACCAAACCCTTTTCCCCATTGAACCCTCTCAATTTGACCCATCACCCACAAATAAAAACGCCCCAAACGACACCCTTTTCCTCCATCCTTTTTTCTCCTTTATCGCCTCAAACCGCTTACAACCTTTTACCCAAATCCTCACAACCAAGAACACTCCACCTCCAACCTTCTCTATTACCCAACTTCATCAAAACCCAAAACCTCCCTTAATCCCTTCTACCCAGTTTAACCCAAATCCCAAACCCACTACTCAAGCTTTCCCCTCTTCCCCAAATGCCACGATGGCAATCCAGGCTCAAAAAGCTCAACCAATGGCTTGGATTCACTCTCACTCGTACCTACTTATTGGATGGATGAGATTGACTGAAGAAAGCACAAGTGAAGATTTTGGCCTGTTTTGTCTCAGCGAAGAAGCACAAGAGAAGGAATTGAAGACCATCAAGACCCTAGTATAAATAGAAAACCTTGTAGTCATTGATAAGGCACCCTTTTCTTAGTTTTTAAAATTAGTTTTCTTTTTTCTGTTGTAATGAATTTTTTTAATTAATGAAAAGCACCTTATTTTCTTATCTGTTACAGTTTTAGTTTATTGAAATAAGCAGTTTCTTTACTTGTTTACTTAATCATAACAAAGGTTTTAAGTGGTAACTAGTTTCTACAAAACAAAAGTCAAGTTAATCTTCCTTTTTGAGAGCAGTTTTAACACTTTCATCCCATAAGGGACTGTTTGGGTCAAGGCTTTGAAAGGGTCAAAAATTCGCTTTTTACCCGTTTGACTCTTAGAGTCAAACTCCTTTTAAGATCAGTAGTCACTTTACAAGTTTGCATTTTGTTTGAAAAAGTTGTTTAAGTATCAAGTTTAAGTAAAAAAAAAGATTTCTGTTTTTCAGCTGCTGTTCATGGGCTGAATTTACAGCTTATTTGAAGTTTTAAATTGAAAAAAATTTGGTTTTTATGAAGTTGGCATACCAAACTCAGCATATACCCACTTTAGTTGCATCTTAGTCACCTCTAGCTTAGTTTAAATTAGTTTCAAAATCCATCTTTTGACTGCTTTCAGTTCTGTTTCAGCATAAAAGAAAAGAAAAAAAAAACTAAACCATGCTGAAAACAGCTTAATCTTAAACTGTTTTAAGCATTTTATTGGCCCCCACTTTGTGTTTCTTATATCTCTACTATGCTAACTTTATTTGTTGTAGCTTGTTCCTGGATTTGCACCACCTCTCAATTTTATAATAAGCTCAATCAGCCACGAGACCGTTTTCGCCTGCAAAGAACACAAAACGGATATGCTCTTTATTTTTCATTTTCAAGTGCTTATTAGGTACTAACTTGCTTGTTTAGGAGTAGTTGTTGCCCTTTTAGCTAGATTAGTTTAGGTTAGACCCTCTTTTAGCTTAATTAATGCTTATTAGGACATTTTAATGCTTATCATACCATTGTTAGAAGTTTAGGACTCCCCTTAGTGTAATTTATCCCAACTGCTTATCCCTGTTCCATTTAGCTTATTTTATTTGTACCTAGCTTATTTTCATTTTGCATTTGCTTGTTTAGTTACCCATCGCTTATTTCTCTGCTTGTTTGCTTAATTGTGTCTTTAGTACCCAAACAAAGGTGTGTTTATGCGTGTGATTCAAACAACAATCAATAAGCCGTTGTAATGCTTATTGAGAAGCTTTCATACAAAAAAGTTTGCACAAAAGGTTTCATTTGATAGTCTTTTTCAAATTCCAATAAGCAAAAACTCAAAATAAAAATGTTCGAAATTTCTATTGTGGATTTGAAACCTGCCACCGTGCTCACCACACCACACACTTACCAACTGCCCCTGGGTCTTTCTCATGTTAAGTTTGCATGATTAAACACAAAAGGGTTGTTTGCAGTTTAGTTAATAAGCCTCTTTAAGCTTATTTGCAGCTTCTTTTCCAAAGCAAGAGGCCTTTTAGATTTTTATTAGGTCCAGTATCATATCAAGTACTTTTAGTGATTTTTCCAGATTTTTACAAATTAGTTTAGTTTTTTTTTTTATAATTAAATTAGATTAAAAACGTTTTTAATTCGTAGTAATTAATTTAAAAATAAAAAAAATACCCGGTCTTTTTCTAAAATTAATTTTAGTCAATTAGGACGTAGAAAAATTGATTTCACACCCGTAGCCCTTAAATTGCAAAACTTTTACGTTTATGGCCGTGGTTGCCGGATTTTACGTCTTTTTTAGTTTTAGCACCCTAGGACTTAGTTTAGCTTCGTTTTATCATTCCTTAGGCTTAGTAATAGTTAATTTGTAGTTTATTACGGTTCTCTTGCCTTAATTACCTTCCCGTTAATTAATTTGTAGAAAACGTAATTCAAATCAACAAATCATTAAAACCAGTTCAAGTTATAAATCACAAAACTCAACGAATTCTTCCATTCACACCTCGTTGGGACACGACCCGGGAAATCACTTTTCCGGTATCACTTTTATCACACCCGTAGATTGGCACGTTAACCCTTTTCCTAAAGGTTAATTTTCAATTTTACGGTTAATTTGATATACATTGATATTGTGTTTTTCACCACTCACAAACAAACGAATCAAATTTTACGCCACGGAGGTGTGTTGCGATAATATCGTGATTTTTGCGATTAGTGACTTGAAGAACCTTCCTCGTGAAGTTATTATTTTTATAAAAATACAAAATACAAAAATATTTTTCTTTTCTTTGTATATATATAAAAGATTAAAAATACAAAAAGATTTTTGCTTGTGGTTTTAAATAATATAGAAGACACAATCAATATAACATTCTCAACTGAGGTGTTATCATTATAAGTTCCCGAACAAAAGATTTAAAACTTGCCTTTGTGTCGCTTCGTGATTTGGATTACTTTATCGGTTTAACAAACTGGTGAGGGTATAAGGACGGCCGACATTAAATTGCGGCTGAAAAGAGGCGGGTTTTAATAAGCTTCGCGACCTAATAAGCTTCTCCGCTCCTTTGTGCGTTTTACTTATAGAAGTGATCATTTCACATGGGATTATTGGTTTAAGTTCACTGTGTTTTGCCTCGGTCTTGTTTTAATTGAAAGTGTTGTTTTTGGAAGTGCATGCGCATCGCCGCAAGCTCGTAGACGTAACCGTAACCAAACAAACGTACCTAGATACGCATCATGAACAACCCACAATGACTCATAACCAAGGAACGGACCTCAAGTCCCAGACTGGTCCACAAGATCAAGCTCCCGATTCCCAGCGATGGAGGAGCTTTGCCAACCCACGATGGATGGACGGGCGTCCAATTGCCCTGGCCAACATCGAGCCACGGATTTTGGACGTAAGCATCACATGATTCAACAAGTCCAAAGTTTTTGCCAATTTCACGGATCACCGGGTGACGATGCCAACAAGCATCTCGACAAATTTCTCACCGTCACCCAAAGTATGAAGCAAAATGGGGTCACCGATGACGCCCTTCGCTATACCTCTTTCCATATTCCTTGACGCTTCATGCCACCGCATGGTTTGATCGTTTCCCAAGAACTCAATCCATAGTTTCGATGAAATGATCTCCAAATTCTTGGCAAAATATTTTCCACCGTCGATGGTGACGAAACTGAAATGAAATCGAACTTTAGGCAAAGATCCCGATGAGTCCTTATTTAAGGCATGGGAACGCTATAAGCTTTTGATTGATCGATGTCCGAACCACAATATGTTGCTTGTCACCCAAATAGATACGTTCTATAACGGGTTAACATTGAGACATCGTGACACGATAAATGCCGCTGCCGGTGGTACCTTTATGAAAAGGCGACCAAGAGTGTTATGATCTCATCGAAAACATGACTGCCCACAACAATTATTGGGATTCCTCAGCCGAGAGGAGTGAGTCAAGGAGATCTAATACTCTTCCATCTTCGAAATACACGACTCTCACCAAAAAGATTGAAGAAATATCCCACTGCATACTTAAAATGAGTCAAAACAACAACAATCAACAAGTGAATGTCGTGAACAAGAGTTGTGAAACTTGTGGTGGTCCACACCCTTATTTTGAGTGTCCAACCGGTGGCTTTCACTCAAGAGAGCATTTATGCCGCTTCTGGTTCCTACAATACGGGAGGTAATTCCTACCAACCACAAGGAGACCGAAACCTTCTAAGCTATCGTTCTAACAATTACCTTGGACCACCCGGGTTTAATCAAAGTCAGAACAATCAAAATGTGCAAAACATGAATAATCAGTTCAATCAAAATCAGAGTCAGAATCGGAATTTTCAAAATCAAGGTTTTCAAAATCAAGGAAATTTCAATCAAAACCGATTCCAAGCTCCTCAACAAAACATGCATGCCCCGCCTCCTCAAGCTTCTATTGACATTGCTAATTACATCAAAAGCAATGAAGCTAAGATGGTGTCCATGCAAAATCAAATTACCACTTTGAAGAATGATTTCACTTCCGAGCTTAGAGCTACTAGTAACAAGATTGATCAATCTCATAGCAAGATTGAAAGCATGATTGCTAGTCTCATGAGTCAAAAGAATCAAGCTTCAACTTCGGGAGCTCTTCCGAGTAACATCATTCCCAACCCAACGGGAGAGTTGAATGCTATCGCTACTTGTAGTGGTAAATCTTATGAGGGACCGTCGATGCCTAATCCTTCTCCGGTAGGGATGTGGAACGAAACCGAGGTATCAAAGGAAGGTGCATATCTCAAGCCCACGGCACCGCGACAAGTCCAACCTCCGTGGTCTTACCTCCAATTCGAACCGTTGTTCCGATGATCAATCCTAAGCCTTCACTTCCTTATCCTTCAAGGCTTAATGACCAAAAGCTCCGTGATAAAACTAGTCAACAAATGGAGAAGCTTATCCAAATCTTTCAAGATTTGCACTTCGAGATTAGTTTCATGACTTCTTCTAATGCCAAAGTTCGGTCCAACAATCCAAAATTTGTTGAATAACAAAGAAAAGATTTCTGAAATGGCTAAAACTTCTTTGAACGAGAATTGTTCGGCGGTTATCCTTAAAAAGCTTCCCGAAAAGTTAGGAGACCCCGAAAAATTTCTCATCCCATGTGATTTTCAAGGCATAGTTCAATGCTCCGCCTTGGCCGATCTTGGTGCGAGCATTAACTTGATGCCACACTCCATGTGGAAAAGCTTTCATTACCCGCCTTACACCTACATGTATGATCCTCGAGCTATGGACCGCAAGTTCTCGTCCGCTAAGTATAGCCGAGGATGTATTTGTGAAAGTAGGCAAGTTTCATTTCCCCGCCGACTTTGTTGTTGTCGAATTTGATGTCGATCCCCGAGTACCCCTCATCCTTGGGAGGTGCTTCTTAAAAACGGGTCGGGCATTGATTGACGTTGATGAAGGGAAATCACTTTGAGGTAAACAAGGAAGCCGTTACTTTCAATCTCAATCAAGTTACGAAATACTCCCCCAATTATGGAGACAATTCCGTCAACAAAATTGATGTCCTTGACATTGTGTCGGAGGAGTATTCTCAAGAAATTCTTGGATTCTCGAGTGGCAATCCCACTTCGTTGATCCCATCGTTGTTTCTTCCCCTTCCTCACTCCGCTTGAGGAAGTGACTTTATTTTGGAAGAGATTGAAGCATACTAGTGATTCTGCTTATGGGA
This sequence comes from Chrysanthemum makinoi, assembly GCA_910596185.1. Taxonomy (NCBI): domain Eukaryota; kingdom Viridiplantae; phylum Streptophyta; class Magnoliopsida; order Asterales; family Asteraceae; genus Chrysanthemum; species Chrysanthemum makinoi. The sequence goes on from OU343221.1 coordinate 286,569,808, forward strand.
AATTGATCACGCTCCCATCGACATCGAGGGAGATATACTTCTCATCGAGAAGATGCTCAATGAAGATCCTTCATCACTCCCTCCTCAAGAACTTCATAAAGAGGAAATTAAAACCATTGAAAAATCTAATGATCCTCCCGAGGTCGAACTTAAGGACTTACCACCTCATCTCGAGTATGCATTTTGGAGGGTGACAATAACTCACCCGTCATCATTGCTAAAGACTTGAGTGAGGATGAAAAAGCCGCTATCATAAAGGTTTTGAAGTCACACAAGCGAGCCATCGCTGGAACTTTCCGACATCAAGGGTATTAACCCGGAATTTTGTACACACAAGATTCTCATGGAAGATGACTTCAAACCGGTGGTTCAACACCAAAGAAGGGTGAATCCTAAAATCCACGAGGTTATCAAGCAAGAAGTCATAAACTTCGATGCCGGATTATTTACCCTATCTCGGATAGTCCTTGGGTTAGCCCCGTTCATTGTGTGCCCAAAAAGGTGGCATTACCGTTGTTGAAAATGATGAAAACGAGTTGATTCCTACTCGATTGGTTACGGGATGGCGGGTTTGCATTGACTATCGAAAGTTAAATGAAGCCACCAGAAGACCACTTTCCATTACCTTTCATGGACCAAATGCTTGAGAGATTAGCGGGAAATGAATACTATTGTTTTCTCGATGGTTTCTCGGGTTACTTTCAAATTTACATTGACCCACAAGATCAAGAAAATACCACATTCACGTGTCCTTATGGAACATTTGCTTACCGACGCATGACTTTTGGCTCGTGTAATGCTCCCGGTACGTTCCAAAGGTGTATGATGGCCATTTTCCATGACATGATCGAAAAGACTATGGAGGTCTTTATGGATGATTTTTCGGTCTTTGGGGATTCTTTTCAAACATGTCTCTCCCATTTGGACAAGATGCTTGAACGTTGTGAAAACACGAATCTTTGTCTAAATTGGGAGAAATGTCACTTTATGGTTAAGGAAGGAATTGTCCTTGGCCATAAGATTTCTAAGAGCGGGATTGAGGTTGACAAAGCTAAAGTCGATGTCATTTCAAAATTACCTCCCACAACCGTCAAAGGAGTTAGAAGTTTCCTTGGTCATGCCGGATTTTATCGTCGTTTCATTCAAGACTTTTCAAAAATATCCCGACCTATGACCCGACTTCTTGAAAAGACACCTTTCGCTTTCTAGTGAGTGCATGAAGCGTTTCAAACTCTTAAAAAGAAACTCACTGAAGCACCAATTCTAGTTGCCCCCGATTGGGAATTACCATTTGAGCTTATGTACGATGCAAGTGATTTCGCCATAGGTGCCGTCTTGGGACAACGAAAATCAAAACATTTCCAGCCTATACATTATGCTAGCAAAACTTTGACCGAAGCTCAAGCACACTACACCACGATGGAGAAAGAATTACTAGCCGTGGTGTATGCTTTCGAGAAGTTTCGGCCATACTTGATCTTGTCAAAAAGCATAGTGTATACGGATCACTCGGCTCTCAAATATCTCTTTGCTAAGCAAGATGCAAAGCCGAGATTGTTCCGATGGCTCCTCCTACAAGAATTTGATATCATTATCCGTGATAAAAGGAGCCGAGAACCTAGCGGCCGATCATCTCTCTCGCCTTGAAAATCCACATCAAGGTGTGCTCGAGAAAAGGAAATAACGAAACATTTCCTCTCGGAGACACTTAATGTGGTATCTCATCGTAAGATTCGAGTACCATGGTTTGCCGACTTTGCAAACTATCATGCGGTAACTTTTGTTGTGAAAGGGATGTCGTCCCAACAAAAGAACAAATTTTTCAAAGATGTTAAGCATTATTTCTGGGACGACCCCTACTTGTTTAAAGTTTGTGCGGATCAAGTCATCCGACGGTGTGTTCACGGCCAAGAAGCTGATGAAATTCTCAAGGCTTGTCATAATGGACCCAGGCGGGGACATCATGGCCCGAACTACACCGCTAAAAAGGTGTTTGACTCCGGCTTCTATTGGCCCACGATTTACAAAGATGCCCATGACCTCGTCAAATTGCGACTCTTGCAACGTCATAGCAATCTCTAAAAAGAGATGAAATGCCTCAAAATGCCATTCAAGTGTGCGAGATCTTTGACATATGGGGCATCGATTTTATGGGTCCGTTCCCGTCTTCTCGAGGGAACAAGTATATACTCGTGGAGGTCGATTATTTGTCCAAATGGGTAGAGGCGAAAGCGCTACCCACCAACGAGCTCGAGTAGTTGTGGAAATTCTTGAAGTCTCTCTTTACCCGTTCGGAACTCCCGTGCCATCATTAGTGATCGCGGTACGCACTTTTGCACCGACCAATTCGCAAAAGTCATGCTTAAGTACGGTGTCACTCACCGTCTTTCTACCGCATATCACCCACAAACTAGTGGGCAAGTGGAAGTTTTGAATCGTGGCTTGAAAAGAATCTTGGAGAGGACCGTAGGTGAAAAACAGGCAACCGTGCATCTTGGTCGGACAAACTTGAAGATGCACTTTAGGCCTTCCGTACCGCTTACAAAACACCCATCGGGTGTACTCCTTACAAGATTGTGTATGGAAAGGCGTGTCATCTCCCGATCGAGCTCGAGCACAAAGCCTATTGGGCCTTGAAGCATGTAAATTTTGACCTTAAGTCCGCGGGTGATCACCGGAAAGTTCAACTCAATGAATTTAATGAACTCCGTGATCAAGCTTACGAGAACTCATTGATCTACAAAGAAAAGACAAAGAAGATCCATGACTCAAAAATCAAGAACCGCGTTTTCTAACGAGGTGACCGAGTCCTTCTTTTCAATTCTAGATTGAAAATCTTCTTGGGGAAGCTTAAGACCGTTGGACTGTCCATTCATCGTTGCCAAAGTTTTTCCATATGGCACCGTCGAGTTATCTCAAACCGAGGACCAAACTTCAAGTGAATGGACATAGGTGAAGCATTAGTTTTGAAGCAGTATTTGGAGAGGGACATTCCACTTGGGTTGTCCAGGATCTACAAACTTTCCCCATGAACCAATGAATGCGGGGATCGAGTCAAGCTAGCAGCGATCGGAATCAAAAAACAAGAGCACACTATATGGGTTTTCACCCGTATTTCTGACTTTTACTTTTCTACCACCTAGTGTGGGGAGTTGCCCCCCGCTGTTGTATATAAAGTTTCAAAAAAAAAAAAAAAAAAATTCAAATAATGGCGTAGTATTTCCCTTTTACGTTCTATGTTTCGGCATAACCGTCGGTACTTTGAATATTGAGGGCAATATTCATTATGTGTGGGGGGAATTCTCACGAATTTTATCATGTAATTATACCACCCTATTCCCCCAATTTTTGGCCAAAATTTTTTTGGAGTAAGTGTTTTGCACTTACTCAACTTATGGTTATCAGTCCGCCATGTCTAATAAACAAAAGGATTGGCTAATCCAGGAGCAAACGGCTCTTGGTAAAGATATCTCAAATCCGTTGACGGCTTGCAATTTGCCCAAAATTGTTTGGTGTTCAGCTCACCATATCTTTAATTAGTGAAGAGTTGGCTAGCCCGCAAGTTTATGGCTTGTGGTAAAGGCAGTTGGAAAACCATAATTGGTATCGACTCACCAAAGATATTTTATCTAAGAGTTGGCTAGTCCAGAAGCAAACGGCTTCTGTAAAGACAAATCAAAACCGTTGAAAGTCGGGTGATTTGCTCAAAATCATTTGGTATCATTGTACCAAGGTTCTTACTGAACTGAAACAATTGGCTACTCCAGTAAGTAATGGCTTTTGAAAAGAGATTCAAATCTATTAAGTTTTCTCAAAAGATTGCTAGGGACTAGCAATAGTTTAGTGTGGGGGATTGATGAGTGTGTAAATACTCATCATTTTTATCAAATCGAACGCAAAAACATTTAAAAACGCTCGGAAATGCATCAAAATACTGAAAATATCCCAAAATTGTATTTTATATGTTTTCAGATGTAAAAATGTTTAAAATAAGATGAAAAACGAGCTAAGTTTGCATAATGGCGTTTCAGTCCCTCAACTTTAAAATCTTGACAAAATCAGTCCCTGAGCATTTGTTTTGAAATAAAAGTCAACCCAAGTCCTTTCAAAATCAAAATTTATCAAAAATGATCCTTGGGTAAAAAGTTTGGAGAATTTACAAGTTTGGTCCTTAAAGTTTCAAAATTGGCAAAAATAGTCCTTGGAAGTTTAAAAATGGAAAATTATCTTTTATGGTCCTTGTACTAATGAAACTTGGCATGTTTGGCCCTTTTGAGAAGTTTGGGAAAGTTACAATTTCAGTCCCTCAAAAATCAGAAATTACAAGAATGGTCCTTGTGATTAAAATATCAAACCCTTTTCCCCATTGACCCCTCTCAATTTGACCCATCACCACAAATAAAACAAACGCCACAACCCCCCCACCTTTTTCCCTCCATCTTTTTCTCCTTTATCTGCTTCCAGAAAACCAGTTACCCTTTTACCCAAAATCCTCACAACCAAGAACACTCCACCTCCAACTTTCTATTACCAATTCATCAAAACCCAAAACCTCCCTTAATCCCTTATACCCAGTTTAACCCAATCCCAAACCCACTACTCAAGCTTTCCCTCTTCCCAAATGCCACGATGGCAATCCAGGCTCAAAGCTCAACCAATGGCTTGGATCACTCTCACTTGTACCTACTTATGGATGGATGAGATTGATGAAGAAAGCATAAGTGAAGTTTTTGCCTGTTTGTCTCAGCGAAGAAGCACAAGAGAAGGATTGAAAGACCATCAAGACCCTAGTATAAATAGAAAACCTTGTAGTCATTGATAAGGCACCCTTTACTTAGCTTTAAAAATTAGTTTTCTTTTTTCTGTTGTAATGAATTTTTTTTAATTAATGAAAAGCACCTTATCTTCTTATCTGTTACAGTTTCAGTTTATTGAAATAAGCAGTTTCTTTACTTGTTTACTTAATCATAACAAAGGTTTTAAGTGGTAACTAGTTTCTACAAAACAAAAGTCAAGTTAATCTTCCTTTTTGAGAGCAGTTTTAACACTTTCATCCCATAAGGGACTGTTTGGGTCAAGGCTTTGAAAGGGTCAAAAATTCGCTTTTTACCCGTTTGACTCTTAGAGTCAAACTCCTTTTGAGATCAGTAGTCACTTTACAAGTTTGCATTTTGTTTGAAAAAGTTGTTTAAGTATCAAGTTTAAGTAAAAAAAAAAGATTTCTGTTTTTCAGCGGCTGTTCATGGGCTGAATTTACAGCTTATTTGAAGTTTTAAATTGAAAAAAAATTGGTTTTTATGAAGTTGGCATACCAAACTCAGCATATACCCACTTTAGTTGCATCTTAGTCACCTCTAGCTTAGTTTAAATTAGTTTCAAAATCCATCTTTTGACTGCTTTCAGTTCTGTTTCAGCATAAAAGAAAAGAAAAAAAAAACTAAACCATGCTGAAAACAGCTTAATCTTAAACTGTTTTAAGCATTTTATTGGCCCCCACTTTGTGTTTCTTATATCTCTACTATGCTAACTTTATTTGTTGTAGCTTGTTCATGGATTTGCAGCTCACCTCTCAGCTTATAAATAAGCTTCAATCAGCCACAGTAGACCGTTTTTCAGCCTGCACAGCAACACAACAGATATGCTCTTTATTTTTCATTTTCAAGTGCTTATTAGGTATTAACTTGCTTGTTTAGGAGTAGTTGTTGCCCTTTTAGCTAGATTAGTTTAGGTTAGACCCTCTTTTAGCTTAATTAATGCTTATTAGGACATTTTAATGCTTATCATACCATTGTTAGAAGTTTAGGACTCCCCTTAGTGTAATTTATCCCAACTGCTTATCCCTGTTCCATTTAGCTTATTTTATTTGTACCTAGCTTATTTTCATTTTGCATTTGCTTGTTTAGTTACCCATCGCTTATTTCTCTGCTTGTTTGCTTAATTGTGTCTTTAGTACCCAAACAGTGGTGTGTTTGCGTGTGACTGTCCAAAACAACAATCAATAAGCTGTTGTAACAGCTTATTGAGAAGCTTTCATACAAAAAGTTTGCACAAAAAGGTTTCAATTTGATAGTCTTTTTCAAATTCCAATAAGCAAAAACTCAAAATAAAAATGTTCAAGAAATTTCGTCATTGCTGGGATTTGAAACCTGGCCACCGTGCTCACCACACCACACACTTACCAACTGCCCCTGGGTCTTTCTCATGTTAAGTTTGCATGATTAAACACAAAAGGGTTGTTTGCAGTTTAGTTAATAAGCCTCTTTAAGCTTATTTGCAGCTTCTTTTTCCAAAGCAGTAGGTACCTTTTAGATTTTTATTAGGTCCAGTATCATATCAAGTACTTTTAGTGATTTTTCCAGATTTTTACAAATTAGTTTAGTTTTTTTTTTTTATAATTAAATTAGATTAAAAACGTTTTTAATTCGTAGTAGTTAATTTAAAAATCAAAAAAATACCCGGTCTTTTTCTAAAATTAATTTTAGTCAATTAGGACGTAGAAAAATTGATTTCACACCCGTAGCCCTTAATTTTAGTCAATTAGGACGTAGAAAAATTGATTTCACACCCGTAGCCCTTAAATTGCAAAACTTTTACGTTTATGGCTCGGGTGGTTGCCGGATTTTACGTCTTTTTTAGTTTTAGCACCCTAGGACTTAGTTTAGCTTCGTTTTATCATTCCTTAGGCTTAGTAATAGTTAATTTGTAGTTTATTAGGGTTCCCTTGCCTTAATTACCTTCCCGTTAATTAATTTGTAGAAAACGTAATTCAAATCAACAAATCATTAAAACCAGCCTGTTATAAATCACAAAACTCAACGTAATCCTTCCATTCACACCTCGTTGGGACACGAATAACCCGGAAATCACTTTTCCCGTATCACTTTTATCACACCTCGTAAGGATTGGTAATGTTAACCCTTTTCCTAAAAGGTTAATTTTCCGAATTTTACGGTTAATTTGATATATATTGATATTGTGTTTTTCACCACTCACAAACAAACGAATCAACTCCAACAAGATCTAAACAACCTAAACAAAAAGAAATAGTCTTTTCAATACCACCCACATCTCCAAATACTATCTTTCAAGATCTTGAAACATCACCACCATTAGCTCCCATCACATTACAAGAACATCTAGGTTCTTTTCCACCACCATTTACTAACATTCCGGATATTGATCCATATTTTCCTATTTTTCCACCACACCTTCCGCATAACTCAAATCAAAACAACCCGAAAAACTTCCGCACTCATTACCCACATCATTTACATTGTGAACATTGCCAATCCACTAGGGAAATCGCAATAGAAGTTAGGGAAGAAATGCTTTTCATACTCAACCTCATCCTTGATCGCATCAATACCATCACTCATCAAAACCTCCATCCATAACCTTATGCAAGCATGGAAGGAATCACTACTACTATTTTTAGTATAATCCTTTTTCTTTTGATGTCATTTTCAAGAAAAAGTCTTGTTCTTATTTTTACATGCTTGTAAGTGGCTTAAATACCACTACAATTTGTTGTTTTATTACAAGGCATTGTTTACATACCTTGGCTCCCAATCTTGATTCTCGGCAATCACAAGATTATTTAAGCATGTTACTAACCTCTCTTTTTGTAGGATTTTTTTAATTTTTCTTCACTTGACGCCCCAAACAAGGGGGAGCTACCGTCAAGGGGAGTTAGGAGTTTGTTTATTTCTTCCAAGGGTTACCTTTTTGTTTCGACAAAAAGGGGGAGAAGAAGTAAAACTTAGGGGCTTTCAAAACTTGCATCTATTTTTAAGTTTTACTCATCATAACATTATGTTTTGTCATCAATAAAAAGGGGGAGATTGTTAATACAAATAAACCGTAAAAACGTTTATTAATATTTTGCGATCTCTTTGTGTTTTGTTGATAACAAATGTAATGTTATCTTAAGTATAATTATAAGGATACATGTTATTTTTGTAAAGCATTTACATATGGCCATTTAAATACAAAAATGTAATAATTAAGCATTTGTTGTAATAGTTTATTAGGATGGGTAAAAACCATAACCCATGGACCATGGATCTTAACCCATACCAAAGAAGACTTGATACAATGTATACTTAGATACATTGAATCTAAAGAAAACCCATGGACCAACCCATAACCAAAAAACCCATGGGCAAAGAGGAGCGGACCACGGATGCCTAGGATTACACTAGCCGGATCCCAAGTGGGAGGGATCCGTGGGATCCGTGGAACAGAGAAGAAATTTTCCTATAAATAGAGAGCCATTTCTTCATTCTAACTCACCCCTCTTCTTACTAAATCTCTCATACACTCTCATTCTCTTCTAACATATAGATCACTTGATCTAGAGAGTTGTTCTTCTTTCTTTCTATTTGTGATCCTCATATAGGTCCTTCTCTAAGGCGATATCACGAGCATTCTACAAGTCATCCAAGCAAGGGGTCCTTGATTGATTTGTCACTCCGCAAGATTTCTTTAGCGAAGATCTTGTATTTGATATTTCACATATTTGTTGTGTAATAGTTGTGTTGGTTTGGTCCACCGTACGCACTCGGATCTAGCTTTGTACCGGAAAAAGTGTAAGCAACGCTGTGAAGGCTTCTCCGCCAAGTGAAGGAGTTTGTTGACATAGTGCTTGAACTCTCGAGTAGGTGACTCGGGGAGTGGAGTAGGGCAAGGAAGGTGACCTTGTAGCCGAACCACTATAAATCGGTTGTGTCATTTCTATCCCTTAACTTTATTTATTTGCTTGCATTATCATTAGATCTACACGTTCTCAACATCCATACGATTTCACATAATATTGAATCTAAAGTTTTTGAAATCAACTTTAAATCGGCAAAACTATTCAACCCCCCCTTCTAGTTTTCCACATACATCTAAGTGGTGTACTTGCCATCCATGATATGCTGCTAGTGCTAAGATCAATCGAACTGTCTCTATCCTAGCAACTGGTGCAAACACCTCATCGAAGTCTATTCCTTGTTCTTGTACATAACCTTTTGCTACTAATCTTGCTTTATACTTTATGATCCTTCCTTGTGCATCTCTTTTGGTTTTATAAACCCACTTGAGTCTGTTTCCTTCTGCCGCAAGCAATGTGGTGTGGTCCATGTGTTGTTTTTGGTAATTGAATCTAATTCAATTTCCATGGCCTCAATCCACTTCTCATCTTTTGATGCTTCCTTGTAATTACGGGGTTCTTTCTTCAGTGAAAAATAAGCTTGGTGCTTCAACTTCAATGCAAGCCAGAGATTTCCGAATATTATTTAAACCTTGTATTGGTCTATGATCAAATCTAGGATCTGAGCTTTCTAATGAGCTTATAGTAGCTCCTTCTTCTTCGAAGTTAGGGTTGTAAGTGTATGATGGTGGTGTGATTGGTGAGGGTGGATCCGGTATAGGTTCTTGTTCATGATATCGTGTTATCGTTTTCTGTGTTGGACTGGTGTAGGATTATCATAGTCAACTCCATCTTTTACAAAGCTAGTCCAAAACGTATCCTCTGTAATTGTATCCTCTTCATTGTTATTCCAATCCCACGGTTTCGTTTCCATAAACTTTACATCCCTACTAACATGTTTCTTCTTCCCTACTGGATCATATAGCCTACATGCTTTTGATCCTTCTTCAACTCCTAAGTAAATCATTGAAATGCTTCTATCATCCAGCTTTTTTAAGTGAGGTATCGTTATCTTAACATAAGCTGTGCATCCGAATATTCTTAGGTATTCTAGGTTTGGTTTTCTGTTGTAGAGGGCTTCATATGGTGTTTTATCCTCCAGGGCTTTCGTAGGTACCCTGTTGAGTATTTAGATGGCGTGTCTGACTGCTTCCGCCCAAAAAGTTAAGGGTAACTTCATTACTTTCATCATACTCCTAGTAGTTGATAACACTGTCCTATTTCACCTCTCTACTACACCATTCTCATCATGGTGAGTATGGTTGATCTGTGCTAAACTGTCAAGCTACCTCACGCAAGCTAGCCACTTGTGAATGGCTAACCATAAGAAGCTTAAAACTGCTTAAAACACAAATACAATGAAGTCTTGGAGAATATAATGAATTCCCGGGTCGTTAAGTCCCACGGAGGATGAATTGGTGTTAAACAACTTCAGATGTCGAATAATCACTAAGGATAGTGATCAATAAGGTTTTTGAGAAATTTATACCTAAAGAAAAGATTAATAAATTACAGGGGCTTAAATACAAATTAAAGGAAATTAAAAAGTTAAAATATATTAAATAAACGCTATCACTATTTTTACAATGATGTTTTTCTGATTTTATAAAACAAATTATCTTAAATAAACTATTTAAACTAAAACGTAAACTCAAATTACCTAAAAACGCTACTTAAAATGAAAATTAGCTGCTATTTCTAAAAATTACTTCAAGTAAAGCAAAACGTAAATTTTATGAAATAAAAGTCCTACAAGAGTAAAAACAATTTTCTTACCTACTATTTGACAAAAGAAAATTTTAGGAAAAAGCCGGGTATTTTATCGACTCTTAAATTATTTATTACGAATTAAAAACCAAATAACACTAATTAAATTATTAAAAATACTAAAACACTTTGGAAAAATCTGAAAATTTTACTAAAAATACTTTATCCTAAAAGGGACTTAAGAAAAATAAAAAAGGAGCAAGAGCTTATACAGATAAGCTGTTAAAAATGGAATAAGCTAAATGAGCTATACTACTCAAACTACCTTATATATTTAATGATGTAAACTTAAACCAAGAAAGACCCAAGGGCGCAATGGTTACAGGTACACACTATATCACCCCTAAAGGGTGGGAGGTCTCAGGTTCGAGCCTGCCTCCCCACCCTTTTTGCCATTTATTTTTTTTTTCGATTTTTCTTTTTGAAACTTATTAAGTAAATGATTTTAAGCAACTTTTATAACTAAAACTTTTTATGAAAATCACCAATAAGCTGAGTTTCAGCTTATGATTTATCAACAGTTGAACAAAAATGAGACTAAGCTTAAGTTATTAGTTAAATGGCTATATAAGCTACTAAATAAGCTAAATGAAAACTGAAATAAACTAAGAACCTGTTTAATAAGCTAAAATGACACCGAAAACAAATTGGATAGGAAATAAGCACTCGAATAACTTAAAATAAGCACACAGTTAAGCTGTATGTGACACTATTGTTTTTACTAGGCACCTATAAGCTTAATTTTAAGCACTTAAATAAACTAGAAAATGAAAACAAAGACTTGGATTAGCTAGTTGACCAACTCAGCTTTTCAAAAGCTAAAATTTAACTGTGGAGTTCACAAGTGAGCTTATTTTGAGCTTATGAAAATGGACTAAATAATCGAGTGGACATTAGACTATATGAATTGGACAAATCAAAAGCTAATAAATGTGCTTAATAAATAAGCTATAAATTGGAAAATGAAAACTGGAAATTTGAGATGGCTAGGTGAGCTATTCAAAAAGCTAGTTTGCACAAGCTAAAGCTAATTAGTAAGCTCTGTGAGAGCTTATGAAATTAGCCACCACCTGGTGCCGTGGCATTTTTCGAAAATGTACTTAAAAGATGGCAATAAATAAGCGCTTTATAAGCTAGGAAGTGAGAAGCTAATATTTTTCTAATTTTGTTTAGCAGCTAAATATTATTATCCCAAAAGGATTTAAGCTAAATCCTAATATTGAGCATACACTAAAATTCCTAAGTTTATTCAAAAACTGTATTAAGGTAAATTTTGACTTTTAAAAGTAATGACACAGTTTGACTTTTATGAACTTCTATTTGATTCTATGGACTAATTATGTTATTATAAGCTATGATAAAGTGAAATTAAGCTATTGTATCAAGTTATGAGTTAATTTGATGAGAATTGTAATCTATAAGTTTAACAGTTAACTAGCAATTTAAACTTATAAGCTATTTTGACTTTTATAGTAATGAGCATTAGTTTTTGTTGTTGAAAAGTTATTAAACACTAATATGACATAAAACAATCACAAGTAACAATACAAATATCCTCTATCACAGTTCACTAAGCAATTCCAAACACCCTTCAGGACTGTTTTTGAAGAGTTAAGTACTGAAAAAGCTCTTTAAACCAAGGGACCTAATAATTAACTTATATTAACCATATTTAGATAGTATTAGACTAGAATTAACAGGATTAACTTACTAATAATATGAAATGCAAATTTTTGTGAAATAACTTACAATGAAGTTCATGCACAGACATCTGAACCAAGGACTCAGAATCACTCCTATATGCTTACCAATAAGCTCTAAACCAAAAGCAATCCAAAAGCTACCCGCTCCAGCCTTTGACCTTCTTCACCATGGATTTTTGAATTTTCACTAATTTATTTGGTATTTTTGGTATTTTTCTCTTTTTAGTTCTAAACTGAATTTTATTGTTTCTAAAAGCTTTAATAAGCTTTCTAGGAACTTATGTTAGCTAATTCAGTCCAACACAACAAATTAATAACAACATTGAAACATTTTGAGATTTTTGAACTTGGAAATGCAAAAACTGGAAAGATAATTAAAACTTGAGATTGATGCTTTAAAAAGTTTCACAATACACTGAGAATGATTAAAACAGTACTTGAAATATTGAAATTACACTGGAATTGGAAAATTGACTAAAACGACTTATCCTAAACTAAATTACACTACTTTTTTACTACCCTCCTTCATCTCTGCTTCTTTCCTTCTTTATAATGACTTCTAGGGCTCTGTGGGTCCCACTTGGTCTTTCCCATCAACAATCCCAGCCTTTGGAATGGTCAAATTCATCTTGGCCTTTGATTTTACTTTTGGCGCCAAAAAGTCCTAAAGCAGGATAGAGTGGGTTTTTGCAATTAAAGATTTTTGGAGGATGTGTAGATGTAAGGGATTAGGTAAACAGGTGGGGGATAAGGTGGAAAGGGTGGAAAGTGGTGGTAGTGAGCAGGTGGAGGGAGGTGAGTGGATACAAAGGAAGGTGGAAGATGAACAGTGCACGCTGGGTTAATATTTTTAAACGTGAGTTTGGTTTTGGGCTTGGGGTGATTGGGCCACGTGTATGTGTGTTGGGTATTGACCGGATTTGGGAGTTAATAACAAGAAAGGGTCCGTTTGGTTTTGTATAAATAACAAGGACCAAAGTTGTAATTTGGTGAAAGTATAGGTACTGGCTTTGACAAGTTTCCAAATTATTTTCAAGGACCAAACCTGCCAAATATAATAAACTAAGGACCATTCATGTATTTATTTTCCATTTAATATTTCCAAGGACCTTTTATGTTATTTATGAAACTTGAGGGACTAAACATGTAATTTCTCCAAAGTTTACCATAAGGACCAATTTTTTCATTTATGAATAGTACAAGGTTAATATTTGATAATTTTCACTTTTTAAATTAACCAAGGACTATATTTGACAATTTTCAAAGTTTAGGGACTAAAGTTGTCATTTTGTAAATTTTAAACTTTAAAAGGTTTATTTTGACAACTTTTGAATCCTATGGACCTTTTGTGACATTTACAAGTTTTTGAATTACCAGGGACTAATTTTGACAACTTTTGTAACTTGGGGACTAAAACTGCCAATTATGCAAACTTGATACGTTTTTCATCTGATTTTGGTATTTTTGCATTTAAAACATATAAAACACTTGTTTGTAATATTTTCATCATTTTGATGCATTTCTGAGTGTTTTCGGATGTTTTTGCAGTCTAGATGGTATAAAAATGATGAGTATTTAGACACTCATCAATCCCCACACTAAGATATTGCTAGTCCCTAGCAATGATTTATGAAAAGTTAATGGATTTTATCTCTTTACCAAAAGCCATTACTTCTGGAGTAGCCAATTGTTTCAGTTCAAGTAAGAACCTTGGTACAATGATAACCAAATGATTTTGAGCAAATCATAAGCTTTCAACGGGTTTGATTTGTCCACCGTAAGCCGCTTGCTTCTGGACTAGCCAACTCTTAGATAAATTATCTTTGGTGAGTCGATTACCAATTATGGTTTTTCCACCGCCTTTACCACAAGCCATAAACTTGCGGGCTAGCCAACTCTTCACTAATTAAAGATATGGTGAGCTGAACACCATACAATTTTGGGCAAATTGCAAGTCATAAACGGATTTGAGATATCTTTACCAAGAGCCGTTTGCTCCTGGATTAGCCAATCCTTTTGTGGGTTAGACATGGTGGATCTGATTACCTATTTGTAGTGGTTTAGTACATAGTACTTCCACTAAAAAAATTTTAAAAATTTGGCCATTTTTGGGGAAAAAGGGACTAAAAGGGTACATTTATGATCAAATTCGCTAATTTCCCCCCACTTAGAAATGAATATTGTCCTCAATATTCAAAGTACCGGCTGTTATGCGAATCCTTGAACATAAAAAGATAACATTACTAGCCAAGTGTAGAAACACAACAATTATTCTCTTTTTTAATAATTTTTTTATACAATATGTGGGGCATCTCCCCACACTAGGGTGGTACACGGTGAAAACCCATGTTTAACTATTGTTTTGATTCCCGAGTCACTAGCTTGACTCGACCTCAATTAATTTTGTTCATGGAGAAGTAAGTGGAAGAGACAATCTCCATCGGACTTTCATTCAAGATGTTTGGATAAACATTGAAGTATGTGAAAGTTCCACACCGATAAGATATAGATAGAACCGGCTCACAAATGATAAATGAAAATGCCGGGATCAAAGATAATGTCTTCATTCCCGAAGGAGTGAAGAAAAACAGGAGAAGTGACAGAATATATGAAGAAAAGAAAGAAAATCATGATAAAAATCATGACTAACTTTTCATCCTCAATAGGAGAATTCATAGTTTCATGAATCTCCTCAGTTAAGCTCGCTTGATCAAGACATATTATGGGAATTTCTAGATCAAAGTGGAAATTATCATACTCCGGCGGAGATATGATATGAGTGAGTTCATCGACGAACTCCTCGTGAAGAGAATCAATCACAAGATGTAAATCTGTGAATTCTTGTTCCACTGTAGACTCATCACTATCCTCAATATGAGTATCAAAGAGTGGATTCTCAGAAATTAAAGTGAATTGAGTCAATTCAAATAGAGGATTGGTGAAAGTAGTTTTGAATGTTTCAGGAACAAAGTGATTAATATTCTCTATTGGACTGTTGGGATAAGAAGTGAGTGAACGATCATTATCAATGAGACTTTCGGTCTCCCAGATCGGCTTTGAAATCGAAAGAATATCATTACTTTCCGATGAAAGTGTACTGATGTGAGTGAGTTCATCGGTGAACTCCTCAAGAAGATGATCCTCGACTTTGGGAGTGATGCCTCAACATACTCGATGTTTCCATGAGAAGTACAATCGCTAACATCGAGAAAGTTTCAAAATGATCTTTTGAACACTCAAGAGGGAAATAGAATCACACATATGATCGAAGTTCCTGTGACTCTCGATTGGGACAAAGTCCTCAACACTAGACTTTATGAATTCGTCCGATTCCTTTTCAGAAACAGTGTCAAGATACTCATCCCCATGTTCGAGAGTGAGTGTGAACCTCGGGTGTGACGACAGACTGAGGGAGTTGAGAAGGACTAGCAAGCTATGGATTCTACAAGTTCCATTATTTCTATGCTAGTGATTCACCATATTCTTTTCTCCCTGCCTTTCCACGGATGGAATCTCAACTGATGAACTTGATGAATAAAATTGTAGAATATCAAGGGTATCTTCATCATCATCGCCATCAGGAATGAAATGGAATTGAGAGCTAGATTTGAATGTTTTTGTAGTCTAATTGATTCCCTAACAGTGTTTTCAATGGCAATCTGGGAATCTAATTTAGCAGTTCGTTCCTCCGCTAACAATTCTTCCATGGATTTCATGTGACATAGCGACTCTCCTTAAGTTCTTTTAATAACTCAAGACTCTTCAAGAGAAGGTCCTGTCGTAGTTTCATGAGGAGTCGCTTGAATCATTTGGTACTGTGGAGGTTGGTCTTGAAACGAATAGTCGTAATTGTTACAAGGAAATGGATTCCCTGCTTGACAATCCGAGCTAGAGTGAGGACCTTCACAATACTCACAACAGTAAAACTGATGTGGCTGTGAGTCATATGTGTTGTAGTCATAATTGTTATCGAACCCGCCATAGACAAGCTGTTTCCGATTGACAATCGAACCGAGTGTGAATCACCACAGTACTCACAACGAAAACTCACGAAGTCTCACAGGTGGTAGCCGATGGAATAAATCAGTCGTGTTATGGTAGGAATAGGGATCTTGGTTATAGACAAACCCGCTTTCCGACTCCACCATGCTACAATTGGGGCAATTGCCACCATTATAAGGACCACCACACCATTGACAACCAAGAGGGTGAGGATAAGACATAGAAAGAATCAAATGTTTCTAGAGGGTAAGAAATGAAGAATCAAAAGGGTAAGAGGGTAAAGAGGAATATTTTTGGTATTTTTGAAAAACATGTTGTAAAAATAAGAAAGAAAATCTTTTTGGGTTTGTTAACACTTTAGGAAAAGTGTTAATGAACTTTTTGATTTTGATTAACTTTTAAAAAAAACTGTTTACAAAAAGGTGGTATATGTGCAAGAATGGATCTGGAAATGCTTAAAACACGCTTACAGCCTCCCCGGCAGCGGCGCCAAAATTTGATCGGTGCAAAACCGTCAAGTTATCTCACGCAAGCTAGCCACTTGTGAATGACCAACCGTAAGAAACTCAAAACAGCTCAAACACCAAATGCAATTTAGATCAGGAGAATACAGTGTATCCCCAGGTCGTTAAGTCTCACGGAGGATGAATTGGTGTTAAACAACTTCAGATGTCGAATAATCACTAAGGATAGTGATCAATAAGGTTTTTGAGAAATTTATACCTAAAGAAAAGATTAATAAATTACAGGGGCTTAAATACAAATTAAAGGAAATTAAAAAGTTAAAATATATTAAATAAACGCTATCACTATTTTTACAATGATGTTTTTCTGATTTTATAAAACAAATTATCTTAAATAAACTATTTAAACTAAAACGTAAACTCAAATTACCTAAAAACGTTACTTAAAATGAAAACGAGCGTTATTTCTAAAAATTACGCGAGTGCGCAAGCAAAAACGTAAATTTTATGAAATAAAAGTCCTACAAGAGTAAAAAAAATTTTCTTACCTACTATTTGACAAAAGAAAATTTTAGGAAAAATCCGGGTATTTTATCGACTCTTAAATTATTTATTACGAATTAAAAACCAAATAACACTAATTAAATTATTAAAAATACTAAAACACTTTGGAAAAATCTGAAAATTTTACTAAAAATACTTTATCCTAAAAGGGACTTAAGAAAAATAAAAAAGGAGCAAGAGCTTATACAGATAAGCTGTTAAAAATGGAATAAGCTAAATGAGCTATACTACTCAAACTACCTTATATATTTAATGATGTAAACTTAAACCAAGAAAGACCCAAGGGCGCAATGGTTACAGGTACACACTATATCACCCCTAAAGGGTGGGAGGTCTCAGGTTCGAGCCTGCCTCCCCACCCTTTTTGCCATTTATTTTTTTTTTCGATTTTTCTTTTTGAAACTTATTAAGTAAATGATTTTAAGCAACTTTTATAACTAAAACTTTTTATGAAAATCACCAATAAGCTGAGTTTCAGCTTATGATTTATCAACAGTTGAACAAAAATGAGACTAAGCTTAAGTTATTAGTTAAATGGCTATATAAGCTACTAAATAAGCTAAATGAAAACTGAAATAAACTAAGAACCTGTTTAATAAGCTAAAATGACACTGGAAAAACAAATTGGATAGGAAATAAGCACTGAATAACTTAAAATAAGCACACAGTTAAGCTGTTATGCACAGGACACTATTGTTTTTACTAGGCACCTATAAGCTTAATTTTAAGCACTTAAATAAACTAGAAAATGAAAACAAAGACTTGGATTAGCTAGTTGACCAACTCAGCTTTTCAAAAAGCTAAAATTCTAACTGTGGAGTTCACAAGTGAGCTTATTTTGAGCTTATGAAAAATGGACTAAATAATCGAGTGGACATTAGACTATATGAATTGGACAAATCAAAAGCTAATAAATGGCTTAATAAATAAGCTATAAATTGGAAAATGAAAACCTGAAATTTGAGATGGCTAGTTGAGCTATTCAAAAAGCTAGTTTGCACAAGCTAAAGCTAATTAGTAAGCTCTGTGAGAGCTTATGAAATTAGCCACTCATGGTGCATGGGTTCATTTTTCAAAAATGTACTTAAAAGATGGCAATAAATAAGCAGTTTATAAGCTAGGAAGTGATAAGCTAATATTTTTCTAATTTTTTTTAGCAGCTAAATATTATTATCCCTAAAGGATTTAAGCTAAATCCTAATATTGAGCATACACTAAAATTCCTAAGTTTATTCAAAAACTGTATTAAGGTAAATTTTGACTTTTAAAAGTAATGACACAGTTTGACTTTTATGAACTTCTATTTGATTCTATGGACTAATTATGTTATTATAAGCTATGATAAAGTGAAATTAAGCTATTGTATCAAGTTATGAGTTAATTTGATGAGAATTGTAATCTATAAGTTTAACAGTTAACTAGCAATTTAAACTTATAAGCTATTTTGACTTTTATAGTAATGAGCATTAGTTTTGTTGTTGAACCGAAGTTATTAAACACTAATATGACATAAAACAATCACAAGTAACAATACAAATATCCTCTATCACAGTTCACTAAGCAATTCCAAACACCCCTTTGTGGGACTGTTTTGAAGAGTTAAGCATCAAAAGCTCTTTAAACCAAGGGACCTAATAATTAACTTATATTAACCATATTTAGATAGTATTAGACTAGAATTAACAGGATTAACTTACTAATAATATGAAATGCAAATTTTTGTGAAATAACTTACAACTGAAGTTCATGCACAAAGATGATGAACCAAGGACTGAGAATCACTCCTATATGCTTACCAATAAGCTCTAAACCAAAAAGCAATCCAAAAGCTACCCTGCTCCAGCTTTGACCTTCTTCACCATGGATTTTTGAATTTTCACTAATTTATTTGGTATTTTTGGTATTTTTCTCTTTTTAGTTCTAAACTGAATTTTATTGTTTCTAAAAGCTTTAATAAGCTTTCTAGGAACTTATGTTAGCTAATTCACCAACACAAATAATAACAACATTGAAACATTTTGAGATTTTTGAACTTGGAAATGCAAAAACTGGAAAGATAATTAAAACTTGAGATTGATGCTTTAAAAAGTTTCACAATACACTGAGAATGATTAAAACAAGACTTGAAATATTGAAATTACACTGGAATTGGAAAATTGACTAAAACGACTTATCCTAAACTAAATTACACTACTTTTTTACTACCCTCCTTCATCTCTGCTTCTTTCCTTCTTTATAATGACTTCTAGGGCTCTGTGGGTCCCACTTGGTCTTTCCCATCAACAATCCCAGCCTTTGGAATGGTCAAATTCATCTTGGCCTTTGATTTTACTTTGGCCAAAAAGTCCTAAAGCAGATAGAGTGGGTTTTTGCAATTAAAGATTTTGGAGGATGTGTAGATGTGGGATTAGGTAAACAGTGGGGGGATAAGGTGAAAGGGTGGAAAGTGGTGGTAAGGGTGGAGGGAGGGTGAGTGGATACAGGTGGGAAGGTGGAAGATGAACAGGCACGCGCAGGTTAATATTTTAAACGTGAGTTTGGTTTGGGCTTGGGGTGATTGGGCCACGGTATGTGTGTTGGGTATTGGACTAGATTTGGGAGTTAATAACAAGAAAGGGTCCGTTTGGTTTTGTATAAATAACAAGGACCAAAGTTGTAATTTGGTGAAAGTATAGGTACTGGCTTTGACAAGTTTCCAAATTATTTTCAAGGACCAAACTCCAAATATAATAAACTAAGGACCATTCATGTATTTATTTTCCATTTAATATTTCCAAGGACCTTTTATGTTATTTATGAAACTTGAGGGACTAAACATGTAATTTCTCCAAAGTTTACCATAAGGACCAATTTTTTCATTTATGAATAGTACAAGGTTAATATTTGATAATTTTCACTTTTTAAATTAACCAAGGACTATATTTGACAATTTTCAAAGTTTAGGGACTAAAGTTGTCATTTTGTAAATTTTAAACTTTAAAAGGTTTATTTTGACAACTTTTGAATCCTATGGACCTTTTGTGACATTTACAAGTTTTTGAATTACCAGGGACTAATTTTGACAACTTTTGTAACTTGGGGGACTAAAACTGCCAATTATGCAAACTTGATATGTTTTTCATCTGATTTTGGTATTTTTGCATTTAAAACATATAAAACACTTGTTTGTAATATTTTCATCATTTTGATGCATTTCTGAGTGTTTTCAGATGTTTTTGCAGTCTAGATAGTACAAAAATGATGAGTATTTAGACACTCATCAATGGTGCTGTCAATTGTCTTTCTATTCCATTCTCCTTACAGTATTTGGTGAATTCATGTGATGTAAATTCACCTCCTCTATCCGTTCTTAGCATCTTTATTTTCGACTTCAACTTTGATTCAATCTGATTGTCTAAATTCCTTGAATGTGCTGAATGCTTGATCTTTTGAAGTTAGAAAGTAAGCCTACATGAAACGCAGCCATCTACTAATAAGAAGATGAGCTTATTTCCAGAGTGTGTTGCTGGACTTATGGGACCACAAAGATCTCCATATACTAAGTCCAACGGGTTCTTTGATCTGAATTTAGCTTGGTTTGGAAAGGGTGTTCTGATGTGTTTTCCTAATAAACATGCATCACAGATTTGTCCTGCGTGATTTATTCTCTGTATTCCATCCACTAGACCTTTCCTTGTCATCTTGTCTATTGGCCAAAGTTCAGTGTGTCCTAATCTAGCATGCCATAACCATGCTTGGTCATCTACGTTTGCTAAGAGACATATAGGTGCTACTATATGTAATCTGATACTGTAAAGTCGATTCTTAGATCGTTCTACTTTCATCAACAACTTCTTGTTCTTATCATACAAAGTCAGTAAGTTTCCATCCATGATGATCTTGCAACCTATTTTTGTAAGTTGTCCTAGACTAAGTATGTTGCTTTTGAGGTTTGGACTGTAGTAAACATCCGAAATCATCTTCTGTTGTAGGTTTCTACATCCTAATAATATTGAACCTCTACCCTTTATCTCCACATACGATCCATCTCCAAAGTTTAACGCGCCTGATGTTTTCGTCAATATCCTTAAAATGGCCTTTGGTGCCCGACATATGGTTGCTTGCACCATTATCTAAATACCATATGCTAGCATCTGTTGTAGCATATTTTCGGGTTTGTACTTGTTCTTCATTTAACAAGATTTCTTCAGTTTTGTGTGTAGCCATTAGTAATGATGGTTCATCGTCTTCTAAGATAAGGTTTGATTGTTCCTGAGTTGTTGGTGGACTTCTACAATTTCTCTTGAAATGTCCGGGTTTCCCGAAATTGAAACATTTCAAGTTCTTTTTATCCCACTCACCTTTATTCTTGTTGTGAGCTGAGTTTCCTCCATTCGAGTTGTCTCTATTTCCCTTATTTTGCCAATTTCCTCGTGAATAGTTTGATCTACCTCTATATTTGGTAAATCGTTTCTTATTTCTAGAGTGTTCGCCTTGTGTGAATAATAGGTTATCTTGGCTTTCTACTTGTCCTCCCTTTCGGAGTTTTATTCTCTCCTCGAATGCCTTAAGTTTTCCAGCGATCTCATCTAACGTTATGTCATCGAGATTATTCTTCTGTTCTATGGATACTACTATTTGAATGAACCTATCTGGTGCGGAATCTAATAGTTTTCGTACTAAAAGTGATTCATCCAATGCTTTTCCTAATTCTTTAGCCTTCGTGGCGTAGCCGTTTAGTTTGGCTGTAAATGCATCCACCGTTTCATCTTCCTTCATCTGAAGGGTTTGAAATCCAATCATCAATGATTATAACCGCTTTTGCACTTTCTCTTCTCCAACGTGTCTCTTTCTCAGTGAATCCCATAACTCCTTTGCCGTTTTGCAACTTGCTACTTGTAAGATCACATCTTCGGTCAATGCTTGATATAGGAAGCCCGTTGTTGCCTTATCCTTCTTATCATCTACTTATGTGTTTTCCTTAGGTTCTATTGCTTCCCATAAATCTTGTGCTTCTAGTATCACCTTAATTTGCATAGTCCAAACTGTGTAGTTTGTGGTTTTGAGTTTAGGGCATTGATATTGTGCCATTGGGGTTACGGGTTTTGGTGTAGTGTTACTGCTACTCGCATCGTCACCGGGCATTTTGATAGTGCTTATGATCTTCACTTTCTAATTCGTATGGGGATTCTAACTAAGTATGGTATTCTTAATACTACGGGAACAGAAAATAGTTATCCGAGAATCTAATAGTACGGGATCAATATATAGTTCTCGGGATTTCCTAATAATGTAAAATAACGATCTATACTATCTAAAGTATAAAAGAGAAATCCAAAGTTTGAATTTGTGACCTTGTTGTGTTTTAAACACAGTCGTATTCCCACTTGTGTTGGTACGTGAGTTTGATACCAACCACTTTCTTTCTTTCCCACTTATACTAACCAATTCGCGTACACATTCTTTGATGTTATCGAATTGACTTCAATAAACTTTTCTTCCACCACGTTGTCTCTTCTCTTTTTCTTTTGTGTCGACTTAAAAATAAACGTGCCTTAGAACTCTTGGTCTCGGCTTTCTTCTCGGTAAAACAACAAGGTTGTTGTTTGTTGTTTTTTACTTCAATCGAACACAAGTATCCACAAATACCTCTCGGTATTTATTAAAAAAACAAGTCGATTTGCTTGTTTTCTTCTTTACCATTATGATGGTAGTATCCTTAAACAAGGAGAGTGTTATGCTTAAATCCTTGTTTTCTTCGTTGCTTGTCCGCGTTCCACAATACCTCTTTTCTTTTTGTTCCACACCGAATGTGCCACAACAGAAAAATACCTTTCGGTATTTCCAAAAATACAATTGATCAAGTTGTATTTTTCTTTCGTTGTTATCCTTGTATTGCTAACGTTTTTCTTCCAAAAAACAATCCTAGATTGTTTTTCTAACAGGTATATTTCTTCTTTCTCCAAGCGACGCCTCTTCTTCTTTTCTTCTTGTATATCTCGTGTGTATATACAAGGTATCCTCTCGACGTCTTCTTCTCTTCCTCTTGTCACGTTATGAATTGTAACAAGGTAAACCTTTTCTTCTTGTTGTCGTGTGCAAGACACCAACAAGGTATTTCTTTTCCTTTCTCTTCTGTTGCTGAGTACAACGGTTACAACAGGAATCCGACACCACAGAAATTGGGTGTCCTCTCGTTTGCAGTTTCGACACAAGGTAAATCGTATACTACTTACCTTGCGTCCTAGTTATCCAAACAACGTCCCTTGATATTGAACGTCGCGTCTTCTTCTCCTGAAACAAAATTTCAGCGTCTTTCTTCTTCGTTCTGGTTCCCTTCTTTTCTCGTTGAGATTTCTGGTTTTGAGGTGCCTCGTTAACAGAATTTTGGTGATGTTTTGATGGTGTAACGATCGTGCAAGTAAGGCTCTTGATGCCAAATGTTGGTCCCAAATATGAGTGAGTCGATATGAAATGCAAACAAATAAAACTTGAATAACTAAATCGTCTAACATAGAAATGATTCATACATCGAGTATCAGTACTAAACGAAAAGGCATGACTCAACCGTTGTGTCGGTTAGGTTTTTGTAACCATTTTCTAACCGTTTTTTGTAACTAACTATTCATAACCGTTTGGCGGTTATATAACTACCTATAACTACTTATTAACCGCTATTCGGTTATTAAGTTTCTGACGAGCAACTTTGGTCCTTCGAGTTTGAAGCAATGTCGAGATTATAGTTTACAAACAAGTTCCATGTGTTTCGATGGACTTAACCTGAGACAATAAGATTAATTAACTATTAATCAAATATCAAGAACTGATAAAAACTGAGCATTTAGATGACTTCTTGGTTCATCAAGAAAACAGTTTTGAAGGAGTTTAATGGTTAATATAACTTTAAAGATTCAATATATATACCTTTTCATCATTGGCAAAGAGGATTGTTTGGTAATTGAAGATGTGCTACCCGAAACACTAAGACCGAGCAATAATTGTACAGAAACAGACTGATCATCGTTAACAGGAAAACCAACATCGGGTTGATGTTTCGGAACTTCCCGTGGATGATTATTCAGAAAAGACTTGGTTTGAACAAGTGGGTATTGACGAAAAGCCATGTTATCTTGAATTCTTGATGCAGAAATAACTTCAAGAACAGTCGATAGATGAAATTAAAGAAATAATATGTGAATATTGTAGATATGATATGATCCCTTTGTTGCATGTATGTTTTATTTATGCAGAAATTAAATAGGAGAAAACCAAATAGGTGGTAAATAAGTTGCCATATATTTTTTTACAGTTTGTTACCGGTTCATAAATAATTAATTTATCTAAAAGAGAAACCCTAAACTTGTTAACGGCTATAAAGTATGCTCTCGTATTATCTTTAACTTGTGATTGGTGATAAATTTCTTCTCTTGGTACTGTTTCTCTACTTTTAATCTAATTGTGTTATTTACTCTTTTCACCAATAACAATATTTAATCTCCATAAAATTAGGTATAGGTTGAGCACTGTCTGAAAACCAAACCGGACCGACAAAAATTGGACCAAACTGAAAATCGATTTGGCCTAAAATACCGGATCAAGGAACAGGCTAAAATGTTCGGTCCAGGTCTGGGTCGGCCCGGTCCGGTTCGGTTCGTCTGTTCGGTCTGTCCAACAAAGCATAATAATCGGTTTTGCATGATATCGAACTGAACCGCACTGGACCGAGGACCTAGTATGAGAAAAAGGGTAGATCGAAGACCGACCCGAAATATGTCTGGTATGGTTCAGCCTGTCAGATTTGGCCCGGTTTCTCAGTTTGTTTGATCCGTAATTTATTTTGCTCAGCCTTGTGTATAAGTAAGGTATGATGTAGATTGCCTTTTGCTTAATTTTAATTTTAACTTTAGAAAATAGTAAATAAGAATGCATAATGAATGCTTGGTATTTTTCAAATTCTGTTTTTGTTGTCGCCGAAGGCGGTTGTGAGGTTATTACAACATCTTCCTGTTACTTTTTCCGTCTCAAAATATAAGTTCATTTTTTATTTTTCAAAGTCTTTTTTTTCACAGTTTGACCTTAATTTTTTTTTTCGTGTTATATAATACTTGATGAAAAGTATACCAATGAAAATGCATTTAAAACACAAGTCCATGAATATATTTTGTATCAAGTATTATAAAAATAAATAAATAAATAAATTAAGGCCAGAACTGGAATAAAATGACTTTGAAAAAGTCAAAATGGACTTATATTTTGGGACTGATGGAGTACTTAAATAAACTAAGTTGGATTATATTTGGTGTCTCACGATATGATAGTTTATGAGTTTAAGTCACGGCTCAGATGTGTTTATAATTTTTAGTGTGAATCAATTAGTTTGCTTTCACATAAGTAACATACAAAAGTGAATAGAAGTTGTAAACTACAGTGCCACCAGGCCTAGTTTATTGTCGACTTACCATTACGTGTTTGACTTATCAACTAAGTTTTGAGTTCGAGTTTAAGTGATGACATAGTCAGGTATTATGTGTATAATAGGTGTCTGAATTTGTGTTTTTTTAATGGGAGGTGATTTGTACACACATATTTTTAGTCATACACCATTAATCTGTGTATAGCGGTGTTGTACTGTCTGCATTGCAGGTGTAAATTAGTGGTACATGACAAATAAAAATGGTGTACAAATCATCACCCTTTTTTAATAGGACTTAAAAAAACATATTTAAATATGTGAAACAGGTGAAGTTTTTTCTTTTCAGTTTATTCGAGAGTGCGAGTCTTTTAACTCATATGCTCGCGTTTAAATCGGGGTATCTCTACGACTACGTGCGACTCTTTTGCATGCTACCCCTAAATATGTCTAGTGAAGTATGAACCTAAAAAAAAATTGTGAGGACATCAGGGTGTCACACCACTACGTCCATAGTGATTACTAAATAGAATATGGGTGTCCAAAATAACCGAGGAACCAAAAGAATCGAGGAACCACCGTACCGGAACCGAACCGTGTATTAGAACCATGTTCCAGTTCTTGGTTCCTAAACTTCAAAAATTTCAGTTCTCGAGACGGTTTGGGTTGGAACCGTCCGGTTTCGGTACTTTCACGAAAGAACCAACTCTTTTGAAAAACTGAAATTTTTTATGGTTTATTTGGACGTTCTATACATGCAGCCTAAAAAAACAAAAAAAAACAAAAAAAACAAAAAACTAGCCCATTAATAAGCTATAACAAAAATATCTAAAACCTTAAAACCGTAACTTTTAATCCATTCCAAATAACACCAAGCTATCAGTTTTAGTGTTTTGCAATTACTAATATTATCATCACCGTCATTAATCCAACATGAAACTACTAGCAGACTCGTTTTGGACCCTTATAGAACTTCATTGTCAAGTCAACTTGTGGAGGCGTTGCTTTGCACTCAAGATAGGATAAGAAAGGAGAGAAGGAAAATAAATGTGGATGAAATCGAAGGTCTTTTAAATGATGACGAGGTTGTTAAAGAAATGGAAGAAGCGGTACAATGTTATAAATGGAAACAAGTGACGGAGCATTAAGCGTTTTTGGAGGCTTGAAAGACAAATTCGTGTTCTTAATACTTTTGAACAATTATAAACTTAAATTTTGACATTTTGTGTTTTTGTCTATGTTATTTTGAAGAAATAAAATTATTGAAACTATTTGCATTGCTGGAGACTTTTTTTTTATGTGTTTGTATTGATATAGCATATCCTTTATAAATGATCGACAATAAAAAAAATGAATTTTTTAAACACTTTGGTTCTCGTCGGGAATTACCGAAAATTCCCACCGAGTACCATACCGGAACCAAACCGAAAAACTTGAGACGGTTCTCGGTTTTACAATTTTCTTATTTTCGATTTTCGGTTGTTCGAGTTCCGGTTCCAGTACCATAGACACCTCTAAAATAGAACATAATTAGTTTATTACTTTAAGTTGTTTGGATGAGAATACTTGAACAGCACTAGTTATTACGTAATAGGCAATCTACTGGAGTATAAAGACGCACTAAAGGTATATTCACCGGGTGTAATTTCAAAAAAAAAACAAAAAAAAACGCACTAGTTGTAACTTAATTAAAAAAGACAACCCCATCTCATTGTTAATAATAATTAAATCAAGTTAATAACTTACTAAATTGCTAAAAACGAAACTCATTCACGAAAATTAAACCCTTACAAAAAAAATTTACAAAAAAAATCAATGCAATTATATGCGTTTAGTTTTTGAAGCTAAAAGTTCAAAAAAGAGGAAATTAGAGTTTACGGTGTTGAAGGGTTTTTATGTATGTCTTTCGTCCACAATTCCAATAGAACCATGAGTCGAGTCTCAGTGCCTTGAGATGTGAGTTTTAAAGTTAAGGTAATAACTTCACTTTCCTCTACTCTTTACCACCGTCGTCCATCATATAACAAATATGGCATAGCTATCTCAAACTAGACTAGTAGACTTATTTTTGTAAGGAACTTGGATGTCAATAAACCAAAGGTGAATACACTCACGATTTTTGTTAAATTAAATACTCTGCCCATAACATCAAAAAGTGAAGTGTGAAATTGATTTTTCTTTTCTTTTACATGTACTATTAATTAGTCTATTACATAGTAAATTTGAAAAAGAAAAAGAATACTTTTAGGGTGAAAGCTAAAGAAACGCAACATATTTTTTCAAATAAACAGGTCAACGCAATTAAATTACAGACTTCAAACAAGGGTTATTCTAATGCTTCTTATCATTTAGTTAATCCTAACTACACGAATGTAGTCTCACTAGCGATCTCGGAATGCATCACAAAACAAGTTCTAGAATCTATTATACTACCGGTACACTCATTAATCATTAAACATGAATGCTTTTATTCCTAAAGATCTAGGGGTGAACCTCACATTTTTTGGGTGGAATTTGAGTGGTAAATGGTTTTTGTGCTAGTCATATAATTCCTATCCATGAGACGCTTTATTAAGACTAAATTTTAACTCGTAAATGCCATAAAAAATTTTAAATTTGGTGCTAAAATTTCCCTAACAAATATTTCTCATAGTTTATTACACAATTGACCAAGGACAAGACAAAAATTAAATGAGTGAATAGTTTCTAAGTTCCCGTTTTATTCTCCCTCCCTACACTCAAACTGAACAATGTCCCCAATGTTCCCCGAAAGTATCAAAGTTATGATAAATGAAGGTAAGTTAAATGAGAAAGAAACTAATACTCCCCTGATTAACTCGGTAGCATATGTATGAAGTTGCGGTTAAATCCTCCTCCAAAAAAATGAATGAGTAATAAGCGTTGCTTCCAATATGTGTTTCTTCTTCTTGTCTAATATAACATGCACACTTATAAGAAAGCGAAATACAACCTTTCGTAAAATCAGCGGTAAAACTATATATGAAACAAAACTAAACTAAAAAGCGAGTAAGATATAATGCTTGTGGAATGGATGTTTGTTTTTTTTCTGGAAAATTAAGAATTGGGAACTTTCAAAAATCAAAAGTTACACAGAAAACGAAACTGACATTTTGTTTCCACATTGCCTAACGTCGTCAGGTGTTAATCCTGACGCCTTCAGGTTGTCGTGACAAAAAGTGGTCTGATGTGTTTTTCTGGAAAATTTACCTCATTAAAACCTGGAAAAATTCCTTCAAAACATCCATTATAACTCGATACAAGCATTTGACTCTAACAACACACACAAATATATACAATTTCAATTATTGTTAATCTCATGTTCATTTTCTTAAAAACATATGTGATCTTCCCTACACTTATCTTTTTGTAAAATACCTTTATATGCAATCAAGATGAGGTTAAAAATAAAATAAAGCATTTTCACAAAGTCCAACATGAGAATAAACAACAATAAAAAAAGATATATAAACACACAAACAAAATTGAAAAACAAAACAACAAACAATTAAGCATGGGTTGCCTTCCACGAAGCGCTTTTCTTTATTTATGAGTATTGTAGCTAGACTTGAAGTCGTGCTCCTACGTACCTAGGTGAGTGAGTTCATCCTTAAGGATATCGGTGGGATCAAACTTATCTTTTAATTTTCTATTAGTACGCTTAGTCCGATATGCATTTTCAAACTTCTCACCATTGGGATCATAGATTGTCATCCTAATCACCTAATGTGTCACTCTCCATTCCCATCACTAGCTGGCTTATCCCAATTCCAATTGTACTTAGGCTTTTTACTTTCAACTTTCCACCTATTCATGAAAATATTAACGGTCAAGGTTCCTAGGAATTCGGTCATCTTTATAAACACTAAAGTATCCTCGAATGGGTTCACTTCAATGTCCTTAGCCAATTATTGTTCTAGGAAAGTTGAGTTACTCACGTAGGTCTCTTCTAGATAGAAAGGTTGTTGAGGGCCTACAAAGTCTCTATTGGTCCAAGGTCCATATCTAGATGATTTCTTATCCAACATGATCTCATGAGGTATTTTTTTCACCTTCATTATAATAGGAATGCTTCTTGACATCATAAATTGACCTAGCACTCCCTTCTCCTACCACTATCTTAGACATCTTATAATCGATTATGGCACTAGCGGTAGCTAATAATCCTCTTCCATCTAACAATGGGCATGCAATGTCCCTATTCATGTCTAGCACATGGAAATCCGTCAAAAGAGTTAATCGACCTACGTGTGCTACCATGTCCTTCATTATTCCTACTGGATACGCAACACTACCGTCCGCTAAACCTATGATTGTTTCCGTTGGTTCTATCTTACCTAGGTTAAGGATTTTATGGAGGGACAACGGAAGAAGGTTGATGCTTGACCCTAGATCGGCTAATGTGTCGAAAGCTTTGGAATTCCCAATGCTACACGGAAGAATGAATAAGCCGGGATCATCTTACTTCTTAGGTAATTTATTTTGCAAAAATTCGGACCCACGTTCTCCTAATTTGAGTCCTTGCTCATATTTATATTTCAAAGCATTATAGTAAGGCGCATGAGTCAAGACTTCAAGAACCGGTTTTTCTTGGTAAAGCTCCTTAAATTCCTCTTCTAGAGTAGATTTAGGTTCTTGATTGGTTGGTGTTTCAAGAGTTGGATGGACCATTAACTTGGGTTTTTGGTCTTTTGGAATAGTTTGTTTGAAACACGTATTGATGGTGTTAACCGAATGAACTTGTGGGTGCGATGAGCAAGAACATAGAGTCGATGAAATCGAATTCACTTTCGGGTTCTTGATAGTGTCACTTGGGAGTGCTCCTACATCCCGTTCATTGAAGGCGTTTAAGAGGGTGTCGAGCTTGTTTGTCATCTCGTTTTGTTGTTTCTTGAAATCGGCTTCAAGCTTAGTCAATCGAGCTTCTTGGGATGACATGAACTTGGATACCATTCCCTCAAGATTAATAGAAGTTTCGGTGTTTGAAGGGTTCTTGTAGGAGGTATGGTTTGGTTGGGACCTATTAGGTGGACTAGAGGAGTTCTTTTGGGGCGGGTTTGAGCTTTGGCTCCACATAAGGTTAGGGTGATTTTTTCACGCGCGTTTGTAGGAATTTCCTAGATTGTTTTGCTCGGTTTGAAAGTGCACCTCTTTTCTCCCGCTCCGTAGGTACGTGTGGAGGCGTAGTCCGCAAAAGCTTGTTCGGGGAGTTTTGTGCAATCACGAGTGTCATGGGGACCACTACGTAATTCACAAGGTAAAGTGATTTTGTTCACTTGGTGTGATGGTTTAGGAGCTTCGTAGGAACTCATTGGGAATTTGACTTGATCTTCAAGTTCGAGCATCCTACAATTTGAAGGTTGTGAGTCTATGAGAGGCAAGAAGATTGCCTTTACGGGTTTAGGCAACTCACTGGGGTCATTCCATCATTCGTTGTCATAGAGGGCAAGATCCTCTATTGTACCCCACGAATCTTCCGCGGTAAGCTCACTAAGTTAACCACCGGCCGCTTGGTCGATGGTTTGCCTCGGGGAGAGATTGACATGATCGTAAAAGATTTGTACTTGAAGCCAAAGATCAATGTCGTGATGAGGGACTTTGTGGAGTAAGTCCATGAATCGAGTCTATGCCTCATAGAGAGTTTCGCCTTGACGTTGTTGGAACATTAAGATGTCATTCCTTAGCTTGGCAATTCTCCCCGGTGGGAAAAATTGGCGAGGAACCGAGAGGTGAGATCATCCCAACTTGAGATGGATCCTGCGGGAAGTCGCTCAAGCCAATTACTAACTTGGTCCCGTATAGAGAATTGGAAGAGACACAAGTGCGTCGTCTCCCGAGTGGTAGCATCAAGGTCAATGGAGTCAACGATTTTTTAGGAAATCCTTGAGATGCTGATTAGGATCTTCAGAACGAATTCCATGGAATGCACATCCGTTTTGCACCAACCGAACGGTGTCGGATCGCAGGGCCGTAGTTTGAGCTTGAAGTGGGAGCTCAATGGTGTTCCTATATCCTTGATGGCTCGGTCTAGAGTATTCACCAAGAGTACGGCCTCTTGGCGGGTCGAGTAGTGGTTGATTGAGTGGAAGTGGTTGATGTGGTGGTGGATTTGATGGTGGATTATCACCTTTCATGATGAAAAGTGATGAGGCTACGAACAAAAACACAAAGAACGGGGATAGACTAAAAGGAAGCTAAGAAAAAGAGAAAAAAGCTCACTTAATAGGAATCAAGCGAGTAGACCTAATCGAGGTAGAAATATAACTAGCTATTCTATTCCCCGGCAGCGGCGCCAAAAACTTGATAGCAGGGTTCGAGGTCTAAAAGACTTCCTTTTCTACGAAAGCAGTTTTCAACCTCTAGGCTGTAAAACCTAATCCTTGTAGTGTAGTATGGGGTAAGCCCAGGGGATTGATTCATTCTCTAGGGGAATAGAGATGCTAGAAAGAGATGTACGACGAGAAGGTAAGGTTGAGGGGGATTGTTTTTGGTCTGTTAGTGCAAATATTACGATATTTAATCTATACATTCTCATTTGTTTTGTTGATGACAAACATGTAACTTGTAATACATAACATAAAATGTATAAGTTACTTGTAATTATATTTTGTCTTAACATACTCTCAACACCTCTCGACGACTCAAGCCCTTGTATGCTACAACACAGGTTCGTACATGTTTGTTATGTTGCGTTATGATCAAACCCCCAACAAACCATTAAAACATGTTTAGTTAAATAGTTTATGTATAACAACTAGTGTTTACATATTGGGTAAATATATACATAACTAGTATGTATTATAATGGGCAATATAAATGGGTAAAAACTTAAGTATTTGACCCATTGACCAAATACATTGAATTTAGTTGGGTAAAACCCAAAGTCCAAGACCCATACCCAATGTCTAGATACATTGTACCTTGGTGGGCACTCAAAACCATGGACTAGATGCATTGCATCTTGTAGATACATTGAATCTACTTGGTACCCATGACCCATACCCAATATCTAGATACATTGTACCTTGGTGGGCACTCAAAACCATGGACTAGATGCATTGCATCTTGTAGATACATTGAATCTACTTGGTACCCATAACCCATGACCCATGACCCAAAACCCATGGGTAAAAGGGAGCATCCCACTGATCCACTGGACGGATCCCTCAAGGGAGGGATCCGGGGAACAGTGGCTATTTTTCTTCTATAAATAGTGAGCCATTTCTTCATTGTTTCATACACCTTTACACATAGTTTCTCTCCACCATTTCTAGGATATTTAGATCATTAGGAAACATGTAAACCACCCTTATCTCATATGATCATAATGCTTCTAACTTTTATTTGTTGTAAGTATACTCCCGAAGTGATCCTCTAAAGCAAGCTTAGAATTCTTGCATCTTTACCTACTGAAGTGATCACCCATCACAAGCATATAAGCACATGAAGATCTTCATTCATAGAAGACTAACTACATCATGCTTTGTATTCTTGATGTTTAGTGTAGGACTTCATATCCATTAGACACATTGTCTTAGATATTGTCTAGTATCATATTCTTGTATCTATGACTAGACTAGATGGTTTATGTGTTTGTGCCATAAAACACAAGGTTTGTTATGTTGGGCCACAAAACATAACGGGTATCATGGATGTGTCGTACATCTATGACTAGACTAGATGGTTTATGTGTTTGTGCCATAAATCACAAGGTTTGTTATGTTGGGCCACAAAACATATCGGGTGCCTAGAAGTCAAGTCACAAGGCATTAGTGAAGGGTGCCTAGAGATCGAGTCAAAGGCATTAGTGAAAGGTGCCTAAGGTGTACATTCGATATGGTGTGATTCGATGTACAAGATAGATTAGTATTGGGTCACAAGGATATTGTCATCCTTGTTGATATTGTCATAAGGAGTAGATCTCCTTTGGGGTTAGTTGTTGGTGTAGTGTTGGGTAGTAGTTCCTCCTTTGTAATGGAACTCGGTATCTAGCCTAGTACCGGATAAAGGGTAGGCAACGTTGTGATAGGTTTGGTTCTACCTGGAAGAACTCGTGTTTAGCTTAGTACCGGAAAAAGTGTAAGCGATGTTGTGAAGGCTTCTCCGCCATAAGGAATTGGTGTCGTGTAGTGAAGCAAATCTCGAGTAGGTGACTCGGGAAGTGGAGTAGGGGAAGGAAGGTGTCCTTGTAGCCGAACCACTATAAATCCTCTTGTTGGTTTGTATATCCTTTTACTTATCGCTTTACTTTTATTCTTGCATTACATTGTTTATTTTCTATGTGGTTGATGTCTATGTTTGTGATACATACTTGGTCTTTCATATAGTCATAAACTATATTTAACACTTTACATATTATGACACGCTTGATCAAGAAAAAGCAACCGGACTAATAATGGTAAAACTTGATTTATAATGAACCATTAATTTTGCGGAATCGTATGTGATATTAAGGGGTTGGCCTTACATGCCGTAATGCGTTAAATGCATCCTCGCGTCGAGATTAGCAAATGAAATGGTTTATACTATATTTGATACAAAAGTTTTAAGTTTAAAACGGAAACATATTCACCCCCCCCTCTACGTTTTCACAATTGGTATCAGAGCGGGTTGGCTCTAGTTCTTAAAACAAATGGTTTTCAAAATGAGTAAGGTCCTTGTATCAATTTTTTGGTGAAGTCAAGCATAATATGAAAAGTGTTTTGTTGATTTTTTTTTTGAAGTTTTGTTGTTAGATATCTTGTTAATCAAGCTTGAATAAAGGTAAAAAAATGGTAATATAACTTCACTAAAAAGTCTACAAAGGTTAAACCTTTTCGTCGGGTCAAAACATACATTTTTGTAATTCTGTGTCAGATCCGTGGATCCCTCAGTTTAATGGACGGGTCCTCAAGCGGGATCCGAGGGATCCGTGGTAAAGAAGACAGCTTTGTCAATTTCAAAAATTCATAACTAATTAACCGTAAGTCATTAGACGTCATGCCACCTATCGTTTTAAAGGTATTTGAGTCTACTTTCATTTAAAAATGATTTAATAAATTGATTCAAAACAAAAATTTACAGAATCATTGATTTATAACAGAAAGTCATTTTTCGGTCATAACTTTTGCACAAACTTTTGATCTAATTGGAGATGGATGTTTTCGTCTTTGAATAACAATGTGTCCTCTTTTGAAATTAAGGTTTTGATCATATTTATAAAATAAACTAATCTAGCTTGTTATACATGTTTAACACAAAGCGATGAAAAGAACTTTCGTATGCTATGCTAAATGATAAATTGTCTTCCTTGCATTACTTGATTATTTGCTTATCTCAAATAGCTTTTGTGCTTGTTTGATTGTATAACATATGTGGTTTTATTACCTTGATATTCATTCTCTTGCTTGTCGAGTTAGTAATTTTCTACTAATCAATGTGCTACTTGAAGGAGTGTTTGGGATAACATCTAGTTGTGTCGAAAATGTTAGTTTTATAAGTTGAAAATTGTTTAAAACATATAACACACTAAATGGCTTTTTGATTGAGTTTGTCATGTGTGCAACATAAATGTTTTATGTGCTTATATGATTTCTTGATTTGATATTTTCTTGTATCGTTTTCTAAAAACAACAAGAATGTACATCGGATCATAACCTACACTTGTGTTGATGATGTACTCTCCCGGTTTCCTTTTCATGATCGCTTTCCAAGCTTCATAGTAGGATTGAAAACTTGATTATTTCATCCGATATACTCAAGTAAATTAATTTGCAACGCAAATATAATTGTTCATATCCGAAAGTCCAAACTCGAGCTTTCCAACAACATATGTTGAACTAGCTCATCCAACCATTTTTTTGTTCACCATATGGACTAGGGCTGAGCATTCCGACCGTTTCGACCGGACCGACCGACAAAACCGACCGGACCGGACCGAATCCGACCGGACCGATGGACCGGCGGTCCGGTCTCGGTCCCTATTTTTACCTTATTTCGGTCCCTGGTCCGGCTCGGTTCGGTCCGGTCCTGGTCCGGTCCGACCAAAAACCGAAATCTTGCCTATTTGGACCGGACCGACGAAGACCGGACCGACCGGACCACATTCGGTCTCGTCTCGGCCCGGTTTTACCCTAATTCGTTCTTCGGTCTTGTCGGTCTCGGTCCGGTCCGGTCCGGTCCCGGACCGATGCTCACCCCTATCTTTTAATTTTTTTTTACATGACACCTTCGTCACCTTAGTTGTTTCAAGTATAATATTAATAAAAACAAAGCAAAGTATCATCATTGTTACTCTTCGATAGGCCATTGTAGGAATATAAATTTTCCTAACTTGAGAATGAATACTGGAGAACTTATTGCACTAGAAACTCAATTTGACCTAACGGTTGAATTGCTTCCTTGATAGAAGTTGGGTATGTGGAATCGCCTGTAAAAATGGTCGTGTTTAGCCTTAATAGAGCACCGCTAGTAATAGTCTCATATTCATTCTCTCACTTGAGAAATTTATACTCCTATGTTTTCCTAAAGTAGGTTTACAATGGAAATACTTTGCATTGTTTTAGGATTACTAATCAAACAAGTTGTAAAAGTAATTTTTCTTTTAGTTAATCACAACCACTTGCCTCATCAAGCGATTATCTTGCTTTGATCGAGAAGAGCTACATGACTTCATGGACGAAGCTCATTGTATGCTAATCATCATCCTTAATAACTAGATTGTCCTAAACTAGCACTTCACAACTCTTTGTCTCTCAACACCATCATGTTCTCTTTTCTTTCAAGACATATACCTTGCATGTCATTGTTAGTGTAAATGATTTACTAATCTAGATCGTAAATTTGTTTTAGTCTTCTTGAATAGTGCTTGTTAAGTTTGCTAAACCTTTGTGTTATTTGTGAGCTCGATCTCATTTGATTGCCTATATGTGATCTCTACATGCTCTCCTTGCTTTGCTTAAAAGTGTATACATGTGTGCTTGCTGTAAAAATCATTAGCTACCATCAATCATTTTCTCTTGATCATTTAAGTCCATCTTCATGTAAGACACTTAATATACTGAGTAACTTAGGATATGTAGGTGCAAGACCTTGCTAGAACCCAATCACCTCTTTTTCACCTCATCTGATAGCCGGATCCCTAGACTTAAGCTAGCCGGATCCCTCTAGTCGTGGAACCTGGAACCGTGGAACAATAGGTACATTATCTCTTTAGATAATCATTTCAAATTTCCTTTTTCCACACAAGCACTTGTTCAACACTTAGGATTATCAGTTTCTTATATGTTTATAAATGAGTTGCATTTATATGATTCTTTACGTGTTCTTTCTTTTCGTTTCATGATTTTATGTGAACAATTTATCCATTTGTATAAATGTTTTCATTTTGTACTAACTCTTTTGGATTCTTGTAGTATGACTATGGTCAATTTCATCATCAAGTCAAGTTGTGCTCATTCGCACATTTTTTTTTATTCCTAATCTTGCATCATCATAACCATCTTACTCCACTTTTATCACTACTCACAAATTCATCATGTCTACCACCTCTATTGAGTCATCAACCAAGTCAAAGATTCACCTTGATACCTTTCATCACCTCTACCACAACTTCCATACCTCTAAGTCATAATGATGATTCCTATCATTATCACCTTGTCCAAGGTCTAGTTCATGAACTACGTGATGAAGTATGTTTCATGTTCTACCACATCCTACTTGTATCAACCACAACCTCAAACCACAAGCTACTTGCGTCAACCACATCCTACAAGTGTCTAACTACCACTACAATTCATGGTCGCTCAACCATCCTCCACAAACATCAATGTTGTCAAAAGCCAAGTGAATTTCGTAATGAAATGCGTCTCATCCCTAAGCATATTTTTTTTCTTTCTTACCTTGAACAAACCTTACAACCTCTAAACCAACCATGATGATGCAAGTGGTAGGATTATTCTCTTTTTGACACTAATCCTTTCTTTGTAGGTTCATATATATACACTTTAATGTGTATGGGATTCTCGCCTATTTATGGGATCTAAATTTTACACTTTTTTTTTGTAGGTTCTTCTGAAGCCCTCGCTAGGAGCTTCCTTCCGCCGAGCATTTATAAAGTGCATCATATGACTTACTCGCCCAAGGACTAATAGAATTTTGCACTAACTTTTTGTTTTGTATATTTTAAAACACACTAGGAGAACTTGACGCCTCAATAAAGGGGAGTTTTTCGAAAGCAAAAACATTGCAAATTTTGCAATAATTTCGCCTTAGCCTTCCTAAAATACTTGACTTCTTAACAGAGAGGAAGCAACCGTCAAGGGGGAGCATGCACACATTCATTCTTCAAATTCCTTTATGTTTCAACAAAATGGAGATTTCTTTCTCATCATATATTTTTTCTTTAACACTAACCTTGATGTAGGTTAAGCCTCAAAAATTTGATCCATTGAGTCGCTGTTGAAATAATGGTTATAATTCAAAGGATCTTTCTAATTTTTTTCTTTGTGTGATTCTCTAGGTTCCTCTTAAAGGCGAGATCACCACCTCATGAAGACGTACAAGCTCAAGGTCATGAGTTGCTTAGCTTAGTGTTTCGTGTTGAAGGTAATGGCGTGGTGTGCCAATTGAGCAATAAGGTGTTTTTATTTTAACTTCATTAGGGATGATGCAAACTCTCCATTCTTGGGAGAAATTAAGTTTAAACTCCAAGGACACACTCTTTTGTTTCCAAAGGGGAGAGAGTAAACGAGAAGGTAATGTATAGGAAGTGTGGCATTAAAGTAACTTTGACATTTTACCTATCTATTACGCTTTACATATTTTGTCACCATCAAAAAGGGGAGATTGTTAGTGCAAATATTACGATATTTAATCTATACATTCTCATTTGTTTTGTTGATGACAAACATGTAACTTGTAATACATAACGTAAAATGTATAAGTTACTTGTAATTATATTTTGTCTCAACATACTCTCAACATCTCTCATCACTCAAGTCCTTGTATGCTACAACACATGTTCGATATGTTTGTTATGTTACGTTATGATCAAACCCCCAACAAACCATTAAAACATGTTTAGTTAAATAGTTTATGTATAACAACTAGTGTTTACATATTGGGTAAATATATAAATAACTAGTATGTATTATAATGGGTAATATAAATGGGTAGAAACTTAACTATTTGACCCATTGACCAAATACATTGAATGTAGTTGGGTAAACCCAAAGTCCAAGACCCATACCCAATGTCTAGATACATTGTACCTTGGTGGGCACTCAAAACCATGGACTAGATGCATTGCATCTTGTAGATACATTGAATCTACTTGGTACCCATAACCCATAACCCATGACCCATGACCCAAAACCCATGGGTAAAGTGGAGCGCCCCCACACGGATCCCAAGTAATAATCGGACGGATCCTCGCGGGAGAGATCCGTGGGATCCGGGAACAAGTGGCTATTTTTCTTCTATAAATAGTGAGCCATTTCTTCACTGTATCATACACCTTTACACATAGTTTCTCTCCACCATTTCTAGGATATTTAGATCATTAGGAAAAATGTAAACCACCCTCATCTCATATGATCATAATGCTTCTAACTTTCATTTGTTGTAAGTATATCCCAAGTGATCCTCCTCCAAAGCAAGCTTAGAGTTCTTGCATCTTTACTCCATCAAGTGATCACCCATCACAAGCATACAAGCACATGAAGATCTTCTACAACAACTTGGGAAACTTGTCATCTTCATTCATAGAAGACTAACTACATCATGCTTTGTGTTCTTGATGTTTAGTTTAGGACTTCATATCCATTAGACACATTGTCTTGAATATTGTCTAGTATCATATCCTCAGTATCTATGACTAGACTAGATGGTTTATGTGTTTGTGCCATAAAATACAAGGTTTGTTATATTGGGCCACAAAACATAACGGGTATCATGGATGTGTCGTACATCTATGACTAGACTAGATGGTTTATGTGTTTGTGCCATAAAACACAAGGTTTGTTATGTAGTAAACACATGGTGCCTAGAAGTCAAGTCACAAGGCATTAGTGAAGGTGCCTAAAGATCGAAGTAAAAGTAATTAGCAGCGTAAGGTGTACATTCTGATAGTGTGATTCAAGATAGATTAGTATTGGGTCACAAGGATATTGTCATCCTTGTTGATATTGTCATCCTTAATACCGGAAAAAGTGTGTTTACATTGAGAAGGCTTCTCCTCCATAAGGAGTTGGTGTCGTAGTGAAGCAACCTCGAGTAGGTGACTCAAGGAGTGGAGTAAGGCAAGGAAGGTGTCCTTGTAGCCGAACCACTATAAATCCTCTTGTTGGTTTGTCTATCCTTTTACTTATCGCTTTACTTTTATTCTTGCATTACATTGTTTAATTTCTATGTGGTTGATGTCTATGTTTGTGATACATACTTGGTCTTTCATATAGTCATAAACTATATTTAACACTTTACATATTATGACACGCTTGATCAAGAAAAGCAACCGGACTAATAATGGTGAAACTTGATTTATAATGAACCATTAATCTTGCGAATCTTATGTGATATTAAGGGGTTGGCCTTACATGCCGTGAATGCGCCTAAATGAATCCTCGCGAAGAGATTAGCAATGGTTTATACTATATTTGATACAAAAGTTTTAAGTTTGAAACGGAAACGTATTCACCTCTACGCTTTCACACTTTATGGTTTTTAAAGCAAGGTAAATATCTCGGGGTATAGGAGTGGGGGTGGTACTTCTACCTATTTTAACTACTTTAAATTGAAACTAATTAACTACTTAATTAAGGATAGATTATGCTAATGTAGGTGTGCTCTTATGATGATTAAAAATGTGTTTACTTAGATGTTCTTACTCCCTAGTTATCTCTTATTGGTCGGTTGAATTGTCACATCCTCATGTTAATCGGGTGCGTTGTATTCTTTGGTCAGGGTGCCTAATTCCCTAGTTCTATGAATTGTAACTCTCCTCTAGACTATCCGATGACCAAGTACCTAAGTATCTCCCCCGAATACTCTACTATCAACAAGCTACAACTCACGCAATAAACACAACGAATGGCCTAGGTGCACTCCTAAGCTTTTTGCTATTTAGGACTTCAAGTCAGAACAATTAAAGAAGAAACCAGCTTTACTTACCTAGCCACCAATTACAC
Organism: Chrysanthemum makinoi; assembly: GCA_910596185.1. Taxonomy (NCBI): domain Eukaryota; kingdom Viridiplantae; phylum Streptophyta; class Magnoliopsida; order Asterales; family Asteraceae; genus Chrysanthemum; species Chrysanthemum makinoi. The sequence goes on from OU343221.1 coordinate 286,610,571, forward strand.
AAGAGACAACCTAACAATAATTAACAACTAGGTTTCATAGATATAAGCAAACACAAGGATAATCTAGCTACTCATAGTAAACAAGCAAGCATACATACATACAATTAAACATTGGGTAGACATAATGATAATATGGATAAACAAACTTATCTTATGATGTAAAAAAGGGTATGGAACCCTAAAATAATGTCCAAGTCGGTCTACAACTGAATTAGGGTTTGCTCTTCAGATTTCTACCTTTCTAATTGAAGAAAAATCGAATTTTATATATAGATTTACAAATGCTACTGGCTATTACCTTTTTTGCTAGCGTGACGCCGCGCCATTAGGGTTTCGCTGGGGCTGTCATCGCGGACGACGCCTATGAGTGCATTCACCGGCTTCATGAAGAAGGTCGCCCGAGATTGGTTCTTGTGCGTGTGTGTAGAAGATAAGGGAGACGCCTCCGAGAGAAGACGCTGGCCATGCTTTAGAACCGTAATTTCACCCAAGCCATCACTTGTATTTTGATCAAATTTCTTTATGAGGGACTGCAAGCCTCTTTGGTTGGGATGCCGTCAGGTGCAATAGACAGCCTTGGATCTTGACTTTGCCATTCTCTTCATGTTTTCGCTCCTTTTCGTCTAAATATGCTTCATTACAGCATTTTGCTTCCAAAAGACCTAAAATGTGAAAAAGAATGATTTTAAGTAGCAACGGATATAAAATGTGTCGATTTAGGGCTTAAATGACCCCCTAAAAACGTATGTTTTAAATCTTATCATATTGTCTTAACATAAATCAAAATTAGTTGTTAACAACTCTAATCAGTTTAATAGAAAGTAGGGTAAAATTGGAGATGCAGAATGCAACAACAATAATATACCAATCCACGGTATAAGGGAGGTAGAATGTTGAGAGATCTTACCCCTAACCCAAGATAAACCTGGAAGTAATGAGACTGCTTTCAGGAAGACCTCTATAAAGTGTGTGCTGTGAGAAGTGCTCAAACAAAGGTGCATGTGTGAAAGTGAGCAGTAACAAGGATAAGAAGACATAAGACAACATGATAAAAACAAGCACACAAACATACATAACATGTAGTTAGAAAAACCAACAAAATAACATAAGAGATAAGAACATAAACAAAAATAAGCAAACGCCGCAAGAAACACATAAAATAGAAGAAAAAGTGTTAAAGAGGCAAGGGGACACGAGCAAAAACATAAACGCAAAAAGGCAAAAGGAAAGAGCACCAAGAAAACGTGTAAAGAAAAAAGAGGCTGGAATAAAACTATGAAATAAAACTATCTTATATAAGTTAACGAAAGTAGAAAAGGGCAAAGTGGAAGGGACAAGATTGAAAATATGAATTTAATAAACTCGTGTTAGGCTCATGATACCACTTGTTGTCCATAAAATATTAAGATTCTAACACACATCTGAAGACCTTGGTTGAGAGAAATGATCAATAAACATGTTGAAAATGTAGAGAGAAAAACTAGCTAGTTTATTAAAGAAGAATAAGATACAAGAATGAGCTTCACCCTCTTAGGAGAATCTAGGAGGGTTATATATGCTTACAATGTGCTATCTATCACAACTTAACAATATAAGTCCATGCGTTATATTCTTACATGCTAGCTAATACAATTCACGTAAATGCTTTCACTTTTAAGGCCAACAAATACTAGAAGATTACATGTAGATAACGAATTTTATAGCGAAAATAATTATAGTGATATTTTTAACACAAAACACTTAACTAAAATATCATTATATTATATGCCTATATAAAACTCACGATGTTCACGGGTAATCGCTAGATTCTCACCACCGATTTGTATTAAGGCACATGCGTGTGTATTGAAACTTTAAAAAGTATTTTTATTGATTTTGAAACTGTGTGTTAGCTATTTGTGTTAAGGTCCATACATATGTTTTGAAATAAGAGGACAAAGAACATTATATTTATGCTAACTTGTCATTTATAATACAAGGTATAATATGGAAAGAACATTACTCAATTTAAGAACTTATAAATAATTAAGAAATATGATGCATGCTTTTAAGTATACTAACAGTATCCACAAAAAAGGCCGCTACCCCGAATTATAATTTTCGACTTTAATATTTTTCTAATTGTCGCTATCAAACTAATGCACGGTAATCGCCTAGATTCTTACCTCACGATTTGTGTTAAGGCTCATGCGTGTGTTTTAAAACTTTAGAAAGTATTTTTATTGATTTTGAAACTACGTGTTAGCTATTTGTGTTAAGGTCCATACATATGTTTTGAAATAAGAGGACAAAGAACATTAAACTTATGCAAACTTGTCATTTATAATAAAAGGTATAATATGGAAAGAACATTGCTCAATTTAAGAACTTTTAAATAATTAAGAAATATGATGCATGTTTAATTAGCAGTATCCACAATAGTAAAATGATGACCGCAATTATAATTTTGACTAATAACATTTTTCTATTGTAGATACTTTTATGTTGGAATACCTATAGCATAGTAAACCGTATTACTTATAACTTACAAACGAGATAACGATGATGATGTTGGTACACTGTTGTCTGCATTGCTAACTTTTCTGATGATGAATTGCTTGGGTTATGGTTTTAACAATAAATTAGTAGCTTGTTGTTTGTGTGTTAGTTGTTTGTGTTAAGGTCCATATATGTGTTTTGAAATAAAAGGAAAAAAGAACATTAAACTTATGCTAACTAGTCATTTATAATAAAAGGTATAATATGGAAAGAACATTACTCAATTTAAGAACTTGTAAATAATTAAGAAATATGATGCATGCTTTATAAGTATACTAGGAGGGTTTCCACGTGTTGCAGTGGCGGGTATCCTGCAATTATAATTTTCGAAAAATAATATTTTTCTATTGTAAATATTTTTATGTTGGAATTCCTATAGCATAGTAACCGTGTATTGCGACAATTTACAAACGCATATAAGGATGATGAAGTTGGTATGTTCTTGTCTACATTGTTAACTTTTTTGATGATAAATTGCTTGGGTTATGATTTTACAATAAATTAGTAGCTTGCTTGGTTTGTACTATATGGTATAGTAATTGTAATTTTGAGAAAGAGGGTATTTATATGTTTGTAACATATGCTTTATAACATGTATTGTTTAAAATTAAGTTTAAGAGATAAATAAATGTTTGTACTATATGTTTTATAACTTATATTGCTTAAAATTAAGTTTTGGTGTGCATTTAATGGAGAGAAGTATCTTCCTACATTATAAAACAAGTTATAATCTCGTGCACGCACGGGGTTTTTTCTAAATTTTTTAATAATGTATTTGTATCTAGTAAAAACTAATAGTTTAAAGCATGTTCTTGCCAATAAAGTTATTAATGATATTCTATGATTTTATGGTTTATGTTTTGTTTTAAGTAGCATGTATCTTGTGTGAACTCTTACCCATTAGCTTTTTAAAATTTGTGTAACTTTTTTGGTGAGCCTAATCCTAATACCTCGATAGCACAAGAAGAGCCAAAACGACATGCACCTTTGTTAAAGTTGAAACACGGTTTGTGCACTTTTTCCACGGATGAATTGGAACGAATCCATTAGCACCAAATTTTTCTAATAAAGCCATAGGTGAAGACGATTTAGTATCCATAAAAGTGTCATGGACCCGTGAGTTGAACCTCATCTCCTCCGTAGTAAGCATAGACCGCGACGGTCTTAAGATCCGAAACGGCTTCCGATGAGCAATGATGGTTGAGATATGGTCGAACTTTGTGGGTAAACCTTCAAGTGCACTACATCGTCACTAGTCATTGGTGACCCAAGACTAGTCAATATGGTAGCAATTGACTCAATTCTTAAACTACGCGATAATGCTCATATCTCCAAGTTTTAAGGAACTAAGTTCCGCTTTCAAAGCTTATAGATCGCAATTTATTATTTGAAAGATATCGCTAACATATCCCACGCTGCCTTTAGCCGCTTAGAGTTTGCAACAACAAGACGCTTGTTAAAGACTTTTGACAATGTAACAAAATCCAAATAATGATCGTATCGATCTTTAACCATTCGACATCATGTGTTACTTTAGTGCTTGAGGACGCACTCCACCCGGTCAGTATCACCAAAGAGATGATCCAAAGTTCAATACCTCGGCAAAGATTAAGAA
>OU343221.1:286614823-286811730 GCA_910596185.1 Chrysanthemum makinoi
AGATCATGTGTTCTTGAAGAAAAACATTCTTCGTTCTTTCAAGAAAGACTATCTTCAAATAACTTCAGTCTCCAAAAAGACGCTATAATCTTCATTTCTTCTTCGCTAACCTAATCTTCTAATAGCCTCGTTTTCAAGATTGTACCCACCGGCTTCGCTAATATTTTATTTTTTTCCATAATACAAAGTTTAAGGTAAGTATATATAACTCAAACTTATTTAAATACATATAAACTTTGTTAGTTTATTTATTGTATTTATAAACTCTTAATATATCATAAAATCAAGTAATTAAAATACATGTTTTACTTATTAAGTGCTACTGTTGGAATCACTCCTAAACCTTATTCAAGTGTTAGTTTGTAATAGTTATTAGCTTATTATGGCCTTTATGTTTGTTATTAGCCTTATGTAGAAGGCCCATGAGCTTAGGCCCAAGCCCATAGGAGAAAGGGAAGGAGTAGGATTGTTGCTCTAGCTCCTTGCCTATAAATACTTTGTAATAACCTTCATTTGAAGGTTGGTTGTTCAAGTTTTTTCTTTCACTACACTCACGCCTAAACCGCCTTTTACTCATATGCTACAGTGTAGTATAACTTGTTCAATCGCCTCTATCTCTCATATAAGTTGTGGTAAACTTGTGACCTAACAAAGGTATCGCAGACAAATAGTTTGGTGAAACGTTGTTTTGAAGTTTGTTCTGGTCTTACGCAGTAAAAGTGGTGATACTTTTGTCTTTAAAAACGCCTTTTACACTTTTGAATCCAAGATTCTTGTACTTTCAACGCTTTAAGGTGTTAAAATACGTGTTTTTGGCAAAAAGTTTCAACTTTTACGTGGATCAAGATTTTAAGCTTTATTCGCGGGTATAGTTCTACGAATCGCTTTTAGAAGGTTTGATCAACAAATTTCACACATCCTTGTGTTATTTGGTGATCTTTCATCACACAAAAACTAGTTTAGAAACATCTTGAGCAATATCCAATTTTATTTAGTAGATCACACGTAGTAAAACCCTAAAACTACGCGCTGAAGTATTTCCTTGGTTTGATCTTTTATTTGGTTTATTCCGTGTTTTCACTTGGATAAGTCCGAATACGTCACTTTGGATATCTTTTGCACCGAAGTGTCATTTGGGATAAAACTCAAATTACGCATGATAAAGCACTTACGCCAGAAATCCTAATCGATAAGATTTTTCTTACTTCTAAGCCTAGTCTTTTACTCTAAGATAATCCTACGCATTTCTACTTAACTTTTGTCTACGCATAACTTTAGTTTTACTTACGCTGTAAGCCAAATTCCACGCTAAAACTTAATTGCTTAACTTTACTTTTACGCGATAAGTACTACTGGTTCATTGTGATTTCTACGCCTAAGGATACTTCATCAACAAAGGTTCATTCGACTACAAAGATCCATTTTACCTACACAAGTTTATCAATATGTCCCACCATACTCAACTATTTCCTTTCACACTTATCACTCCTCATCCTCAACGCCAACAACAACTAACTCCAACAACAACAATGGAATCAAAAACAAGCAATTTATCAACAACAATTTAATCAACAACATACTCCACAACTTGCCGCAAATCCACAACCTCAAATGGTTCAACCACCACCAAGTCTTCAAGTTCAACCGTACACAAATGACTTCAATCAACATCCATCAAGGACCATTATCAAGTTACCCACTTGGTTTGCAAAGATGTTTGAAGCCGCATGTACCAACAATCAATTCATGAGGTCGATCACTTGATAGACCTCCAATGCTCACTCACGGAAACTACGATTAATGGGTGATAAGGTTCTTTAGGTTTTGTGATCTAAAGAAGCCACATGGAAAGTTCTTAAAGCAGTTATCTTGAAGGTCCATTTGAGATGCCTACTATCATTGTACCCTGAGATCCAAATGCCATTCCACCAAGAGATGAACAAACTAACATTGCTCAAGGTGCACTTGAATCCTCAAGAACTTCTACACTATGAAGCGATGAGCTAATGGAATATATATCCTTAGGATTACCAAACCCAATTCTTCAGAGTGTTGATGCTCAAATATCAAGAAGAAAAAATGGGATCATATTCGTTTTCTTATGGAAGGATCTGTACTCAATCAGGAAGACTTGGAATCCAAAATTTGGCTATATGAACACTTCATGATTAAACCCGAGAGACACTGAGTCCTATCATCACCGATTTTCAGACATCATCAATGATTTGGATAAACACAACATCCACATGCCAAGAATTGCAAAGGAATACTAAGTTCCTAAGTAGTCTTGGTCCCGAATGGAGAAGTATGTCATTTTTCTCCCACAAGAGAAAACATGCATCAGCCTACCTACGGATTGTTGTACGATTACTTGAAGCCTCATGAAAAGGAAGTTGATAGGAAAGGATTCTCCGTGCTCAAATTGCTCCACCCACATCCGAAAATCAACAACTTGCCTATATGCTCAAAACGCTATTCTCCTCAACCAAAGAACTCAACCAATCACAATCACACCACATGATCCTTCACAACCTCCATCTCAACAAAATCAATTGGTTCCATACAACAACAACAATGCTCAAGTCAGCAGCCTAATGAGGAATCGATCCGTCAAGCAATCGCAACAAGGATTTGCTATGATTGCCAATGCCTTTAGCCGCTATACCAACAAATCCAACAACCGTATTCGCTCCTCATCTAATACAAGGAATCAAGCCGTTGAACAATGGACGAAGTTGAAGTTCGTAATCGTGGTTATGGTCGCCGATGGGCGTGGTCAAGGGTTTAATGCCGCGGAGGAATAACAATCGAGCTCCAATGGTGGAACGTGGAAATGCTCGAATGGGTTGAATGGTCTTCGATGCTACAACCGCAATGAGCGGACACTGCTAATGCATGCCCAAAGCCAAGGACTGTAAAGCGTTTATTTCAAAGAGGCTCTTCTTTGGCTCTTAAGGATGAAGCGGAACTCTCACGCACAAAGAACAGAGCTTTATGGCAAATGCCGACTCATGATGATATGGAGGACTTGCGTGCCAATGCAACAAGTATGTTGATGGCTAATATGCATGAGTTACACATGAGTGACACAGCCCAGTATGACACCGATGGCTTGTCTCAAAACCCTAACAAACCATATTTATCTCGACCATATCTCCGCCAACATCCAATCCGAAGAAGCCTGAATGTTCAAAATGAGTATCCACATCTCATTCCGACGATTTTCAACTAGACTCGTGAGTTATATTTGACGATCAAGATGACCAAACGGGCTTTGATAATCAAATTGACTACGTGGTTATACTTGAGGATCTCAGTAATGATCATGTTGAGACTCACATTGAACACATTCGAACTTTTGCCTCATCCAGATTTTGCTCGCTTCATACAAGACCAACAAACCATAGTGGAAGAATGTCGCATGCAATTAATCAGACTTGAAAAGTAAAAATGCAATGTTAACAAAGGATTTTGAATGTTTACAAAAGCAACTCAACTTTTTCAAAACTCAAGAAAAACGTGAAAACGGTTTTGAAGCGCCTTGCCAAATCTTATCAAAACTAAAAATATTTAGAAAGACGTGATGCGATCTAGCCGCTTCAAGAATGCTTTGTTGTCCGAAATAGAACAATCAAACATGAACATAAAAAGCAAATTCTCACCTTGGAAAATCAAAAAGCTAAGGCTGAGTTGTTAACTTGTCAAAAACAGCTCTCGATACAAAAAGCATTCGACGAAACGAATAGATGATCATCTTGAAGAAATCATCGGCTTGCAAAACAAACTTAAAGAGTTTAAAACTGTTGTTTACAAACATGGCGAAGTCGGTCACGCCATTGAAAAGTTTACTTTAAAACCCAATCCAAATGGATATGGACCTAATCTTGCCGACATAAAACCTAAGCTTTCAACAAAAGCATTCAAACCAAATCCCTAAGTTTCCAAGGCGTAATATAAAGTTGATAATTCATATGAATGTTGTTGAATATCACAAGAGGAATTAGATGCGGAAGACGAGAGTCGATCAAAATTAGTAAAAGTTGTTTACAACAAACCTTTTAACTATTCAAAAGTGGTCACTTTCGTCACACCAACGGATTCTTCTAACACACCAAGGGTTATCATCAAAACACTCGAAGTCTTCTAATGTTAATCCCAAACAGATTATGCACAAACTTATGGTCCTTACCTTCCATCGAAGTAAATTCAAAACCCAAAATCGAAAAATTCATCGATATTTTGACATTTTCATGGCTGACCTCAAAATTTTACAACATGAGATAGAATATCGCTCAAATCAAATTGACATTTTCAATCGCCCTAGAACAAAGAGACATATTTCAGAAAAATCTTTTACCTAATGTTAAAAATTTGAAAAATTGTGCATTAGCCCGGGAAAAGGATTTTCATAAGGAACTTGGAGTGATGAAGGTCGCTTGAGAAAATAGAAACATCTATTTCTAACACTAAACGAAAAAGAAAATGTTGAAAAGATGTTGATCGACTCTTGGAAGAAGTCATCCGTGCCGATGTCCATAATGTTGTGCTATTGAATTCTTTGTCATATGCATTTGATCATACCTCTGCCGACATCGTTGATTCCGTGATAAATGTTGAGAACACCGATAATGTGCTTCGATCGAGTCCTTAAAGTTGAAAACAAACGATTGTCAAACTAACTTTCAAATGCAATCGCCGCCTTAATTGGTGTCAAAAAGATATTCACGATCAACAACTTGCTTTTCAACACAAAATCGCCAGCCATGCGGCAAAACCCTCGATCCTAAAATTGCAACCGGATGATCAAACGCGGTCTTTTAAGTGTCAAATCTCAAAATATGAACAAGAATTTTTAAAAGTTAAAAAGGAATATGGTGTCATATTTGATTTACTCAAAAAGACTCGTGATGAAGCATCAAATGAACTTGATCATTATCTTGCACACACTAAAGAAGTTATGCATTTTGCCGAAATGTTCGGTCCGAAAATCAAGATCTGATTCACACTATCATCAAGTTAAGAGAAATGTTAGGAAAGTATGAACAACTTCTGCCAACCATCATTAAGAGATTAGCCCCAAATACTTAGTACTCATGAACCTAGAATCTCACGCCAAATCACAAGTAGCTAACGTGCTCCTTCTATCTAAACAGAATAGTTGAGCCTTTTCCAAACGTCCGCGACTTCACGTACCTAAGAGCACTCAATCGAAGAATAGGAAGCGCGTACCGAAAAGATCAATCAAGAAAAGTAGAAGAACACCCTAGACTATGAATAAGACTCACGCTGCCTCCACTATAGATATTGCTTCCGCAAATGTAATAGAAATAGTGATGTAACTAATGCTAAACCTAAGTACTTTTGATATTCACCGATGCACCTTGTGTTATTTGTGGTAAAAGTATGAATACTGATTGCCATGATAAATGTGTTGCTAAAGCTATCATCTCTCGTTTAAGGAATCCTAAGAACCGAATACCTCTAGGCCCACTAATCTTTCTAAGTTCTGCTTGGTAGACCGCCTCTTTAGATTCTAAGAAACGCATTGTCGTCCTCGTAGCTCCAGTTTCACCTGCTAGGAATGTAGTACCACCTAGTGCATTCACTAAGACTAAAGAAAATAGTAGTTATAGATGGCATAAATGGATATATAACACACTAGGATTTAAGTGGATACCTAAAGCTATTGATGTGTGTATATCTACTATAATCGCTACGAACCTCTAACATTTCGGGTTCCAAATCTACTTCTATTCCATCCGTCGCCCGCGGTGTAATGCGTGATACGATCATTCTTCGATTGTTGATAGCGGATGTTCCCCGACATGACAGTAATCTTAAACTCGTTATCAAACTTTATTGCAAAGTTCATTGGCACTTTCGTGTCGGGAATGATCACTGCAGCTATCATGGGCTACTGAGACTATGTCAATGGGAACATCGAAATTAGCAGGGTTTACTATGTGGAAGGCCTCGGTCATAACTGCTTTCAAGAGGTCAGCTTTGTGATGGAGATTTGGAGGTTGCTTTCTCCGGAGAAAACTTGTTTTTCGTGATCTACAAGGAAATGACCTTATGTCCGATCGCTAATTCTAGTCTCTACACTATCTCTATGAAAGACATGGTTGCTTCATCTCCCATTTGCTTACTTTCAAAGGCAACATCAACAAAATCCCGCTATGGCACCGCCGTTTCTCACATCTAAACTTTCAAACCATCACCAACCTTGCTCGACACAAACTAGTTGAAGGACTCCACTTTTCCGTATTCTAAAGATCACCTGCTTCTTGTGAACAAGGCAAAAGCACTCGTGCTCATTTTCCTTCAAAGGTGGAACACAGCTCTCAAGATGTGCTTCATCTTCTTCACATGGATTTGTGTGGCCCGATGCGCGTGCAAACGATCAATGGCAAACGCTACATCTTAGTAATTGTTGATGACTATTCACGCTGGACTTGGGTCTACTTTCTTCAAGCAAAGACCAAGCTCCACAAATGATCATCACCTTTCTCACGAAAATACAAGTTCACTACGTAACACCGCTCGCTAATCGTAACAAATAAAGGCACCAATTTGTTAATCAAACTCTTCGTGAATTCTATGAGAAAGTGGGAATTCAAAGATCAAACATCTATTGCACGCATAACCTAACAAAACGGAGTTGTCGAAAGACGAACCTAACTAGTGGAAGCCGCAAGAACAATGTTAATCAATGCTAAACTTCCAGATTACTTATGGGCGTAAGTCAGATTCATCGATGCTATACTCAAAACCGTTCTATGATTACAAAACGCCACAACAAAACACCTTCCGAGCTCGTCCATAACAAAAACCGAATCTCAAACACTTTCATGTATTTGGACTATCCTAATAATGATCGTGATGACTTTGGAAAGCTCAAAGCCAAAGCTGACATTGGAGTCTTTATCGGATACCGTGATAATTCCAAAGGTTTCCGACCGAATCGCCGCATAAAAACAGTGATGGAAACGATTCATGCTCATTTTGATGAACTTACGGAAATGGCTTCCGAGTATAACAGCTTAGAACCCGACACAACCGCTAAACTTCCCCAAACCCCATCATCACCGAACAAAGCCCCCTTACTCACAACAAATGGAAAGGTTATTTGCCCGCCGCTCGCGACTATATTGATGAACGTGCTCCGTGTGTATCCGCCGCTCTCACGCTCAACCCGATAATACTCTTATACCGATACACCGCTACAACAACATCGCTGCAGATGCACCTACACCGCTGACTCCACCACAACAGCTTGAACAAACCGTCCAACAATGATGAACCGCCGATGATATTCAATGTAGTACCCCACCCGCAGATTTTGATCCAAATGCGTTCTTCAACCCGCTTGCTAATGAGATCGCCGCACCGCATGTCGCTGAATCTTCAACAAACCATTTGAATCCTCAAAATCTGCACAATGTATACCAACATCAACCTTCTACACATAGATGGACAAAAGACCATCCTCTGGAAAATATTATTGGCAACCCGAATCAACCAAGTATTAGAGACAACGCCTTCACACGGACGGTGAACATTGCATTTATGCACTCACCGTCCGCCAATCAACCTAAAACATCAAAGACGCAATGACAAAAGACACATGGATTGAATCCATGCAAGAAGAACTCAACCAATTCAAACGTCTTGAAGTATGGGAACGGGTTGAAAGACCAACAGGAGTCTACGTCATTGGTCTCAAATGGATTTGGAAAACAAATTGATGTCAAGGAAATGTTATCCGAATAAGTCACGCCCGTGGCTAAGGGTTATCGTCCGAAGAGGGTATTGACTTTGAAGAATCTTTTGCTCCGTTGTTCGGCTGATATTTCTAGCGCTCGCGCTCATATGAATATGACGGTCTATCGATGGATGTCAAAACCGCTGCTTTCAATGGACAACTTAAAGAAACGGTTTATGTCAACCAGATGGATTCGATTGATCCCGAAGCTCAATCACGCCTACAAACTGAACAAAGCTCAGATGGTCTCAAACAAGCTCCTCGTGCATGGTACGATAAGCTATCATCCTTCCTCATTGCTAATAATTTCACCAAAGGTTCGTTTGACCCAACTCTTTTTATACAATATCACGGGAACATATCTTAATTGTTCAAATTTACGTGGATGACATCATTTTTGGGTCTACACATAAAAGTTTTCAATCGCTTTTGCAAAACTAATGAAGAAAAATTTTGAAATGTCCATGATGGGTGAACTCACGCTCTTTCTTGGACCGCAAGTTCATCAATCACCCCGCGTATTTTCTTGAGTCACCCAAATATGCCCTTGAATTGTTAAACAAATTTGGAATGAAAACACAGCTCGGACACCTATGCCACACAAATGGCTCATACCAAGAAGCTAGACGCTGATTTACATGGGAAATTGTGGACCCTACAAAATACCGTAGTATTATTGGGTCTCTCATGTATCTAAATTATAGCGAGACTGATAATGTCTTTGCCGTATATCTTGCTCGTTCATCGGTCCGCGACCAATCTGAAACCCCACCTCTCGAGGCTAAAAGAATCCTCCGATACATAAAGGGAACCATTAACTTGGGATCCGTATCCGGGATTCGGTTTTGAACTAATAAGCTTTTGGGGCGTGACCCACGCAGGATGCTTAGATTCACGGAAAAGTACTTCCGGAGCTTTACAATTTCTTGGTGATAAACTGGTGTCATGGCAATCGAAGAAGCAGGATTGTACATCGTATCCTCAACCGGAGAATATGTAGCCATGTCAATGTGTTGTGCTCAAGTCATTTGGATGAGAACACAACTCAAAGACTATGGTTACGATTTGATGTAATCCCGATGTCATCGCGACAATCGGAGTGCCATTGCGATCTCGTGCAACTCTTCAAAGACTCAAATCAAAGCACATCGATCTTCGCTATCATTTCATCAAGGATCCACGTGGAATGGTATCGTTGAATTATATTTTGTAGGCAGAATACCAATTGCAGATCTTCTCACCAAAGCCTTGCCTCCCGCTAGGTTTAATGAGTTGGTCCACCGGATTGGTATGAGGTGTTTGACTCAAGAGGAATTGATGACCTCCTAAACAAGCCTTTTAAAACCCTGTCAAACACCAAAATCTCTTTTGTAAATAATTTTTCAAAAACAAAATACAAAAGTATAAAACCTGATAAAACAACAAAAATATTCTTCTATCTATTTTCTTTCAACATTGCAAGTACGTTTCTTCCACCAACACTATAATCTTTCAAAATTCATTATTTTTTCGATCAAGTGTTGAGGGGAGAAAATAATACTTAACCGCTTCAAAACATATGTGTACTTGCATGTTATATTATTACTGTTGTTTCTTTTATCAATGGTGGTAAACTTTTTCGGTTAAATGACACTCCTCTGACTAAATTTATAACCTTTCATTATTTCTAAGTCGAGGGGAGTTTCGCCAAAGTAAGTTCTTTCCTAAAAAAATCTTTGTTTGGTAACCAAAATGGAAGTTAAATGGCTTTGTTTGAAAAAGGAAAAGGTGGAGGGACCAAAATCCAAAATGTTAAAGTTATTTTTAATAAAAACACATCCCACCTACCTTTTTACTTCACATTTAATACACACAGCTCACCTATTTCATCTCTACTAAATTGATTGAACCAAGAAATCCGCTTGTTTTGATCATCAAAAGTTTTGAGAAATTACAAGTTTGAAAATGTCTATTTTGGTCCTTGGAAATTTGAAAATGTCTATTTTGGTCCTTGTACTATTGAAACTGATCTTAACATGTTTTTAAGCTAAGTTTGTTTTATCATGCAAACCAACGGCTAAAAAGAAGCATGTGTTACGCTATGATTATGTTCCTCGCTGCATATGAACACAATTTCAAGTGTAATCAAACATCATTAGATCCATTGTGTGTGTGTTTTTGTTGTTAAAATGATTGATAGCTTTTGTGTCAAAACTTTCTTCAAATACATCATTTTAGATATCATCCAACCCCTCACCCACCCAAACAATGATTTGAGGTTTGAAAAATTAGGGTTTATGAGTCGATTTGGGTTTTTCCAAATGTGAAGTGTTTTGGTCTTAAAGATTGTTGGGTTATGGTCATATGTTGTTGAATTGATGATTTCCATGGTTGCCCCATTAGCAGCATAAGTCACCACCCGTAAACACTAATTGTTTATCAATTTGGAATTAGGGTTTAATGTTCATGACTTTGGGTAATTTTGATTCTTATTATCAATCTAATTAGATGTTGGCCTTGGCAGTAACTAAAGCACTAGACTCTAGGCACGTTTCAATTAATTATGGGTGCAAAATCCTATGGTTAAAATCATACAGCGCCTTAACCCTTAGGGTTTTGGGTTTTGACTCGCTGCGACTGACTTTCTCGCTGTAACTTAATGATTCATGCCATGTTTTGTTGATAAAATGTGTTTTGTGTTAATATTGAATGATTTGATGAACTTATTTCTGCTTTGTACGCTTTAATATTCAAGTAATCATTGTCAACAATAACCACCGTCTAAGGATTACTAGGATCTACTGGCCAGAACTACTAATGTCCTATGGTTAGCGTAATATGCTTATTCTACTCATACCAGCGTAAGGTTCTCACATAAGTGATTAGGTTCATACAATGGCGTACTACGTGATCCTGAAGGATATGCGTAAACAGTGACATCTACGCATAAGGTATACTCTTACGAGTAAGCCTTACGCGAAGGTATATATCGCCTACGCTGGCGTAAGCTCTGCACGATAAGGTCCTTTTCCACGCGTAACATTTCTTACGCGTAGTTAGGATCCTACGCGTAGCAGCTTTGATCTGGCGTATATCATCTCTGTTACGCTTAACTTTGCCAAAACTAACGCTTAAGCCGATTGACCTTCATAAAGAATTGTTACGTGTACAAACTTGTAAATAAACTAATCATATCGTCACGAATCCAATAATGTCACTAATAAACTTAAACGCTTGATATGTTGTGAACAATAAGTGATAACATAAACTTTAAAACTTAAAGTTAACTAACTCACTAAACATTTCACGACGCCATTGAACTATTGACAAACAAGTGACTTTGGACTCGTAACAATCATTGACACTGTACATTCAATAACTAGACAATAAGACCTTCGGTTGACTAACACTATGTCTTTCGATATGTTGGTTCTTTTGGCTAATGTTATTTCGCATCACGACATGGTGAACAAATGAATGTGGATGCACTGAATTCTCACCATTGCGATATCTTCCCAATGGTTATCCGAGAAAGATTAGAAAGAACAACCTTAGGGTTGACTTTGATACCCTCACTTGCTCGTAATCTTCTTGCTTGATTCTTTGTGGGATATTCTCGTGAATCATCCCTACGAGAACATGCTCTCACACTCGCCTCGGTTCGGAGGAGGTCTACATTCAACAAGTTCACCTATCATGCAGAGGATCACTGGTCAAACTACAGTGAATGTGACACTTAATCACAAACAAGTCACTATCACTCCTGCCGACTTACTTCGGTTTTCTCATCATTCGACATCGCTCCAACCGACTTCTTTGCTACCCCCATCAAGAGACAGGTCTGAAATTTTGATAGATATTGGTTATGATGAAGCTTCAGTGAATCATTACTAAGCACTCTCACGTGAGCTAAGTATATTCCTCAACCATGAGAACACTCTACATGATCATCACCAAATCGTCTCTCGGTCGCGACAAAGTGGCTATGAGCATACCAAGCTCATGGAACTGCAAATTTTCTGGTCATTGATCAACAAGAAGGACATTGAAATCGAAACGAGCATATGGGAGACATGATGCATTTCACAGAAGCTTGGCTCCAAGATTCCCTATGTCGATACACCAAATGTTGATCCAGAGAGCACTTGGACTTCATCCTGATATCTCCATGAGGCTCAATGACCCAGATAATCAATCGACATATTGATCAACCCATATTATCTATCGAATCAAAGAATCGCCTCAACAAAGAAACAGGTGGTATACCGATCACCTTACGACCAACAAATCAAAAAGCTTGAAACATATAAAAGGTATCTAGTTGCTTGCGTAAAAGAAGGCAAAGTTGGTCATCTTGATGAAAAATCTTACGGTACACCTACTCGAGGACCGAAGAGGCAGTGATCTTTGAAGTGTTACAAGTATAGATATTTATAGGAAGCTTCCCAAAAGGAATCCTCCTCGTAAAAGGATTGTTCCCGTAAAGGAAGTTTGAACCTATTCCCACTCAACCAAGCAAAAGAAAGCTTGTGGGCGAAAGCTCGAAGATGTGACACGCATGAAGAGATTACCTACTCAACTTAACACCTCCTTCGCAGCTAAACCTCCAAGTCCACCGGTGACAAAGGAAAGGAAAGACTCTGTACTTGTACCTTATGATGAAAGCTCGGAAGAAGAAAGAGCAAGCTGGATATATCATACAGGGAAGAAGTTTAATATCGTTAGACACCTTCAAAAGGCTCAAGAATTTGCTAAAGACCAAATGGGTGGTCCCGGAGGATCAAGTGGTGCCGAACCATCTCACGATGCGGTTAATCAACCCGATAAAGGAGTTGGTGCCACCACTCTTGTGCAACAACAAAAGCTTGTGGAGGATACTATCGAATATGAGTTTGAGTCTTAGAACCGAAACGAGAAGTCCGAGAAAAGATCAAGATGTTGATTATGATACGCTTTCTTCTAGATAGTCCCTGCACGACAAAGGAAGAAACCTCAACCCTCCAGGATCCAGAGTCTCCTCATATCTCTTCATCATCGATTCGCCTTCTCACTCCCCTCACCACCACCATCAAAAAGATCAACAAAATCATCATCCAGAAGAAGAAGCCATCTAAATCTTGGATTTCTCAAGCTCATGAACGAGCGGATTACCAAAAGTACGTCAAACAAGTCGAAAGAAAACGTGCTCAACAAAAGTTGAATTTCTTTCTTTGATCACATCAGATCATGTATGTGGAATGAAAAGATGAAAAGAGGAAGTTTGTTCAGAATTCATGAAAATCGCCGTCAAGAGGCTCGAACGAAATGATCGAAGGCTACACTAAAAGTACCTTCGAGCGCTCCTAAAGTCACAAAGGAGTTGTTCACCAAACAACTTTATCCAAATCTTATGCGGTCGCCATTCACGCTGCAAACTATTCGATCAACGCCTTAACCGGCACAATCAATCCAACCGATCCGTAGTTGTTCTCTATAATGAATTGGTGGCCAAGCTTGTTACACAAATGTCGCACGATCAGGACATTTACTTGATGAAGGAAAGTTGTTTCAAGCATTCTTTGGACTACCAACTTCAAGAAGCTTGTAGATTGAAGTAAAGTCTAAACGCCCTAGAGACGATGAAGACAAGGATAAGGATAAAGACTCGCACCTAAACGCCGTCGGAAGCGATGCCGTGAATCTTCTATGATGCAACCTCCTCCACAACGCCTCTGTCAACAAAAATCTCCTCCTCGTTCTTCTACTTGAAAAACCTCGTGACGATTCCGAAGTTACCACCCCCACTCGAGAAAACCGATGATCTCTTTGAGTATACGGGTGGTGACGATGAAGAGGTCCTTGAGCCCCTACAACAACCCACCTCCCCAAACAAGTTCGAAAACCGTAATCATCATCTAGGCCTTCGAAAAGAAGAAGAAGAAGACTCCAGAGGCTCGACGTCAGATCATGGCTAGATGATTATAAAACAGAGGAATTTGAATGGTTTGCTAATCTTGTTAACAACACTCCTACCACGAAGAAGGTCAAGATTTGGTAGACGGTTCTACATTGGAGCATGCTAAAATTTTGCAAGAAAAGTTCCATGTGAAGAAAATGACGAAATCTGAAGCCCGAAGCGAATCAAGAATGAAGCATTTCAACTTCTAAAAGATAGCTCGGAAAGTGCCATCGAGGTCGAATATCACCTTGAAAACATTGCTCGAGCTATGTCTAACAACATGGATTGGCTCAACCCGGAAGCAAACATTGACTTCACCAAAAGGGACAACCCTCCATACTACACCGATTGGACCAAACCTCTACCAACAATTGGCCAACCAGTTGAACCAAGGATTCCTTTCAGATATTTCTTCAACAAAGACTTGGATTTCCTTCTACACGCATGGCGATTCAAGAAAATACGCTACATCGTTGACACTTCCATTCCAGCATTTGCCTACTCAAACTGCATAGCCATTGAGGAACGTGCCAATCACTTGTTCTCCAACACAAGGTGGAAGCATACCGAGATGCATTGTATGGGATTCATCAGCCGTAACGCCTAATCTAATCTGCTGCCGGTTGAGTAAGTCTCAACATGTATAGTTCTAAAGATATCGTTGCCATCATACACGTTGACCTTTCGTCTAAGTGGGACTACACATTCCTAAAGAAGATCGAGTCAAACGACAAGATGAACGGGACTATGCTTTCTCGAAGTCGACTTTGAGAATTTGTCTCTCAATGACATCAAGACATGTACCTTGCCAAAGTACGTGAGTCGCATGAGACAATTCTCAAGCAGATAACGCTAATTTATCAAGTCACTTCTCATCTTCATAAGACACCTTGTCATCAAGGAACGTGTAGAAGATCTCCAGCTGGCTGTTGAATCTTATCGGCGCTGTCAACTTCCCTCCTCCAACGCTTGATCTTCCCGATATCAACCAGCTATCTCAATATACACTCATCGAAACCTTTGCGTTGTTTATCCGTAGTGAACTTCAAAGCCGCTTAATGGCGTAATTAACTCCGTGACAAGTTCGGGGATCATACTTTGAAGTGGTTAGGGATGGATTGGCATACGCTTGAAGGATATACGCTAAAAATTGGGTCTCCTAAGCGCCGGAATTCTCGTGAAAGGAGGGATGTGAGACGGATCATCACAATGATTGATGAACGGTTGTTTCGAAGGGATCGGAAGCGATTGGAGAGTTATGTTGGTGGTCAACCCAGGGATTAACATAACCGGCATTCAACGCCCGCTGCACACTCCCGGAAACATCAACGCACTTCACGTACCCCTTGAATTGCTTACTTCATATAATTTTGGATGTTTGATTGAATATGTCAATGGCTTGTGCACACATTACAGTGTACAACCCGTACTTGTAAATAAAGGACCACGGGTACCCTATGGTAATAGCCACAATCCTTATAAAAGAAGCTAAAGCTTCTTACTTTTGAGTAAAACCTATCAAACCTTTCACTTTTCAAGGTTTTGCTCAAAAGAACAAGTACTTTCCCTTATGATTTTCAAAACCTCAACCGCTTATATCACTTCGTTGAGGGGAGTACTTGATTTAAAACTTTGTTCAAAACATTGTTCACAATGGTCATTCTTCCCGCAACACTCGAAATGGTCATATTTATTCTCAAACTTTTCAAAAATAACACTTTAATATGCCATTTTGAGGGGAGAAAATCGTGATAAGAAATATGTTGTGTAAAATGCAAATGAATCTTTGTGCTTAGACTTAACCAACTAATTGACGAGAACAAGCTGTTAGTAACTCGAAAAGACTTGTCCGGGAGGGTAATAATTTCAAGCTAGTTCGCTAGTGATGTAAACGTCTCGCAAAGGACTTGTCTGAGTAGAATGTACCATTCGAGAAGCTCTTGATAAACATGAACTCTGACGGGTTTGACGACCTTTCGAGGATTGTCTACACCTCCAAGGTAGTTATTAGAGCTAGTTGTCACCTAAAAGTCGACAATGCAACTTTTTAACTATGCCACGTGACCTGTTCTCAATGAAGTGGTAGCGGGCAGTGATATTTATGCAAATCTTATCTCAACAGGTGGTACTAAAATGTTTTTCATTCATAAACACTTGTGAGATATTTTTCACATCGTTGTTTTATGGCAACATAGGTTAGTCATGGAGTTATAAGGTGACTAAGGTTAGAATAACCGTCCTATGATCCGCCAGAGCCGGAGGGATCTACCCAAGGACACCACAAATAGTTAGTATTTAGAAGTCCTTAGGTATGATTGTAAAAAGGAGAAAATGAGAATCGGAGAAAGAAGGAGTTGAAGAATTAAAAGAAATGCAAAGAAAAGGGTGAAAAGAAATAGCCCTCCGTGATTATTCAACTTAGGCGCATAATCGGTTCAATTCATATACTATTGTCACTAGTGACGCGGTATTGAAGATTAAAGTCGTCATGGACCCGGACGATGCACTAAACCTTCTTATCCACTCAAGTTTCTCTCAACCGAAGCTTGTTTCATTCTCACTGGGAACCCTACGTAAACTATCGGCTTTCTTTTAGAGATTGCCGGTATTGAAGAAGGAGACCCTCTCCCTAGTCTCTTTCGCCAGAAAACCAAAACGCAAAATTGAGTCTAGAGCCACGAGATTCATCAAAAGATCTCTTAGGTACACTTGACATTTCATCACTTGATATTCAACAATAAGAATTTCGGTGATACATTATCGAGTCCTTCACTGATCTTAGCAACTGTCGAGAACATTTATGAGAGGTTCACATTTGTGATCCTCAGTGATTGAATGGAAACTCTGCCCGTGGTCAACATCAAACGACCACGACAAGAAGTTAAACGCAAGCAACTCCCCGTGGATTGCGCTTAGTGGTCTCAAACGGCCTCATCGGCCGTGAGGTGATGCTTCGGTGTACCTCAGCGACTCATCCCGAATCGTAGGTGTACCGGATTACATCGTGTATCTCACTTGTGGGACTCCGATTCAGGAACAACCTTTGTAAGAATTAGAGTTGTGTTTTCACACTATGCCGTTAACACTCGGTTCAAACTTGTAAGAACCGGAATCCGCTTATTACTAACCGTTTAAATGTTTTCTTCTTATGGAAGCTCGGGCCGGAATGATCGTCTGATTCTTCTCATGCTCACGCCAACAACATCACTAATGGAAGTTCTATCCAAAAGCAACACAATGGTCGAATGATTCTTCATCAATCAGAGAATCTACAAAGTTAAAGACTTAAAGAACTCCATCGATCTTGAATTCCAACGCCAAAGAGCGCGGTGAGCATGTTGAAGAATGACGTGAGAACACAGTAGAAATTTGCGAAGGCACTGAGAGGCGGACTTGATGTAGACAACAACATACTATCACTTTCATCACAAAGAACAATGATCAAAGAACAAAGTTAAAGATGACGCCAAAGCATAACCGTTCAAAGTAAACTATCTCTACACCGGGAGATTGTTCAAATCAAGGCAATTCTTCTCGCAAGAAAGAAGAATGTCAGAAGACGCCAAAGCTACTATTACATCAACGCCTTCACCGCTTTTCATCACCAACACTTGAGTGTTTGTTACTCATATGTAATAACACTTGAGGGGAGATTGTTGGAATCACTCCTAAACCTTATTCAAGTGTTAGTTACACATATGTAATAGTTAGCTTATTATGGCCTTTATGTTTGTTATTAGCCTTAAGCTTATGTAGAAGGCCCATGAGCTTAGGCCCAAGCCCATAGGAGAAAGGGAAGGAGTAGGAGTGTTGCCCTAGCTCCTTGCCTATAAATACTTTGTATAAACCTTCATTTGAAGGTTGGTTGTTTAAGTTATTCTCTCATTCACTCTCTTTGCTTAAACCGTATTATAGTATATCGTGTGTGTGTGTGAGTTTTACTTGTTCAATCGCCTTATCTCTTTCTTTTAAGCTTGTGTGGTAAACCTTGTGACCTAACAGTATTGTAGCTAGACTTGAAGTCGTGCTCCTACGTACCTAGGTGAGTGAGTTCATCCTTAAGGATATCGGTGGGATCAAACTTATCTTTTAATTTTCTATTAGTACGCTTAGTCCAATATGCATTTTCAAACTTCTCACCATTGGGATCATAGATTGTCATCCTAATCACCTAATGTGTCACTCTCCATTCCCATCACTAGCTGGCTTATCCCAATTCCAATTGTACTTAGGCTTTTTACTTTCAACTTTCCACTATTCATGAAAGATTAGGTCAAGGTTCCTAGGAATTAGGTCATCTTTATTTAAACACTAAAGTATCCTCATTATGGGTTCACTTCAATGTCCTTAGCCAATTATTGTTCTAGAAAGTTGAGTTAGATCTCCGCGAGGTCTCTTCTAGATAGAAAGTTGTTGAGGCCTACAAAGTCTTTATTGGTCAGGTCCATATCTAGATGATTTCTTATCAAACATGATCTCATGAGGTATTTTTTCATCCTTATTATAGTAGGAATGATTCTTGACATCATAAAGTGACCTAGCACTCCCTTCTCCTACCACTATCTTAGACATCTTATAATCGATTATGGCACTAATGGTAGCTAATAATCTCTTCCATCAACAATGGGCATCATGATGTCCCTATTCATGTCTAGCACATGGAAATCCCAAAAAAGAGTTATATAAATCGAATCGACCTCGTGCTACCATGTCCTTCATTATTTATTCCTCTTTGGATATACCTTACTACCGTCCGCAGACAATAAACCTATGATTGTTTTAGTTGGTTCTATCTACTTAAACCTAGGTTAAGGCTTTTATGGAGGGACAACGGAAGAAGGTTGATGCTTGACCCTAGATCGGTTAATGTGTCGAAAGCTTTGGAATTCCCAATGCTACGGAAGATGAATAAGCCTGATCATCTTACTTCTTAGGTAATTTATTTTAAGCTTCGGACCCATTCTCTAATTTGAGTCCTTGCTCATATTTATATTTTCAAAGCATTATAGTAAGGACATGAGTCAAGACTTCAAGAACTACTAATGAACGGTTTTAGAATTCTTGGTAAAGCTCCTTAAATTCCTCTTCTAAGTAGATTTAGGTTCTTGATTGGTTGTTTTCAAGTTGGATAGACTATCAACTTGGGTTTTTGGTCTTCAAAGAATAGTTTGTTTTGACACGATTGATGGTGTTGACCGAATGAACTTGTGGGTGCGATGAGCAAGAACATGGAGTGATGAACGAATTCACTTCGGGTTCTTGATAGTGTCAAAGCTTGGGAGTGCTCCTACATCCCGGTCATTGAAGGCTTTAAGGAAAGGTGTGAGCTTGTTCAGTCATCTTTTTGTTGTTTCTTGAAATGAAGGCTTCAAGCAGTCAATCGAGCTTTGAGATGACATGAACTTGGATACCATTCCCTCAAGATTAATGGAAGTTTTGGTGTTTGAAGGGTTGTTGTAGGAGGTATGGTTTGGTTGGGACCTATGGATGGACTAGAGGTTCTTTTGGGGCGGGCAGCTTTGGCTCCACATAAGGTTAGGGTGATTTTTTCCACTTGCAGCGTTATTGTAGGAATTTCCTAGATTGTTTTAATCGGTTTGAAAGTGTACCTCTTTTCTCCCGCCCGTAGGTAAGCAGGTGTGGAGTAATAAGCGTAGTCAAAAAGCTTGTTCAGGTTTTTGTTGTGCAATCACGAGTGTCATGGGGACCACTCATACGCATTGTCACAAGGTAAAGTGATTTTGTTCACTTGGCGTGATGGTTTAGGAGCTTCTTAGGAACTCATTGGGAATTTGACTTGATCTTCAAGTTCGAGCATCCTACAATTTGAAGGTTGTGAGTCAACGAGAGGCAAGAAGATTGCCTTTACGGTTTTAGGCAACTCACTGGAGTCATTCCATCATTCGTTGTCATAGAGGGCAAGATCCTCTATTGTACCTACTGAATCTTCCGCGTAAGCTCACAAGCTAACCTATTTATAGGCGGCTTGGTCGATGGTTTGCCTCGAGGAGAGATTGACATGATCATAAAAGATTTGTACTTGAAGCCAAAGATCAATGTCGTGATGAGGAACTTTGTCAACAACTAATGGAGTAAGTCCTTGAATCGAGTCCATGCCTCATAGAGAGTTTCGCCTTGACGTTGTTGGAACATTAAGATGTCATTCCTTAGCTTGGCAATTCCCCCGGTGGGAAAAATTGGCGAGGAACCGAGAGGTGAGATCATCCCAACTTGAGATGGATCCTGCGGGAAGTCGCTCAAGCCAATTACTAACTTGGTCCCGTAGAGAGAATTGGAAGAGACACAAGTCGTGCGTCTCCCGAGTGGTAGCATCAGGTCAATGGAGTCAAGCGATTTTTAGGAAATCCTTTTTGATGCCGATAGGTCTTCAGAAGAATTCCATGGAATGCAAATCCATTTTACACCAACCGAATGGTGTCGGATCCTTGAGGGCGTAGTTTGAGCTTGAAGTGGGAGCTCAATGGTGTCCTATATCCTTGATGGCAGGTCTAGAGACATATTCACCAAGAGTACGACCTCTTGGCGGGTCGAGTAGTGGTTGATTGAGTGGAAGTGGTTGATGTGGTGGTGGATTTGATGGTGGATTATCACCTTTCATGATGAAAAGTGATGAGGCTACGAACAAAAACACAAAGAACGGGGATAGACTAAAAGGAAGCTAAGAAAAAGAGAAAAAAGCTCACTTAATAGGAATCAAGCGAGTAGACCTAATCGAGGTAGAAATCTAACTAGCTATTCTATTCCTCGGCAGTGGCGCCAAAAACTTGATAGCAGGGTTCGAGGTCTAAAAGACTTCCTTTTCTACGAGCAAGTTTTCAACCCTCTAGGCAGTGTACCTAATCCTTGTAGTGTAGTATGGGGTAAGCCCAGGGGATTGATTCATTCTATAGGGGAATAGAGATGCTAAAAAGAGATGTACGACGAGAAGGTAAGGTTGAGGGGGATTGTTTTTGGTCTGTTAGTGCAAATATTACGATATTTAATCTATACATTCTCATTTGTTTTGTTGATGACAAACATGTAACTTGTAATACATAACATAAAATGTATAAGTTACTTGTAATTATATTTTGTCTTAACATACTCTCAACACCTCTCGACGACTCAAGTCCTTGTATGCTACAACGCAGGTTCGTACATGTTTGTTATGTTGCGTTATGATCAAACCCCCAACAAACCATTAAAACATGTTTAGTTAAATAGTTTATGTATAACAACTAGTGTTTACATATTGGGTAAATATATACATAACTAGTATGTATTATAATGGGTAATATAAATGGGTAAAAACTTAAGTATTTGACCCATTGACCAAATACATTGAATTTAGTTGGGTAAAACCCAAAGTCCAAGACCCATACCCAATGTCTAGATACATTGTACCTTGGTGGGCACTCAAAACCATGGACTAGATGCATTGAATCTTGTAGATACATTGAATCTACTTGCTACCCATAACCCATGACCCATACCCAATGTCTAGATACATTGTACCTTGGTGGGCACTCAAAACCATGGACTAGATGCATTGCATCTTGTAGATACATTGAATCTACTTGGTACCCATAACCCATAACCCATGACCCATGACCCAAAACCCATGGGTAAAAGGGAGCATCCCATGGATCCACTGGACAGATCCCTCAAGGGAGGGATCCGGGGAACAGTGGCTATTTTTCTTCTATAAATAGTGAGCCATTTCTTCATTGTTTCATACACCTTTACACATAGTTTCTCTCCACCATTTCTAGTATATTTAGATCATTAGGAAACATGTAAACCACCCTCATCTCATATGATCATAATGCTTCTAACTTTTATTTGTTGTAAGTATACTCCCGAAGTGATCCTCCAAAGCAAGCTTAGAGTTCTTGCATCTTTACCTACTGAAGTGATCACCCATCACAAGCATACAAACACATGAAGATCTTCTACAACAAGCTTGGGAAACTTGTCATCTTCATTCATAGAAGACTAACTACATCATGCTTTGTGTTCTTGATGTTTAGTGTAGGACTTCATATCCATTAGACACATTGTCTTAGATATTGTCTAGTATCATATTCTTGTATCTATGACTAGACTAGATGGTTTATGTGTTTGTGCCATAAAACACAAGGTTTGTTATGTTGGGCCACAAAACATAACGGGTATCATGGATGTATCGTACATCTATGACTAGACTAGATGGTTTATGTGTTTGTGCCATAAATCACAAGGTTTGTTATGTTGGGCCACAAAACATAACGGGTGCCTAGAAGTCAAGTCACAAGGCATTAGTGAAGGGTGCCTAGAGATCGAGTCAAAGGCATTAGTGAAAGGTGCCTAAGGTGTACATTCGATATGGTGTGATTCGATGTACAAGATAGATTAGTATTGGGTCACAAGGATATTGTCATTCTTGTTGATATTGTCATAAGGAGTAGATCTCCTTTGTCGTTAGTTATTGGTGTAGTGTTGGGTAGTAGTTCCTCCTTTGTAATGGAACTCGGTATCTAGCCTAGTACCGGATAAAGGGTAGGCAACGTTGTGATAGGTTTGGTTCTACCTCATGGAAGAACTCGGTGTTTAGCTTAGTACCGGAAAAAGTGTAAGCGATGTTGTGAAGGCTTCTCCGCCATAAGGAGTTGGTGTCGTGTAGTGAAGCAACTCTCGAGTAGGTGACTCGGGGAGTGGAGTAGGGCAAGGAAGGTGTCCTTGTAGCCGAACCACTATAAATCCTCTTGTTGGTTTGTCTATCCTTTTACTTCTCGCTTTACTTTTATTCTTGCATTACATTGTTTATTTTCTATGTAGTTGATGTCTATGTTTGTGATACATACTTGGTCTTTCATATTGTCATAAACTATATTTAACACTTTACATATTATGACACGCTTGATCAAGAAAAAGCAACCGGACTAATAATGGTAAAACTTGATTTATAATGAACCATTAATCTTGCGGAATCTTATGTGATATTAAGGGGTTGGCCTTACATGCTGTAATGCGTTAAATGCATCCTCGCGTCGAGATTAGCAAATGCAATGGTTTATACTATATTTGATACAAAAGTTTTAAGTTTAAAACGGAAACATATTCACCCCCCTCTACGTTTTCACAATTGGTATCGAGGCGGGTTGGCTCTAGTTTTTAAAACAAATGGTTTTCAAAACGAGTAAGGTCCTTGTATCAATTTTTTGGTGAAGTCAAGCATAATATGAAAAGTGTTTTGTTGATTTTTTTTTAAAGTTTTGTTGTTAGATATCTTGTTAATTAAGCTAAAATAAAGGTAAAAAAAAGGTAATATAACTTCACTAAAAAGTCTACAAAGGTTAAACCTTTTCGTCGGGTCAAAACATACATTTTTGTAATTCTGTGTCAGATCCGTGGATCCCTCAGTTTACACTGGACGGGTCCCTCAAGCAAGGGATCCGAGGGATCCGTGGTAAAGAAGACAGTTTTTGTCTGAATTTCAAAAATTCATAACTAATTAACCGTAAGTCGTTAGAAGTCGTGCCACCTATCGTTTTAAAGGTATTTGAGTCTACTTTCATTTAAAAATGATTTCATAAATTGATTCAAAACAAAAATTTACAGAATCATTGATTTATAACAGAAAGTCATTTTTCGGTCGTAACTTTTGCACAAACTTTTGATCTAATTGGAGATGGATGTTTTCGTCTTTGAATAATAATGTGCCCTCTTTTGAAATTAAGGTTTTGATCATATTTATAAAAGAAACTAATCTAGCTTGGTATACATGTTTAACACAAAGCGATGAAAAGAACTTTTGTATGCTATGCTAAATGATAAATTGTCTTCCTTGCATTACTTGATTATTTGCTTATCTCAAATAGCTTTTGTGCTTGTTTGATTGTATAACATATGTGGTTTCCTTACCTTTCTATTCATTCTCTTGCTTGTCGAGTTAGTAATTTTCTACTAATCAATGTGCTACTTGAAGGAGTGTTTGGGATAACATCTAGTTGTGTCGAAAATGTTAGTTTTATAAGTTGAAAATTGTTTAAAACATATAACACACTAAATGGCTTTTTGATTGAGTTTGTCATGTGTGCAACATAAATGTTTTATTTGCTTATATGATTTCTTGATTTCATATTTTCTTGTATCGTTTTCTAAAAACAATAAGAATGTACATCGGATCATAACCTACACTTGTGTTGATGATGTACTCTCCCGGTTTCCTTTTCATGATCGCTTTCCAAGCTTCATAGTAGGATTGAAAACTTGATTATTTCATCCGATATACTCAAGTAAATTAATTTGCAACACAAATATAATTGTTCATATCCGAAAGTCCAAACTCGAGCTTTCCAACAACATATGTTGAACTAGCTCATCCAACCATTTTTTTGTTCACCATATGGACAACTTTTAATTTTTTTTACATGACACCTTCGTCACCTTAGTTGTTTCAAGTATAATATTAATAAAAAAAAGCAAAGTATCATCATTGTTACTCTTCGAGAGGCCATTGTAGCAATATAAATTTTCCTAACTTGAGAATGAATACTGGAGAACTTATTGCACTAGAAACTCAATTTGACCTAATGGTTGAATTGCTTCCTTGATAGAAGTTGGGTATGTGGAATCGACTGTAAAAATGGTCGTGTTTAGCCGTAATAGAGCACCGCTAGTAATAGTCTCATATTCATTCTCTCACTTGAGAAATTTATACTCCTATGTTTTCCTAAAGTAAGTTTACAATGGAAATACTTTGCATTGTCTTAGGATTACTAATCAAACAAGTTGTAAAAGTAATTTTTCTTTTAGTTAATCACAACCACTTGCCTCATCAAGCGATTATCTTGCTTTGATCGAGAAGAGCTACATGACTTCATGGACGAAGCTCATTGTATGCTAATCATCATCCGTAATAACTAGATTGTCCTAAACTAGCACCTCACAACTCTTTTGTCTTGAACACCATCATGTTCTCTTTTCTTTCAAGACATATACCTTGCATTTCATTGTTAGTGTAAATGATTTACTAATCTAGATCGTAAATTTGTTTTAGGCTTCTTGAATAGTGCTTGTTAAGTTTGCTAAACCTTTGTGTTATTTGTGAGCTCGATCTCATTTGATTGCCTATATGTGATCTCTACATGCTCTCCTTGCTTTGCTTAAAAGTGTATACATGTGTGCTTGCTGTAAAAATCATTAGCTACCATCAATCATTTTCTCTTGATCATTTAAGTCCATCTTCATGTAAGAAACTTAATATACTGAGTAACTTAGGATATGTAGGTGCAAGACCTTGCTAGAACCCAATCACCTCTTTTTCACCTCATCACATTAGCCGGATCCCTAGACTTAAGCTAGCCGGATCCCTCTAGTCAGGGAACCGGTGGAACCGTGCAACACTAGGTACATTATCTATTTAGATAATCATTTCAAATTTCCTTTTTCCACACAAGCACTTGTTCAACACTTAGGATTATCAGTTTCTTATATGTTTATAAATGAGTTGCATTTATATGATTCTTTACATGTTCTTTCTTTTCGTTTCATGATTTTATGTGAACAATTTATCCATTTGTATAAATGTTTTCATTTTGTACTAACTCTTTTGGATTCTTGTAGGATGACTATGGTCAATTTCATCATCAAGTCAAGTTGTGCTCATTCGCACATTTTTTTTTTATTCCTAATCTTGCATCATCATAACCATCTTACTCCACTTTTATCACTACTCACAAATTCATCATGTCTACCACCTCTATTGAGTCATCAACCAAGTCAAAGATTCACCTTGATACCTTTCATCACCTCTACCACAACTTCCATACCTCTAAGTCATAATGATGATTTCTATCATTATCACCGTGTCCAAGGTCTAGTTCATGAACTACGTGATGAAGTATGTCTCATGTTCTACCACATCCTACTTGTATCAACCACAAGCTACTTGTGTCAACCTCATCCTACAAGTGTCTCACTACCACTACAATTCATGGTCGCTCAACCATCCTCCACAAACATCTATGTTGTCAAAAGCCAAGTGAATTTCGTAATGAAATGCGTCTCATCCCTAAGCATATTTTTTTTCTTTCTTACCTTGAACAAACCTTACAACCTCTAAACCAACCATGATGATGCAAGTAGTAGGATTATTCTCTTTTTGACACTAATCCTTTCTTTGTAGGTTCATATATATACACTTTAATGTGTATAGGATTCTCGTCTATTTATGGACGAAATTTTACACTTTTTTTTTGTAGGTTCTTCTTGAAGCCCTCGAGCTAGGGGGAGCTTCCGTCGAGCATTTATAAAGTGCATCATATGACTTACTCGTCCAAGGACGAATAGAATTTTGCACTAACTTTTTGTTTTGTAGATTTTTAAAACACACTAGGAGAACTTGACGCTCTCAATAAAGGGGAGTTTTTCGTCAAAGCAAAAACATTGCAACTTTTGCAATAATTTCGTCTTAGCCTTCCTAAAATACTTTGACGCTCTTAACAAGGGGAAGCAACCGTCAAGGGGGAGCGTGCACACATTCATTCTTCAAATTCCTTTATGTTTCAACAAAATGGAGATTTCTTTCTCATCATATATTTTTTCTTTAACACTAACCTTGATGTAGGTTAAGCCTCAAAAATTTGATCCATTGAGTCGTTGGCAATAATGGTTATAATTCAAAGGATCTTTCTATTTTTTTTCTTTGTGTGATTCTCTAGGTTCCTATTAAAGGCGAGATCACCACCTCATGAAGACGTACAAGCTCAAGGTCATGAGTTGCTAAGCTTCGTCATTAGTGTTTCGTGTTGAAGGTAATGGCGTGGTGTGCCAATTGGAGCAATAAGGTGTTTTTATTTTAACTTCATTAGGGATGATGCAAACACTCAATTCTTGGGAGAAATTAAGTTTAAACTCCAAGGACACACTCTTTTTGTTTCGACAAAAAGGGGAGAAGAGTGTAAACGGAGAAGGTAATGTATAGGAAATACGGACACAAGTAACTTTGACATTTTACCTATCTATTACGTTTACATATATTTTGTCATCATCAAAAAGGGGGAGATTGTTAGTGCAAATATTACGATATTTAATCTATACATTCTCATTTGTTTTGTTGATGACAAACATGTAACTTGTAATACATAACGTAAAATGTATAAGTTACTTGTAATTATATTTTGTCTCAACATACTCTCAACACCTCTCGACGACTCAAGTCCTTGTATGCTACAACACAGGTTCGTACATGTTTGTTATGTTGCGTTATGATCAAACCCCCAACAAACCATTAAAACATGTTTAGTTAAATAGTTTATGTATAACAACTAGTGTTTACATATTGGGTAAATATATAAATAACTAGTATGTATTATAATGGGTAATATAAATTGGTAGAAACTTAACTATTTGACCCATTGACCAAATACATTGAATGTAGTTGGGTAAAACCAAAGTCCAAGACCCATACCCAATGTCTAGATACATTGTACCTTGGTGGGCACTCAAAACCATGGACTAGATGCATTGCATCTTGTAGCTACATTGAATCTACTTGGTACCATAACCCATGACCCATACCCAATGTCTAGATACATTGTACCTTGGTGGGCACTCAAAGCCATGGACTAGATGCATTGCATCTTGTAGATACATTGAATCTACTTGGTACCCATAACCCATAACCCATGACCCATGACCCAAAACCCATGGGTAAAAAGGAGCGTCCCATGGATCCCCAGTAATACACTGGACGGATCCCTCAAGGGATGGATCCGTTGGATCCGGGGAACAGTGGCTATTTTTCTTCTATAAATAGTGAGCCATTTCTTCACTGTTTCATACACCTTTACACATAGTTTCTCTCCACCATTTCTAGGATATTTAGATCATTAGGAAACATGTAAACCACCCTCATCTAATATGATCATAATGCTTCTAACTTTTATTTGTTGTAAGTATACTCCCGAAGTGATCCTCCAAAGCAAGCTTAGAGTTCTTGCATCTTTACCTACTGAAGTGATCACCCATCACAAGCATACAAGTACATGAAGATCTTCTACAACAAGCTTGGGAAAATTCTCATCTTCATTCATAGAAGACTAACTACATCATGCTTTGTGTTCTTGATGTTTAGTTTAGGACTTTATATCCATTAGACACATTGTCTTGGATATTGTCTAGTATCATATTCTTGTATCTATGACTAGACTAGATGGTTTATGTGTTTGTGCCATAAAATACAAGGTTTGTTATGTTGGGCCACAAAACATAACGGGTATCATGGATGTGTCGTACATCTATGACTAGACTAGATGGTTTATGTGTTTGTGCCATAAAACACAAGGTTTGTTATGTAGGGCCACAAAACATACTGGGTGCCTAGAAGTCAAGTCACAAGGCATTAGTGAAGGGTGCCTAGAGATCGAGTCAAAGAAGTTAGTGAAAGGTGCGTAAGGTGTACATTCCATATGGTGTGATTCGATGTACAAGATCGATTAGTATTGGGTCACAAGGATATTGTCATCCTTGTTGATATTGTCATCCTTAGTACCGGAAAAAGTGTAAGCGACGTTGAGAAGGCTTCTCCGCCATAAGGAGTTGGTGTCGTGTAGTGAAGCAACTCTCGAGTAGGTGACTCGGGGAGTGGAGTAGGGCAAGGAAGGTTTCCTTGTAGCCGAACCACTATAAATCCTCTTGTTGGTTTGTCTATCCTTTTACTTATCGCTTTACTTTTATTCTTGCATTACATTGTTTATTTTCTATGTGGTTGATGTCTATGTTTGTGATACATACTTGGTATTTCATATAGTCATAAAATATATTTAACACTTTACATATTATGACACGCTTGATCAAGAAAAAGCAACCGGACTAATAATGGTGAAACTTGATTTATAATGAACCATTAATCTTGCGGAATCTTATGTGATATTAAGGGGTTGGGCTTACATGTCGTAATGCGTTAAATGCATCCTCACGTCGAGATTAGCAAATGCAATGGTTTATACTATATTTGATACAAAATTTTTAAGTTTGAAACGGAAACGTATTCACCCCCCCCCCTCTACGTTTTCACATGGTCTTTTATGGTTTTTTTAAAGCAAGGTAAATATCTCGGGGTATAGGAGTGGGGGTGGTACTTCTACCTATTTTAACTACTTTAAATTGAAACTAATTAACTATTTAATTAAGGATAGATTATGCTAATATAGGTGTGCTCTTATGATGATTAAAAATGTGTTTACTTAGATGTTCTTACTCCCTAGTTATCTCTTATTGGTCAGTTGAATTGTCGCATCCTCATGTTAATCGGTGCGTCGTATTCCTTTTGGTAATAGGGGTGCCTAATTCCCTAGTTCTATGAATTGTAACTCTCCTCTAGACTATCCGGGATCGCCAAGTACCTAAGTATCTCCCAGATAATCTACTATCAACAATCTACAACTCACGCAATAAACACAACAAATGGCCTAGGTGCACTCCTAAGCTTTTTTTCTATTTAGGACTTCAAGCTCGCAACAATTAAAGAAGAAGCCAGTTTTCCTTACTCTAGCATCTACCAATTAAGACAAGAGACAACCTAACAATAATTAACAACTAGGTTTCATAGATATAAGCAAACACAAGGATAATCTAGCTACTCATGGTAAACAAGCAAGCATACATACATACAATTAAACATTGGGTAGACATAATTATAATATGGATAAACAAACTTATCTTATGATGTAAAAAAGGGTATGGAACCCTAAAATAATGTCCAAGTCAGTCTACAACTGAATTAGTGTTTGCTCTTCAGAGTTCTACCTTTCTAATTGAAGAAAAATCGAATTCTATATATAGATTTACAAATGCGACGGCGTCACCTTTTGCTAGTGACGCCGTTAGGTCGCCGTCATTAGGGTTTCGTTTGGGCCAAGTCATCGTTGGGACGGCGTCAGCTTATGAGTGTGACACCGTCAGTCTTCATGAAGAACGTCGTCTGAGATTGGTTCTTGTGCATCTGGTGTAGAAGATAAGGGAGACGACTTCCAGAGTTTAGGCGTGACGCCGTCATGCTTTAGAACCAGAATTTCACCCAAGCCAGCACTTGTATTTTGATCAAATTTCTTTATGAAGGACGGCGTCGCCCTTTGGTTGGGATGCCGTCATGTGACATATAGACAGCCTTGGATCTTGACTTTGCCATTCTCTTCATGTTTTTGCTCCTTTTCGTCTAAATATGCTTCATTACAGCATTTTGCTTCTAAAAGACCTAAAATGTGAAAAAGAAAGATTTTAAGTAGCAACGGATATAAAATGTGTCAATTTAGGGCTTAAATGACCCCCTAAAAATGTATGTTTTAAATTCTTATCATATTGTCTTAACATAAATCAAAATTAGCTGTTAACAACTCTAATCAGTTTAATAGAAAGTAGGGTAAAATTGGAGATGCAGAATGCAACAACAATAATATACTCAATCCTGTCGGGGTGGGGTATGAGGGAGGTAGAATGTTGTGAGATCTTACCCCTAACCCAAGATAAACCTGGAAGTAACGAGACTGATTTCAGGAAGACCTCTATAAAGTGTGTCTTTGTGAGAAGTGCTCAAACAAAGGTGCATGTGTGAAAGTGAGTAGTAACAAGGATAAGAAGATGTTGGATCGATGTACTCTAACCAAACTAACTTAAATAGCTTGTTAAGGTTTAATAACCTCGGATAAATCCTAAGTTATTAACAGAGAAACACTGAGTAATCTTTATTAAGTACGCGGAATTTACTTAACAAATCTAAGAAGAATAACTTTTATTATTAACTCTAAATCTGCTTATTATGCAGATACTTCAACAACTCTAAGAATATCGAACTTCTCTAAAATTCTAAATAACTTGTAAGCAATCGTAAACTCTAAGACTTATGAACTTGTACCTCTAATGCCAATCTAGGGGTCCTTTTATAGGCTCAAAGATATCCCTAGTCGGTTTAGAATTTGTATCCTTGTACGACAAGTAATCTAATAATGAATATTCTAGAATTTCAAGACTTTCTATAAACGAATAAAACAGTTCTTTGTTCTTGCAGTACTTTGACTTCAATCAGAAGTACTTTGACTTTATCTTTAGCAGTACTTTGACTCTTTGACTTTTTCCAGTACTTTTATCATTCTTCAGCACTTTCATATCCCAACAATCCTCCCCTAACTTGAATTCTACTAGCTTGACTTCAAGTTCCTTTATGAATATATCTTTAACAGCTCCATATTTAAGGAAAGATTATGTCTTAGTCTTTGGATTTTATCTCTGTAGTTTATGTGCTTGTCAAAGTATCTTTAGAATTATTCTTTTACAGCATCATCCAGCAAACTTCATCTTTTCAACACGAGCACATATGACAATTTGTACATTAATTGTTTAAGTTGCGATCTATTCTCATCACTTCAGTGTGTTAACTCCTATGAGAGGTGAACCATTGAAAATGTAATGGATTTAAGTTCTCTTTACCAAAGCCATTAAATCTGGAGTAGCCAAATGTTTTGGTGTTTAAGACCATGGTACATTGATAACCATATGATTTTTAGCAAATCATTAGCTATCAACGATTTGACTTGTCTTTACCAAAAGTTGTACCCTTCACGGACTAGTTAGTTCTTTCAATCATGGTGAACTAATTACCATATAATGGTTTTTCCACGGCCTTTACCACAAGCCATTTTCTTGTGGGCTAGCCAACTCTTC
This sequence comes from Chrysanthemum makinoi, assembly GCA_910596185.1. NCBI lineage: Eukaryota > Viridiplantae > Streptophyta > Magnoliopsida > Asterales > Asteraceae > Chrysanthemum > Chrysanthemum makinoi. The sequence goes on from OU343221.1 coordinate 286,646,209, forward strand.
ACATTAAGCGATATGGTGAGTTGATTATCATACAACTTATTAGCAAGTTGTCAACTAAAAAAGGATTTGTCATATCTTTACCAGAGTCGTTTGCTCATGGATTAGCCAATCCTTTTGTAACCATGGTGGATTGATAACTTATTGATGTTACCATCTCAAAAACCATTTATTTTATTCAACCTTTGTTCCAAAATATTTGTTACTTAACAAAGGGTTTCTTTCAAAAATCACTTAACGGTTAAAACTTAAGCAGATACTTTGATGAAAGTACTGTTTGATCAGTACTTTGAATAAAGTCTTGATTTATCAAAAATAATTTATTCAAATAAGATTCATACCGTTATTCATCCTCATCCCGGCAATAGTAGTACAGTTGATAAACAAATTGATGACCATACAAGCAATTTCGTTGTCTTCTTCAACTTCCATTCCATGCTCTAGCATCCTCCTCATAAGATCTACTGTAAGAGGATATCTTCTATTTGCAAACATGTGAATCATTGTACCATTTTCCAGCTCTAGAACATGAACTCCAGATTCTTCAAAGAATCTCCAAAGCACACAATTTCCCAATTCTCTTGATTCTTCCAAATGTCATCGATTGCTTTGCTCTTGTTTCCCATACACATTTGAGATGCAAGCAGAACTAAACCAATTCCTTCTAATGAATTTTGTTCAAAGTAACTTCGCACCACATGATATAAATAGAATAAATCTACTCTATCTATGATGTGCAGTAAATCCCATAACCTGTTGAACACTCTGAAGCTTTCATCTTCTCTATGAAACATTAGATAACATCCATCTTTAGATTCCACAACTTCAAAAGCAATAATTTGAGATTTGTTCATCTTCATATCAGCATCTTCCTTAGAATACTCAAAATCTACTATCCTTAGATAATTTCTTAGTTCATCCCTAGTCTCAGATCTTAGCTCAACTTTTTCTTTCTTTGAGAGCCCGAACATCTTTAACTTCAGTTTTCTTTTCTTTTTAAACTTTTCTTTCTCTTCTTCTTTCCATGTACCTTCATCTCTAAAATCTTTGATGCTTTCAACATTTTTCTTATAAGCTTTTCTAGCAGCATCATACAATCATTTCATCTCAAAATAATTAAACCTCTGCAATCCTTTATACCCTTGACTTTTAAGATAAGCCATCATTGCATTTATGTCTTTAGCTTTATTTGGCCTTCTTGGTAGAAATCTACAGAATAGGTGACTCTAGTGGTTCATCAGCTTTAGCATTCAATTCCTCTTGCAACTTCTTAGCTGCTTCTCTACTCTGAGCTTTTGACTTCCTTAGCTTCTCTATATTTAGCATTTAATTCCTCTTGAAGCTTTCTAGCTGCTTGTTCATTCAAAGCTTCTTAGGCAGCTCTTATCTGTGCTAAAGTTAGTTTCTTCTTCTTTACTTCTACCAAAACACCTTTTCCTTTATCCTTAGGATCAATAGCAGGTTGAGAAGTTCTTTGTTGTTCCTCTTCTTGCACTCCTGGAATATTAACACCACCCCTTGGTTGTGATAAACCTTGCAAAATTACAGCAATGGTTTCATCATCACTTGCAGTATGGATAGGTTTGAGTGTAGCTTCCTCTTCTTGTATAACAGTTGAGGGACCAACAACTTCTTCATGTATAGTTGTTGAAGGACCAGCTTCCTCTTCAAAGTCTAACAACCTTGGAGTAATCAAATCTTGCCCCAGCCCCGTCTTCATCATTAAACAATAAGTCTTCTCGAATAGAGGCTTCAGTAATCTTCACAGTTCTTCCAGCAACTGTAGCTCTAATATAAAATTCATCATTCTCCATATTATTTCTAGCAGTAGCCCAAAATTCTTGAATCCAGGGTTCAATTATATGCGGCTCCACTAAAAGAGCATAACCAGTGGTGATCCGATAGATAATCGATTATATCATGAAAAACCACATTAGTTTCAGTTTTGTCTAAATTAGCCACCATATTGTGCTTTAAAAATGTAGGACGATTCAACATAGATGATTGTATAATCACAGTAAAAGAGATGACGAATAATATAGGTGAACGTGAGAGAAATATGGAAGAGATTCTAAAGTATCAATATGAGAGGGAAAATCGGAGAGTAGTTATTTATAGGTGAGATTTAAAAAAAAATCACAACCATAAATACCAAAGTTACCGTTAGTAATTGTTGAAACTGTTAGACCTAGATAGATCTTGAGCACTCGTAGATCGTTAGTATTACTTATGTAATCACAAGCAAACTAATAGACAATCTCTACGACTTATATTCTTTAACGGAAATCAAATATAAGCACAAACACAATAACTAAGAACACGTTGATCCTCTATGGATCTTTATATTACTAAAACTTTATTTTTCAACTCGCTACATCAATCATACTATTGTGTTCCTTTTATAGGCAAGGAACCCTAACTTGTTTCCTAAGAAACGTATAATCATAAAACTAAATAAGATATACATAATCACTTCCTAATAAAGCTCATGCATATCCTAACTAACTATATAAAATGTGGAATAACTATTACCACAGAAACAAACTACGTACTATACTACTTCAGCAGATTCTCTTCTTCAGCAGAAACATTAAACTTCAGCAGAATCCTTCGGTAGTAACATCGTGAGAATTCTAACTTAGCAGAATTCCCAACAATCCTCCCTAAACTGGAATTTGACTTGGTTAAGTTCCAGTTTCTTGATAGATCTTCAACGCTTCAGAGGATTGTACTCGAACATCAGTAACAAAGACACAAAACATTTACACCTCGATGATGACAAATCGTTAAAGCTCCAGTTCTTTGCAGCAACAAATGACATAATGTACATCAAAACATTTTAGTTTCATACGATTCTCATCACATCCAGGTGTGTTAACTCCTGTGAGAGGTGAATCATTGAAAATAATGGATTTGATGTCTCTTTACCAATAGCATTCACTACTGGAGTAGCCAAATGTTTAAGTTCGAAAACTATGGTACACTGATAACCATCTGATTTATTAGCAAACCAGCAACCATATAACGGATTTGAAATGTCTTTACCGTAGTCGTTTGCTCGGACTAGTCAATTCTGAGGATTGGTGAACTGATTACCAAATATGGTATTCCACTGCCTTTACCACAAGCCATATACATGTGGGCTAGCCAATTCTTGGATTCCAAAAGGAATAAACCATGGTGAATTGATGACCATACAACCCTCAGCAATTAAGCATGGGTGGTTGCATACCCTATGATTTTGAGCAAACCATTACAGCTATCAACAGATTTGATGTGTCTTTACCAAAGTTGTACCCTTTGGACTAGCCAACTCGTTGATATACACAAGGCATATCTGGTGAGTTAATAACAATCAAATATATACAACAAACCTGCAATAAAAGTTAGACAAACAAAAATATACAAAGATTTTTTTTAACTAAGAATGAAACAAAGAAGCAAATATTACAAACTATACAAATTACCACAATCAAGATGATGCTCTATGTTGCAGAAGCTGAGTCTTAATGATTCCAACACATTGTTCAGCATGCAACTTATCATTACCAATTGGATCTGGAGGAACTTCTAAATTCTGGCTAAGCATTCTTTCCATCAGACTCATAGACAAGGGATAAATCTTATCAGCAAACATACAAACAGTAATTCCACCCTTTGTCTCCACCACATGCACACAAGGCAAAGGATAAAATCTCCAAGTCTCAACCTTCCATGTATGTGAATTCTTCCAAATATGATACCCTTTACCATTTGGAGATTGAGAATCAAACATCACTTGAAGATCACCCAACAAAAATAAACCAGAACCTTGTGGTGAATGAATTGCATAATACTTAGTAACAAGATCATACATAGTATTCAAATCTTGCCTATCCACCAAATGAAATATTTCCTTCAAGAAGTTGAACTTCATAGTAGAATTATCCAGACAATGAATATTGTTAAGCTCCCCATCAGTCAAGGTCCAATTAATCAACACATCATGAGATCCTTCAGGAAAAACAGCAACAGATCCTTCTTGAATGAAAGTTGATTCAGCAGCTTTTAGATCCAAAGAATTATCCTGACGAGATTTGTTGACCTTAGATGTTGGAGACCCAGATGATCTCATAGAACTCCATAAGGAAGAAGGTTTCCTTTTAGACATCCTCTTCTTCCTCCTACCTGGTATATAAATACCCATATATGGTGCCTCCTCAGAGTCATCAAGAACATCTGTAGCAGGAGTAGAAGATGAAGACTTATTTTGGCGACCTTTGCGCCAAAGTAACTGATGCATTCTCTCAAGTACCTTTCTGGCCTCCTTAGATTTAGCAGCTTTTTGTTCAGCTTCCCTACCCAACTTTTCACCTATAGTATCAACAGGTACCACTCCAGGTAATGTTTCAGTAGAAACACCAGGAGTGTCTTCAGAAGGAACATCAAGAGGGTCAGCAGATTGAACCTTTTCAGCTGAATGGATGACTTCAAAAGATGCTTCAGAAGCAATGACATGAGAACTCTTCTTTAGTGACATATCATCAAAGTTATCAACAATTTCAATTGTCTTTTGTTTCTTTGATTTAGGAGCATCAGAAGTACCAGCAATCCTCTTCAAAGTTGATGGTGATGTAGAGACAGACGAAGTAAACTTCATAATCCTGTTATACCTCTTGACCAACTCAGAATCAGAAAAAGCCAAAACTTGTTTCATTGTTAGACCAGAGTTATACAACTCGATTTTTCACCACTGTCCTCATATATGCTTTCTTCGAGCTTCGTAGGTGGTTTTCCCTTTTGCTTTATTCTTTAAGCAACAAGAGCTTTCCTTTTGTCATTTGCCTCTTGCTTTCGCTTTCGTCCAAGAGCTACCATTTGTGCAGCATAATTCTCACTGTCAAAGTCTACACCTAAGATACTCTGAGCAAGTGTAGGATCGAGCGACATCTCTTGAGTATAAACATCCCATTGTGCATCAGGGATCTGAGTAGCCAAAGCATCCAATTCTCCTCGTCTCTCAAGAGGTAAATTAGAAGTAGACTCAGCTGCAATCTGTTTAGCTAATTCATCACTTTTCTTCAAATTTGCACACTCAGCTAACATTCTTTCTTGTGCTAGCCTTTCCTGTTCACTAACCAGATCTGGACCAAGCTCATCTTCAATCATTACTCCTTTCCCTTCATCAACTAGAGAAGTATCACTCATAGGTACTTCAGAAGAAACATTCAGATTAGCATCAGAAGAAACAGGTTGAGACAAAACTTCAACAGGAGTTGAAAATACATCAGCTGCTGGATTCAAAGTAAAACTTCTTCCAGCAAGAAAAACTTTAGAATTATCAGCTGAAGGTATAGAAGCAGGTTGTGCTTGCACAGATGAAGCTTGACCAACTTCAATAGCAATATCCATCATAGGAGTATCAACAACAACATATTCTTCAGTAGTTGAAACATCCTCACTTTGCAATGTATTCTTGCTCAAAGATTGCTTTCTCCTCCTTCTAGTAAACAAAATTGGCTCATTTTGCTTTACAGATTTAGCAGCCATTGGAGTAGAAGCATTAGATTGTTGAGCCACATTTTCCAAAATATCAAGTGACTCAAATTGAGTATCCACATCCTCCTCATCAGAAGAAACATCCAATCTCCTTTTTCCACTATGACCCAGTTGTACTTCCAAATCCTGAACCTTCTTTTTCAATTCTACAATCTCACCACCAAGTGAAGATTTAGTCTCTGCAAGCTCCTTCTTGAGATCGTAACTTCAGCCACATACACATTCACTAGAGCATATACAGATGTAAGTGTAATAGGGTCCTCAGCTCCACCAGATTGCTCTATGGTAATGGGAGCATCATTAGGCCTTTCAGAAGAAATATCAACATGCTCAATGAATGGAACACCATCATCTACTGAATCCCTAACAGGACTAGGAGTGGTCAGTCTATTAATCTCAGTCTCAAACTCATCATGAGTAACACCTGTAGGTGGTGGACTAGAACTAGGTCTAGGTGAAGGTGTGGGTGAAGATTGGTCGGAGAAACATGAGGTTGCCAGCACATTAGAAGGGCCCTCATCCATTACAACTGATGGATTACCATCAGCAGCAACAGTAGTAGAAGGTGGAGAACCAACAACATTCCCCTCATCAGTAGCCTCATTGCCTTGAGGCAACATAGCTGCTAGCAAAGGATGATGTTTCCCCTCATATTTAGTTCTCATTGAAGCAAATAGTTTAGAAGTTAAAGCTCCTATGGGACAAAATGCTTGGGCTTGGGTAGTAATATCCAAAATCATTTGTAAGAACCTAGGGTACATAAAAAACTTATGCTTTTTCCTCTGTATATTTTCAACCATATTATCAAAAATAAACCTAGAAAAGTTATAAGTTAAACCTTGAGAAAGACATACAATACCACATCCGATTGAGTAGAAAACTGGTCCCATCCTCCTGATTTACTGCTTATGCACTGAAGCAATGTGTGAACCAAAACCTCCATAGGACACATGATTCTTGAACAATATATCAGTCCTTGTTCCTTGATATTCAAAAGCTCTCAACCCAGCAAGAATGTCCACAGCATTAGAATGATAAACTCCATTAACATCGTCCAAACGAAGCTTTCTTCTAATCAACTCCTCTGTTACAACATACTCTGTTCCGTCAACCATAGCTACGATCTCTGTATCACTCCTCTTTTCAGCAGTTTCCCAGAATTGTGTAACCAATGATTCATAAACAACTTCAGGAGAATGCGTTAAAGCATAATGAATCTTTGATCTCTTCAAGAACTCCACCATTGGCTTATACAAATCATCACCTTTGCTTCTCGAGAAAAGCAACTTTGTTATGATCTTTCTTCAATTGAAGCGCCATGAGTGAAATTATTAGTTAGGGTTATGATTCTTGCAAATGGAAGTGTTGTGAACGTAAGTGAAGAGGGAATCGTTTAAATTGAAGCAAAGATATGCGTATAATGGGTTGGTAGAAGTTACCCAAAATATAGTCAAAAATATCGGAACTTATGTTGACCATATCTTACGTGTATTTTAACTTTAACCAAGAGGTAACACTTTAGCAGAAACACGGTCAATCTGCTGAAGTAATACACTTCAGCAAAAACAACCCAAGATAAAAGATACCCTCAGTAAATATCTGGAGCGTTACTGTGCCACCCAACTCACATTAAATTACATTAAACCTCGAATCCGTCTATATAACAATCCCAATGCACACTTCACATACATCATTTATCCCTAATTTTCATCATAAAACCCTAATTTCATCACAAACCACAATCAACCACAATCAACCATGAATACCAAACCAGAGGTTATTGATCCAACCTCTTCTCCATCATCATCATCATCAAGTGATGATACTAACCTTTGGCGACTTTATATTCCTCCACAAACATCACGACCAAGAAAATCCCCCTTTCTCCCTTCTTCTGAAGATGACAGTGTAGTGGATCCAAGTGAGTCTTCTGATGACTCTGATGACTCCACTAAGGAGATAACTTCACACCCTCAACCTCTACCACCTCAACCTAAACAGGTGGTGTTCGCTCTTCCTGCGCCATGGTTTGGTGCTTCATCTTATATCGTAACGGGGAAGGGCAAAATGAAGATGGATTGATTGCTTTTTGGTGAAACCAGTAGATGAAGCACAAAGGACAAAGTCATATCACACATCCATTTGCTGTATTCTTCTTCATCATCTTCGGTTTCCTTAATCCATCCTTCCCATTTTGATCCTTAGCTCGTTGTACTGGTCATGCTTATCCTGGTCATGCATATCCAGCAGTTGGAATAGATGATATGAGCTAGTAGATGATAGGAACTTAGTATAGGTTCAGTAGATCATGTATAGATATGAATCTTGTATTTCCATTTGAAGTTGATTGTATGCAATGTAAGCTGTAAGCTGTAAGCTGTATCTTGAATGAATGAGCAATTTAACTTCAATCCATCTCTTCAGTACTTTATCTTAAGTGGAAACAATATGCTCTTTTCAGTACTTTGTTTTCACTAGAAACAAGCTTTTAAGCTTACATGTCCATATACTAATGAACCAAACTTGATAAACTCCAACTTATATATGCAAGCTGCAAAACAGACACAGAGAAACATACAAACCAAACCAAAACTAACTAAAAGAACATTAGTTGGTTAGTGTTAGCAAATATATAAACTAATATACAAAGTTTACATCTAAAATCCTCCCCTGAGGCATATGCCTCCCTTGAGGCCTATGCCTCTCCTTAAACTTTGCAGTTAAGGGTTAAGCATACCAATATGGACCACAAGGTGTTGAAACCTTGGTCCATCAAAAGCCTCAGTTAACAGATCTACCACATTATCATCAGTGTGAATTTTAATCACTTTGATCAAATGTTTTTCATAAGCATCTCTTATAAAGTGGTGCCTAATTTCGATATGCTTAGTTCTCTTTGTGAAAAACTAGATTTTTAACAATGCATATGGTACTTTGATTATCAATAAAATTGTTGTGTTCATGAAGTTATACCCATAATCCAACAATTGATTTTGTATCCAAAGAACCTGTCCACACAATTTCTTGGCAGCAGCAACATACTTTGCTTCATAAGATGACGTAGCCATAATAGTTTGTTTCTTGCACTGCCAAGAAATCAATCTCTTTCCAAGGAAGTGGCAACCTCAGGTTGTGGATCTCCTATCCAATTTGCACCGCATAATCACTATCACTATATGCTTCGGCTTAAAGGAGACTCTTTTGGGTACCAAAGGCCTAAATGAGGTTGACCTTTCAAATACTTAAAGATCTTTTTCACTGCATTCAGATGGGAAGCAAGTGGGGTGACTTGATGTCTAGAACAAGCACTCACAAAAAGTGATGTCGGGTCTAGAAGCTGTTAGATACATCAATGAACCAATCATTGATCTGTATAAATGAACATTCACAGGTAGATCTGGTTCATTGTTGGTCTTTGACTTTGGAGCTTCATAAGGTGTTGTGGCAGTCCTGACACTCTCCATACCAAACTTTTTCAAAATGTCCCTCACATATTTGTCCTGACTGATAAAGACACCATCAGGTTTCTGCTGAACTTGGAGACCCAAAAAGAAAGTAAGCTCCCCATAGCACTCATCAACACGAAACTCTCCCTTCATCGACTCCTCAAACTCCCTGCACCAAGCTACTTTAGTGGACCCAAATATGATATCATCCACATAAACTTGCACAAGAATAATGTCTGTGGAATTCTTCTTCAGGAAAAGTGTTTTATCAATGGCACCTCTTCTATAGCCATGCTTGAGCAGAAATGATGAAAGCCTAGCATACCATGCTCTTGGTGCCTGATGTAGTCCATAGAGAGCTTTAACTACCTTGTAAACATGATTTGGATGGTCTGGGTCTTCAAATCCTTTAGGTTGAGTGACATAAACCTCCTCTTCTATTTCACCATATAGAAATGCACCTTTAACATCCATTTGATATACCATGAAACCCATGTAAGATGCATAGGCCAAAAAAATACGAATGGCCTCAACTCTAGCAACAGGTGCAAACACTTCATCATAATCAATCCCCTCCTCTTGTCTATACCCCTGAGCCACTAATCTTGCTTTGTTTTTAATGACAACACCCCTTGCATCTCTCTTATTCTTCAATATCCATTTAGTCCCAATAGCATACTTCCCATCAGGTAGTGGCACCAATATCCAAACTTGCTGATTTTGGAACTGTTGCATCTCTTCTTGCATTGCTTCAAGAACTTGAATCTTCCCAGGCTTGAGTAACACTGGTTGGTTCCACTTGAGAGAGAAACAGCAAACAGACAATGATAAAAGTCTGTGTGATTGTCTCTTTGCTGGTTTGAGACATAAGAGATAAAAGCTACTTTACCATATTTAGAACTTGTTATAGTGCCTCTAGTTCTAACAGGTGCATGAGGATCACCAATAATATTGGACTGTGGATGAGCAATGTTGATCCTTTTAGTAGCAGGGTGTTTACATCAATTGAGGTATCAAGATTAGTCACAGTTGGTTCAAAATCAGTGTCATAGGAAGGTGAGGTGAAGACTCCATCTTTGGGTTGATGATTACCAAGATCTGAAGGTCTTGGAAAACATGTATAAGGTTCCCCAAAGTCTGTGGACACTCTCGTAGAAATGGGAGTAGAAACAGCATAACCTTCAGCAGAATTGGTGATGATAGGAGAAACAGGATCACTTTCAGAATGTTGATTTCCACTGATTGCTTCTCTTGCAATCTCCTCAGCATTCCTCTCAGCTTCTAGATTAGCTGCATACTCTTGTTTCTTGAGCCTAGCAAGGTCCTCTCCATAGTTGGACTCATCTTCACTCTCATCAGTAGTAACTTTGGAAGTGTCACCTGAAAAATTATCAGGGGAGAAAGAAGGTACAATAATAGGATGCTCATCATCCTCAAACTCACTATCAGAATCAGCATTCATGGTAGCAGCACTGTCAGTGGGAGACACTTGGGTACCTGCATTTTGGTTAGCCACATGTCTAGAATAACTCAAATATTCAGTTAAGTAATCAAGGTCAAATGACCAAACATGACCTTGTCCTTGAACATTAGGCTTGTCTTCTAGATATCTCAGGTTCAAAGTCTCCTCAATCTTCTTAGAATTCAAATTGTATACCCTATACGCCTTACTATGAGCCGAATAACCCACAATATATCCCTCATCAGCCTTCTCATCAAATTTACCTAGTGGATCACTAGTATTCAAAATAGTCACTTGACAGCCAAAAGGTTTAAGGTAATGAATAACAGGAACTTTCCCATAGAGAAGTTCATAAGGTGTCTTAAAGTGAGGTCTAGTAATAGATACCCTGTTAAGAACATAACAAGTTGTGCCAACTGCCTCAGTCCAAAACATAGTGGGTAACTTAGAGTCTGCAAGCATAGATCTTGCTGCCTCTATCAGGGTCCTATTCTTTCTTTTAGTCACCCTGTTTTGTTGAGGTGTTCTTGGAGTGCTATAGTCCCTTTTGATTCCTTTAGACTTACAGAGTTCTATCAATACTGCATTCTTGAACTCTGTCCCATTATCACACCGGATACCTTTAACCTTTTTGTTTAGCTGATTTTCGACAAGGGTAATGTACTCTTTTAAAACTGGAGAGGTTTCATCTTTAGTCCTCAAGAAGAATACCCAACAAAACCTGCTATAGTCATCGTAATAACCAGACAAGAATACTTGTGATCTATGCTTCTGACTTGAGTTGGACCAAAAAGATCCATGTGAAGCAACTGAAGAGGTTCTGAAATAAGGCTCACTGCATTAATTGCTTTGTATGAGGCTCTGTGTTGCTTTCCTTTGTTGCAGGCAACACAGTTATGTTCATTGGTGAAAACTTTAGAAGGAAGTCCATCAACAAGACCCAGTTTAGATAGCTTGTTAATTGTCTTGAAATTCACATGTGCCATCCTTCTATGCCATTTTGTAGACTCATCCAGGGATGCTTTAGCCACCAAACATGTTAAGTCACCTTCTGGTTGAACATCATTCAAGTTGAAAGTGTAAAGATTGTGAGTACGAGGAACTCTCAGCAGAATTGATGTATCTTCTGGTAGTTTGAAGTCTTTAGATAACACAAGACATTCATCCTCAGAGAAAAGTACTTTGTTCTTGGTGTCACAAATTTGTGAGACTGAGAATAAGTTGAAGTGTTGTAGTTCCTTGACATAGTACACATTCTCAAAGTCCAGTTGAGGTGTTTTGATGGTCCCTTTCCCAGTGATTCTACCATCACTTCCACCAAATGTCACATTGCCTCCTCCTTCAAGGGGTACAAAATTATGCATCATATCTCTGTTTCCTGAAATGCTTCTAGAGCAACCACTATCAACAATTCCAACTTCCTTGTGCTTATGAGGATGATCCTACAACAACAACAAAAAATATACAAAATATTAGTACACTATTGAGGCTCAAGTCATTACTGACTTGAACCTGCCTTGTGGATCTTTAGATTGATGCCATGCATATTTATAAGATCCACCATTGTTCTTGGGTTTCCATTGAAATTTAGGTCCCCTTTGTGTCCAAGAACATCATGCTGAGGGCTTCACAGCAGTATTCCTATAACCCTTCCCAATATTCATTGTGTCAACATATCCAGGCCAATAACCATTTTTAAAATATGAACTGGTTGGTTGCACATATGGTCTAGCAACTGAGCTTCTCCTAGAAAAAGGAGGAGATGCATAAGTTGCTTGTGGAACATAAGGTGGTATAGCATTAAAATTAGTCCACATTGGTCTAGATTGCCCAGAACAAACACCCATTCTTTGCTCATGATAATCACAATCCTTAATTAAATGAAATTTACTTCCACACACAAAACATGTCTTCTTTTTAGAAGATTTATTCAAACCAAAAGATGTTCTATTACAAGCAGAAGTATTCAAACCAAAACCATGAAAAGAATTGTTTTTAACAAAATTATTATTCAAAGAATGAAAAGACAAGTCTTCAGAGGAAACTGTCTTGGAAGATGATTCCTTAGCAGCAACTCTAATAGGCTTGTAAGTAGGCTTGGGTGCAGGAATGGGTGAGGTCTTGGGTAGGTCTGACTTATCACTTGAATCACGGTGGCATAAGAAGTAGACCCTTGATCAAAGATTTGTCACTGTCGGCAAGAGACAAAATCAGATGAAGAATCGAGGGTCCGGCAAGTCTTTGACTTTTTGCCATAGAGATGATGTGATCCATCAAAGTCAACAGTAATGGAAAGGTCAACAGGCATAGGTATTCCTCTAATAGATCCACGTACAGCATGTAAATCACCTTCTTTGAAATAATTAGCTAAGCCTGCTGGTGTTGATTTACGTGTGTCATCTCTAGCTTCTAATCCTACATATTTCTTAAAGCCTAAACCTATTGAAGTATTAGGAGTTTGACTAGAATAGAGCTCTTTAGCAAGATTTAGACCAGCTTTTTGCCAATTGTTATGTCTAGCTATTTCTGCATCTAATTTTTCTTTCAACACACTGTTTTCAGACACCACATCAGCTTTCAATTTCTCAGACCTTTTTAAGTCATTTTTAGTACATTCTAGATCACTTTCTAGCACCCTAATCTTCTCATCATAAGCTATTTGATTCTTCTGAAACCAAACCTTTTGTCTTTCTAATGTTTTTAAACTATGTTTATAAGCTTCAACTTCAACATAGCATTCATTATATTTAGGTTTCAAAATATCATATGCTTCCTTAAGTTCATTATAACGTTCACTACAACCAAACAAAAAATTTTGTACCTGAGAGATGCCCATCAAGGCAATCTGATCATGCCTATCCTCGAAGTACTGACTTGCTAGCAACCCGATATTATCACCACGGGACCATCATCATTCTCGGACTCATGTGACTTCCAGTCGGCGTTGGCATCCATGTGACCATAGCAAGCTGAGGATCTAGGCTTCGAAGTTCCAGCATCCCTTTGATTACTCGATAGGAAGAGTATCTCACCTCATCTCCAGCCTACCTATCCTTGCATTCTCTGGAGAAGTGACCCATCTGATGACATGTAAAGCACTTAACCTTCTTTTTGTCAAACCTTGCTGGGTCTCTTCCCTGGAAACCAAACTTCCTCCCAGCCTTACGCTCAAATTTCTTGATGTCCATGGAGAGCATAGCCACTTGCCACTTCAACTTCATCTCTTCCATCTCCAGTGGATCTACCTAAACAAAATCCTCATATGCAAGTTCTTGCTGAGGATCATAATCAGCAAAGAAGGATCCAAGCACATCTTTCATTATACCACTAGTTGTAGATTGAGAACTTGATGGAGTAGTAGTGTAAGATGATGATGAGTAATTAGGACTTGGAGCATGAGTCATCTTTGGATTAGAGGCCCGAACAAATGCTGTATGACTAGCAGTAGTGGATGAATGGAAGGGACTTCGTACATCAGGCTCAAGAGATTTAAGCTTGTTGTACAGCTCATCAAATGTAATCATATCAAGCCAACCTTTAGTTTTAAAGGCAATGCTTACTTGTAACCAGGATTGAGGTAAAGATCGCAAAAACTTGGAATTGCAATCATCATTATCTGGCTTTGCCTTAAGCTGATTCAAGCTGACTTAATATCTTGTGAAACTGTCATAGCCTTTGTGAATTCCTTCCTCTTGAGAGATTTGAAAGTCTTCAAACGTTGTCGCAGACATCGATTTTCTCATTCTTCTAGACTCCTCATTCCCTCCAAACTTGGCCTTGATGGCCAACCATATATCCTTAGCATCATTCATGAAGTGAAAATCACTCAAGTGATCCTCGGGAATAGCTTGAAGAAAAATTGTTTTATCCTTGGTTTCTCTCGACTGCCATAATTCTTCAAGTGATTTGGGAGGAACATAACTGAGATTACCATCAGGATCTGTGGTAGTTCTCTTCAAACTATTTCCCTTCCTTACAATCTCCCATAGATTCCAATCAATGTTGGAAATCCAATTCTGCATCTTCATTGCCCATAGATCGTACTCCTCCTTCTTTAGATAAGGAAACTTGGTGTTATTCTTGTTAGAGACTCAGTTGTTGCAGATGGGTGGTTTTAAGGTTTGTTGGTGACTTTGATATCATCTTGTGATCCAGGCATGGTGAATGATGTGTTGGTTGTATGAGTGTTTAGAAAAGACTGTTCTTAGTATCGTAGAGACTCTCACGAGGCTCTGATACCACTTGTTAAAACTGTTAGACCTAGATAGATCTTGAGCACTCGTAGATCGTTAGTATTACTTATGTAATCACAAGCAAACTAATAGACAATCTCTACGACTTATATTCTTTAGCGGAAATCAAATATAAGCACAAACACAATAACTAAGAACACGTTGATCCTCTATGGATCTTTATATTACTAAAACTTTGTTTTTCAACTCGTTACATCAATCATACTATTGTGTTCCTTTTATAGGCAAGGAACCCTAACTTGTTTCCTAAGAAACGTATAATCATAAAACTAAATAAGATATACATAATCACTTCCTAATAAAGCTCATGCATATCCTAACTAACTATATAAAATGCGGAATAACTATTACCGCATAAACAAACTACGTACTATACTACTTCAGCAGATTCTCTTCTTCAGCAGAAACATTAAACTTATTGAGAGAATCCTTCGGTAGTAACACGAGAATTCTAACTTAGCATAATTCCCAGCATAATAATTACCCCTCAATATTACGTTGGAGCAGTACTTTCAATAAGACAAACATACTTCCGTTATGCACTTTCCCAAGCGTACTTTCAAGCAGTACTTTCATCAAAAACAGTACTTTTCCAAATTCCTCTGTATAACATAAATATCCTCCCCTCAAGCAATGCATAGGACTATACTAACACTCAATAGTCCTCCCCTTAAATGTAGCTTAGTAGTTGATCATGCTAATACTCACCACCAAGTGAGTAAATCTTGAAACATCAAATCCTTTGGTGAGTAAATCAGCTACATTATCATCTGTATGCACCTTGATAACATTAATGAGCCTTTGCTCATAACAATCTCTGATAAATTGATGCCTAATCTGTATGTGCTTGGTCTTGAAATTTACATGGCCCAATCTTCTATGCCACTGATGTGCTTCTTCAGATGTTGCTTTTGCCACCAAACATGTGGCTCTTCCATAGGAATGTAGACTCTTCATGTCTAAACTATACACATCATTTGTTCTTGGTACTCTAAGCACTACCAAGTTATCATCAACAGGCTTGAATTCAGGAGAGAGGATGAGACATTCGTGATGAATAACACAGGATGCTTTTTATCACAGATTTGAAAGACTGATAATAAGTTGAACTTGAGCTCCTTCACATATCTAACATTCTCAAAATCTATACGCCCTGCTTAGATAGTTCCTTTGCCAGTAATCCTTCCCCCATTAGGATCATTCCCAAATGCAACTCTTCCTCCACTAATACATCTAAAATCAGACAGAATCTCTTTGTCTCCTGTCATTCTTCCAGAGCAACCACTATCTACAATCAGATGATCTTTAAGCTCCTCTTCTGGGTTGCCCTGCACAAAGATAAAGAGTTAGTGGACTTTTAGGAACCCAAGCCATTACTGACTTGTGTTACCCTTATGGAGTTACAAACTCAAATTCTTTGAGTATGTAATTTCCACTGTTTTTCAAAACATGATCCAGAATTATCTTTTGATTCTTAGCATGTGGATTTTCAAAACTTTCTGGATTTTCAGCACAATTCTCTTTTACAAGTTCATTCTCTTTTTCTTGTATCACAAAAACATCTGATTCACTTTTTGTTGAAAGTACTATTTGTCCCTCAGCAGTACTTTCTCTCTTAACCCATTCTGTTTTAACACTTGGTTCCTGTGATCTAGATCCCCTATGGGAATTATAATACCTTCTAGGTTGATAGTAATGAGATCTCCTAAGGTTCCTATTCCAAAGAATGTGATCAGTACCTTGTTTTGACTGAGCAGTACTTTGAGAAAGTACTGGTCTTGGCTTAGCAGTACTTTGCAAAGTACTGTAGGATACTGAAGGTTTTGAAAAAGGTCTTCTCTGGTGTGGGTACCTATGATCTGGTGAAAAATTGTTGTGATTGACCATATTTGTATTATTCCATACTGGTTTGGTCTCTCTAGGTTTCTGGTTGGCAGACCTGTTCTTTGGGAATTTTCTAAGATATTCTAAGTGATGTTCACAATCCTTGATTAAATGTGTAGGACTAAAACACACAAAACACAGTTTTTGACCCATACTCCCAAAGTGACTTCTTCTATGTCTATGACCAAAACTATTTTGCCTTCTACGTGAATGATTAAACTTGTTTTGACCAAAGTTATCCCAAAAAGGTTTAGCAGTACTATTTTAAAAAGGTTTTCCTGAAGGTACTGCTTGTGGAGCAGTACTTTAAGTTGAAGGTACTGCTTGACTTTGAACATTGTTTTCAACAGTTTCTTTGGGGTTTTCAGACCTAGATTGACCAAGTAGCTTTTTCCTAAACTCTAGACTGTCTACTCCAAAACGAGAAACATCAGGCCTAGGGGGTTGATGACTTCCAGTGGGATGGGGAACTGCATGATAACCATTATCTTTCTTATACTCGGGAGGTGGTTCACTAATTGAATCCTCATTACTAGATGTGTCTACATAATTAATGAGTTCATCATCACTAGTGGTTATATCCTCTAGGTCATCATCAGTTTGATTCTCTTCTATGTTATCAAAGTCCATTCCAAAACCTAAGCCAGTTTTAATGTAAGCTCTTCTCTATTTTTGAACATAAGTAACATGTGACAGACCAGATTCACCCCAAGAAGCAAACTTAGCTAACAAATCATCTCTTTCCTTAGTCAGTTTCTCTATTTCAGAAATTTTACAGTTTAATTTCCATTCACTTAGTTTTAACTGATAGTCCTGTTGTGCATACTTTTCAGCCCAAGCTACTTCATTATTTTCATGTGTTAAGATTTTGGCTTCCATAGATTCTAAGGTTATTTGATAACCAGCTTCCTCAGACCTAGCCTTTATACAGTTATCTCTTTCGTAAACATAAGCATTAAGTACTTTTTGATAAAAATCATGACACTTAGAACATACCTCTGTGATAGGAGTTGATGCAGCTTCAGTCCACATCTTCAAGGTTTTGTTGTAGTAGGGTTTTAGGGTTTCTTCCTAGTCAGAGTTTCCACACAAGCTCTGATACCACTTGTTGGATCGATGTACTCTAACCAAACTAACTTAAATAGCTTGTTAAGGTTTAATAACCTCAGATAAATCCTAAGTTATTAACAGAGAAACACTGAGTAATCTTTATTAAGTACGCGGAATTTACTTAACAAATCTAAGAAGAATAACTTTTATTATTAACTCTAAATCTGCTTATTATGCAGATACTTCAACAACTCTAAGAATATCGAACTTCTCTAAAATTCTAAATAACTTGTAAGCAATCGTAAACTCTAAGACTTATGAACTTGTACCTCTAATGCCAATCTAGGGGTCCTTTTATAGGCTAAAAGATATCCCTAGTCGGTTTACAATTTGTATCCTTGTACGACAAGTAATCTAATAAAGAATATTCAAGAATTACAAGACTTTCTATAAACGAATAAAACAGTTCTTTGTTCTTGCAGTACTTTGACTTCAATCAGCAGTACTTTGACTTTATCTTTAGCAGTACTTTGACTCTTTGACTTTTTCTAGTACTTTTATCATTCTTTAGCACTTTCATATCCCAACAGAAGACATAAGACAACATGATAAAAACAAGCACACAAACATACATAGCGGATAGTTAGAAAAAACCAACAAAATAACATAAGAGATAAGGACAAAAAAAAAAGCAAACGCCGCAAGAAACACATAAAATAGAATAAAAGTGCTAAAGAGGCAAGGGGACACGAGCAAAACATAAATGCAAAAGGCAAAAGGGCAAGAGCACCAAGAAAAACACAGGTAAGGAAAAGAGGCGCATGATAAAACTATGAAACAAAACTATCTTATATAAGTTAAAGAGTAGAAAAAGGGCAAAGTGGAAAAGCCAAGATTAAAAATATGAATTTAATAAACTCGTGTTAGGCTCGTGATACCACTCGTTGTCCACAAAATATTAAGATTCTAACACAAATCTGAAGACCTTGGTTGAAATAAATGATCAATAAATATGTTGAAAATGTGTAAAGAGAGAAACTAGCTAGTTTATTAACGAAGAAATAGCTACAAGAATCAGCTTCGCCCTCTTAAGAGAATCTAGGACAGTCTATAAATGCTTACAAAGTGCTATTTATCACAATTTAACAATATAAGTCCTTGTGTTATATGCTTACATGCTAGCTAATACAATTCATGTAAATACTTTCATTGTTAATGCTACAATAAACTACAAGATTACATATGCATAGCAACGGGATTTTATAGCGGCAAATAGTTATAGTGATATCTTTAACCCATGACACTTGACTAAAATATCATTATACTATATGCCGCTATAAAATATCGCTGATGTTCACGGGTAATCGTTTAGATTCTCACTCACTGATTTGTATTAAGGCCCATGCGTGTGTATTGAAACTTTAAAAAGTATTTTTATTGATTTGGAAACTGTGTGATAGTTGTTTGTGTTAAGGTCCATACATATGTTTTGAAATAAGAAGACAAAGAACATTAAATTTATGCTAACTTGTCATTTATAATAAAAGGTATAATATGAAAAGGACATCACTTAATTTAAGAACTTTTAAATAATTAAGAAATGTAATACATGCTTTTTAAGTATATTAAAAGGGTACCCGCGCCCTGCAATTATAATTTTCGACGAATAATATTTTTCTAATTGTCGCTATAAAATCTCGCTGATGTGCACGGGTAATCGTCTAGTTATAAAAAGTATTCTTACTCGCTGATTTGTGTTAAGGCCCATGCGTGTGTTTTGAAACTTTAGAAAGTATTTTTATTGATTTTGAAACTACGTGTTAGCTATTTGTGTTAAGGTCCATACATATGTTTTGAAATAAGAGGACAAAGAACATTAAACTTATGCAAACTTGTCATTTATAATAAAAGGTATAATATGGAAAGAACATCACTTAATTTAAGAACTTTTAAATAATTAAGAAATATGATGCATGCTTTTTAAGCACACTAGCAGGGTATCCGCGCGTTGCAGCGGCGGATACCCTGCAATTATAATTTTCGACGAATAATATTTTTTTTATTGTAGATACTTTTATGTTGGAATTCCTATAGTATATTAACCGTGTATTACGACAACTTACAAACGTGGATAACGATGATGATGTTGGTACACTGTTGTCTGCATTGCTAACTTTTCTGATGATGAATTGTTTGGGTTATGATTTTAACAATAAATTAGTATCTTATTATTTGTGTGTTAGCTGTTTGTGTTAAGGTCCATATATGTGTTTTGAAATAAGATGAAAAAAAAGAACATTAAACTTATGCTAACTTGTCATTTATAATAAAAGGTATAATATGGAAAGAACATTACTCAATTTAAGAACTTGTAAATAATTAAGAAATATGATGCATGCTTTATAAGTATACTAGGAGGGTTTCCACGTGTTGCAGTGGCGGGTATCCAGCAATTATAATTTTCGAAAAATAATATTTTTCTATTGTAAATATTTTTATGTTGGAATTCCTATAGCATAGTAACCGTGTATTGCGACAATTTACAAACGCAGATAAAGATGATGAAGTTAGTACGTTGTTGTCTACATTGTTAACTTTTTTGATAATGAATCGCTTAGGTTATGATTTTACAATAAATTAGTAGCTTGCTTGGTTTGTACTATATGGTATAGTAATTGTAATTTTGAGAAAGAGGGTATTTACATGTTTGTAACATATGCTTTATAACATGTATTGTTTAAAATCAAGTTTAAGAGAGAAATAAATGTTTCTACTATATGTTTTATAACTTATATTGCTTAAAATTAAGTTTTGGTGTGCATTTAATGGAGAGAAGTATCTTCCTACATTATAAAACAAGTTATAATCTCGTGCACGCACGGGGTTTTTTCTAAATTTTTTAATAATGTATTTGTATCTAGTAAAAACTAATAGTTTAAAGCATGTTCTTGCCAATAAAGTTATTAATGATATTCTATGATTTTATGGTTTATGTTTTGTTTTAAGTAGCATGTATCTTGTGTGAACTCTTACCCATTAGCTTTTCACAATTTGTGTAACTTTTTTGGTGAGCCTAATCCTAATACCTCGATAGCACAGCCAAAACGACATGCACCTTGGTTAAAGTTGAAACACAGTTTGTGCACTTTTACCACGGATGAATTGGAACGCTGACCATTAGCACCGAAGTTTGCTTATAAAGCCATAGGTGAAGACGACGTAGTATCAATAAAAGTGTAATGGACTCGTGATTTGAACCTCATCTCCCCCGTAGTAAGCATAGACCGCACGGTCTTAAGATCCGAAAACGGCTCCCGATGAGCAATGATGGTTGAGATATGGTCGAACTTTGTGGGTAAACCTTCAAGTGCAAAAGTAACTACATCGTCACTAGTCATTGGTGACCCAAGACTAGTCAATATGGTAGCAATTGACTCAATCTTGCGAAACTACGCATAATGCTCATATCTCCAAGTTTTAAGGAACGAAGTTCCGCTTTCAAAGCGATAGATCGGGTACGTTTATTATCTTGAAAGATATCGGCTAACATATCCCACGCGTCTTTAGCCGTTTTAGGGTTTGCAACAACAAGACATTGTTGAAGAGTTTTTGACAATATAACAAAAATCCAAGAAAGAATGATCATATCGATCTTTAACCATTCGATATCATGTGTTACTTTAGTGCTTGAGGACGCACCATTCGTCGCATCACCAAAGAGATGATCCAAAAGTTCATTACCCCAGAAAAGATTAAGAACAAAATACACCCATGAGGAATAATTCATCTCCTCTATATCCAATTTAACCGGAATGAGTGTGTTGATATTGGTGAGTGTCACAAGTTTTTTGGATAGTAGTATAACGGGTTGGGGAGGGGGAAGATCACCAGCCATGATGGGAGTATGGAAGTTGTAGTAGTATGATGTATGTAGGTAAACAAACGAACAAAAGACCAATAACTAATACACAGAACTATCGACAGGGAAACTTAGTCGATTAAACAAACCCAAGATAATTGTGAAAACAAGAAAACCAAACTAAATCGACTGGATATACAGAGATCCAACGATCGACTACTAACCTTCAAATAAAAACAAACTGTCGACTGTGAAGAATAACCCAACGATCGACTTATAACCCAAAAAAAGAAGCAACAATCTTCAACTAAACCAACTGTCGATTGGGAACTAAAAACTCACCAATCGACTTATAACCCTAAAAAGAAGCAGCGGAAACAAAAACTTGTGATACCATGTAGAATTTCAATGTTTCGTATATTATTCAATACCCCAAAACTCAATATATAGCTTACAAACCCTATCATAAAACTACTTAGGCTGTAACCCATACAAAACAATTGGGCCTAGAATATACACGACTAACAATATGAACTAGTAGTCCATAGTGGCAACGTTTTTACTTGAAATAACTTTCCCCACGCCCATTCAAAGATTTATAATCGAAGTATATAAGCTAATAAAGTCAAATACTTATGGTGTGTTTGTTTTTTTTTTTAAATCTTACTGGCCCTCTTACTCTTACCAGTAAGAGGTGGGCAGACGTTTTAGTTGTTGGTTTTTTCAACACCAGTCAGACATGGTAAGAGCTAATATGTCTAACTCGGTAAGAGGTGGCGAAAAGATCTTACTACCTCTTATTAACACTCCTTCAACTCATTCATCTTTAAAACCCTTCAACCCATTCTTCTTCAAATTATGCAAAGCTAGATTTTAAATTATTTGATATTAGTTAAGTTATTCAATTGTTGTTTCATAGCGTTAAACTTATGTTTTATTTTAAGACGATTTATGTAATAGTTTTTATTATGTTAAATTTTGGATATGTATTAAGATAATTTATTTAATGATTTATAATTGTGTTAAATCTATGATAAAAATGTTTTGTTTCAAGTTTACACTATCTACTTATTAATCGTATTTGCAATAGTTTAATACATACTTAAAAAAGAGAAAATTAAAACCATTCAGATAATTATAAAAAAACAAACAACACTTTTTCATTCAGATTCAGACATTATAACCACCTCTTACTAGTAAGATGTGGTAATCAGATTTAGATGCGAAACATCTTAATCAAACAAACACACCCTTAGGCTTGCTAAAAAGCTTAAAACACCATGGAGAAATAATGTAATTTGCATTTTTTTTTTCTATACAAATGAAAAGAAAAACTGGATGTATCTTATCCTCAATTATAGAATTTTATCCGAGAGAAGATATAAACTGAGTGGCTTTAAAATTAATTAAATTGTTTATACTTTATAAGTAACTAAAACACATTGTCGACGTATATGGCCGGATATTTCCCGCCTAAACTGTTTCCCGCCTAAATGTTTCCCGCCTAAATATTTCCCTCCTAGATATGTCACTATCTATGTCTCTATATATATATATATGCCACTCTTTACAAGACAAGTTAAGATACCATATACACATGATACTGATCTCATCTCTCACACATATATAACACCACATCTTATATCACAGAATGATACACATCTCATACATACACACACATCATAATGCATACATAACATGCTTATACACATATGCTAAATCCTCTACCTACGAGGTTCTGACTTGACCGTCGGAGGGTGGTTCCCGGGGCTTCGGCCTCGGGGCTCCTTCTAACGGGTTCTTTCATGTTTGTAGCACACTTCAAAGCTCGGGACAAGGATGATCGGTACGTGGGAGCCGTCAAGACCAGCCCAGCAGAAAAATGCTTCGACATTGGCGCCATCCGTGGGACCCGCTATTCAATCTACCAATAGCTAAGAATGACGGGTCACACCTTCAGTCCGCTTTCTCTAGCCATCCATCCTATATGGGCATTAGGTGTAGGTGTTTGGTATAGGCATCCGACAAGGGTGTTCAATATAAATGTCCGGTGTGGGCGCCACGGACAGTACGGACAGACCAAGGACCATCTGGTATGTGTTCCCTCGGTCAAGACGTTCAGCTACGTTCTCTCGTTTGGAGATGCTGGATCGTACAGGCTTACTGTGTTGTTCGGATGTGTTGTTCGGAGGTACTGCCTCGTTCGGTTATACTTGTGACGGGTTCCAACTGTTGGACGTCAAAAGCAAAAGGGTGACAGGTTTGTTGGCCGAGATCCGGCTCCTCCATTTCACTTGAAAACGTGGAAATAAAACATAAGGTACCTCATGTTTCTTTATCAAGAACAAGAGGGTAAGAAGAGTAGGGTGGCAGGTTTTATAGCTTTGTAATTAAGTTGTGCTAACCCAAAAAGAAAAATGTATTCATTGGTAAAGTTGTGCTACCCCAAAACCAATCGGTAGCAAAAAAACTGAAATGGTTGATGCTCTTAGAGCACTAGGTGTCAAAACGAAGGGGAGGTTCGTCGTCGTGCCAACTCAGCGCCACATCAACATCCCATTTTTTCACAACTAACCACAACAAACCCCCTCCTCACTCATAACAAACCTCAACCTCTTCATTTGGGGCCCACCACTACCACTTTATTTTTTTTATTCAATTTTCATTTCCAAATAAACTAAATAAATTCATTTCATTCAAATTAAAAATACAATACATAATACAATAATAAAAAAACAACACTTACTAATAAAAACGATACGAAAAAAAAACAACACGGGTAAAAAAAATACAACACATACTACTCGTCGAGGATTTGATGATATTTCTTGACTAGAAGTTCCTGCCTCTTGCGGATGATTTCTGCTTTTACCGGTTCAGGATTGGTACTCGGATCTATCATGAGAAAATCCATCTCGATCTTCTCTTGCCACGTTTTTTCCTTCTCCCGCCTCGCCTCGTAACAAGCCCTTTGAGCATCGGCTTTTTGAGCATATATTTCGGATATATGTCTCGAAAAACTACTCGTTTGACTTCCGCAGCGCTTGACGTTGAAGTCGACTTCTGTTTCTTTGCGGCTCATTTGCATCCATCTCTTTCAGGCCGAGGTCTTCTGTCGGGCCCGAATATATCCTCGAGACATGTAATGTCAATAGGATCTTCGGCATCCCACTTGGGATAATTTTTCAAAACAGCCCAACATTTTTCATACCCAAACTCCCTCCCACCAAAACGCTGCATAAAGTTAACTTTGGCCTTCTCGACATGATCATGCTCATTTTCACCACTTCGACGCTGAAGATGTTTGTAAACAGCATTGAACTTCTGGCAATCACCGTTAATCCTTGTCCATTTACCAGTTATCATATTCTTCCCACGCTGGTTATCGGTGGTCTTAGAATTGAACATGTCGAGAATGTCGTTCCAAAAGTACTCCTCAGGACCGTCATTCCCATATCTCTATCTTGGGAAATTTCTATCCAACACTGCGCAAGTAACATTTCTTCAGACTTGCTCCACTTCCTCCTGTCTGCTTGTGCTATGACTTCAACATCGTCGTCGTCGTCTGCGTCCAAATCTACAACATGTTTTTTTGCCTTCGTCTTTTTGGCTCTGCCTTTTGCCGGTTCACATGCTTTTGGAACTTTAAATTGTGAACCGGACGGTTGTGATTCCATTTGGGGCAACTGTTGAGGCTGTGACGGGTTAAAAAACTGTGGAGGTTGTGACGGGTTAAAAAACTGAGGTGATGGAAATTGGCCGGGGTAATTTGCGAAACCTTGTTGAAAATGATATTGTTGGTTAAGCATTATTTCTTGTGGAGACAGGTTGGAATTGGTCGATGAGGGGGTTTGAAGAACCCCCGTATTGTGGTGGGTTTGAGTTAAGTAGGTTTGTGAAGTATCCTCCGTCATTTGGGTTTTGAGACATTGTGGGCTATTTTTTCTTTGGGTTAAGTAAGAATGGAAGATTTTGGGTTTGAAGATGTGTAAAAATGTTGAAGATGAAGATGGTTTATATAGAGGTGGTGGGTTTTTATAAAAAAAAATATTTACGTTATATATATTCGTTTAATAACGGATATATATACGTTTTTCTGCTTTTGTGTCAGCCTCCCCTCTCGTCGTCACCACGATTTGGAACTCAACAACGAAGCTCGGCGAGCATCCCCGGTGTCACAACGAAGGACGGCGAGGCGCTGAGGTGGACGACGAAGGCGAAGACGAACCCCACACCGGGTGCTCTAATGGAGCAACGTGCATACTACAACGCCTAAGGTACAAGCAAAAATCTGGAATCATTCTTTGCTAGGTACATTGTTTACAACTTTATATGCATAACTTACCACTATAGGATTGTAGGTAAATGGTCAAGAACATTTATTAATTCACACTACTTTACATTACTGCACAGTGGTCCAGGCTCTAGATGTAGGCCTTTGTATACTCTCTAGTGCTGTCTCACTTTTCTTATTACCTGACACAAAGATAAATATACAATATGTGGAAATATATAGTCTTTTTAAATACGCAATAATGCTAGATCTAATGGAAATATTAAAAGAATCCGATCTATTGCATGGTACTAGTTTTGTACACACATGTTTGCTTTATGCAACTAGTAGGCTACATAATATCCATTGACATTATTTAAGTAAAAAAAAGTGTGTGCTTTCTTTCAAAAGCATACATACTTTATATCTATACGATCAATCGAAATACACTTCGGCTCTAGGCGTCGACCATTTTTGGTCCAAGCTTTATAAGTTCAATCTTTTTTAATCATCAAACTCCGGAAGATCACCGCATGAGCTGTGGAACCGATAACGATATAAGCTCTAATCTTTACAAGCTCCGACATTTGTCATATCAGACTCTTGTCACAACTTCTACCTTGATACGGGTGTCGGCCGTATTAGATGATATTTGAGTACCACACCCTCTAACGCCCATAATTTCGTAGATAGACCTTGGGCTATTATCAACCAAGTCTTTATTGCAAACAACGCAAGTTGTGTTAAATGCTCACGAGAGATCGCGTGGCCAGTTTTGGAGAACCAAAATCTCTTGCATGCCCAATTATTACGCTCAAAACCGTATGAGCCAATAGTCGCCACCTCTCGGGAAACTACCACAAACACCTTCGAAACATTTTTTAAAATATGCTTGTAGAGCATTTCGTCCTCAAAACTCCACATCCGAAGGAACAACAAGAATTTCATCTTGGTAACGATCAAAATGCTCTTGAGTTGGGACTCTCCACGTTTAATTTATCAGATTTTGTGTAATAAACTCTAAAACCCGTCGGTCTTTGAAGTGCAGTGTTTACCTTCGGCCACTTACCGTGTGGAACGTTCTACAAGTGCGCTTGACACCACTAAGTAAATAACGAGGGTCCTTTGATGTTTTTGGCCATGTGTTGTCCATCGGTTACTTCTTCGACATTGAATTTAAAATTTCATGCATCGGTAAAAGAAAGACTGAAAGACGCATATTGTTCATTCGACCGATTCCACTGTCAATCATTGAACTCTGACTTTCGACCCCATTTCTGCCTAATTTGAACTTCATTTAACCATTTTGGCTATCTCTAAGTGTCCACCCGGACGACT
This sequence comes from Chrysanthemum makinoi, assembly GCA_910596185.1. Taxonomy (NCBI): domain Eukaryota; kingdom Viridiplantae; phylum Streptophyta; class Magnoliopsida; order Asterales; family Asteraceae; genus Chrysanthemum; species Chrysanthemum makinoi. The sequence goes on from OU343221.1 coordinate 286,673,309, forward strand.
TTATGTACACTAAATATTTTGTTTACAATAGTGAATAGGGGCCACTCTTTAGCCTAAAATACGCTTTACAACACTTTACATATACAAGTTTTACATTATCTTGAACCTAAAAGTAGCGATGACGAACGATTATTTTAAAAGCTTTGAAGTTTGTGAAAATATTGCTAAACTTTTAAAACCTATAAGATTTGTGTATATGAATAATGCGGATGTCTTTTTAACCAAAGTACTAAAGCGTCCCGCTTCATAACCTCTCATCTTCTTAGCCTTCCTAGGGACCGACACTTCAAGAGACGTGGATGTCTTGACGACCAACAAAGTATGCGACAGAGACGGTACTAACAAAATCGAATGAACCTTGCACAAAGACATTACAATTTTACACTATACCTTCGGACATACTCTAATTTTTTAAATTATCTTCAAGTTAGATGTAATCCGGTAAGGGAGCTTAAAACTAAAATGATCTTATTCGTTCAAGATCAACAACTCTTTTGAAAACCAAGGCCGCAAGTCAGTAATTTTCTTGTCATCATATGAAATACGATCTTGGAATGACAAGGTTAAGAACTTAGTAACCTATTACCGATCTCTCATCGTTGGTACCTTCAGCTGCAATGTTTCGAACCACTATTATTTACCATTAACAAGCGAAATCTATATATTTGATTAGTGTATTAAAATATTGGGACACAAAGACGAATGTAACATAGTTGGCGCCCGACCACCATGTACGAGAAGACATCAGACATTTAATATTTTTATCATGTTATTTAATACTTTGTTTTATTTATGTTCAACGATACTAATAAACATTAGCACCATTGAACTGGAGGGAGTACAATGGTATAATACGTTCATAAGTCGTTGCGGTACTGCTATGACCTGGTTTTTGTTTTGATGAAAACGAAATGTTGTGTTTATCATATCTAACACGAAAAAGCGAAAGAGCTTCCATGTTTCACTTTGCAGGGATAATTGTATGAGGTTCCACATGCATAACAATTACAAGAAATAAGACATAACATCATAGTGACTTCGGCGGAGACTAGCTACCTCCGACCGTGCACCTAAAAACCCAACAGTTATAACTATTATACCCCCGTAAGTGCAACGACACTAGGGAAGGCCCATATACCATTCGGTTAGGCACCTGCGTACCCCAAAATAATGCTAAGTCATTAAGGGAAGAGCCGAGGCATATTCGCCCTAACGGCATGCAGATACCCCGAAGGCGTGACGACGCCAGGGATGAGCCCCCAGGTATATTTACCAACAGGCGAAACATTACCCCCAAAAATGCTAAGTCACTAGGGAAGGCCGGGGTATATTTACTTACGGGCATAATTTACCCCCGAAAGTGCCAAGTCACTAGGGAAAGCCGAGGTACACCCACCAAAAGGCATAATTTACCCCCGAAAGTGCCAAGTCACTAGGGATGAGCCGAGGTATATTTACCAACAAGCGAAACATTACTCTCAAAAGTGCTAAGTCACTAGGGAAGGCCGGGGTATATTTACTTACGGGCATAATTATATTCCAAAGATGCAGGGTACCAAGGACGTCATTGCGATACCCCGGAAGAGCCAGTCACTAGGGACGTCATTAATTAAACAACTCAAAATGGGATGCATGATATCTCACACAAGTACAAAAAAAGAGATGAGGGAAAAGACATGTATGGCTTTCAGCCTCCGGTCAACAATGCACTTTGATGGTGGTCCACAGCCATTCGGAAAGAATTATGAAAAATATATATATAAAGACAAGACAAGATTTAAGTATAATACCATTGACTATATGTCAACAATACTATACTAAGGGATATGATGACGTATGTGGTCTGATAGACCCAACTTACCTAATGAGGCACAGGCTTATGGGCCACTTGACAAACCACTCTAAGATGGTCACTAAAGGCATCACCGAATGACACAGGCCGAAAGGCCATAAGGTATTCTTTAAAAACTATTACATCATGAGTATGTTACTAATAATGCAATATTGGGGGGACATGTCGACGTATGTGTCCGAAGGACACGTGCCGTGAGGCAGATACAACACCTATCCGAACGACATGTGCCGAAAGGTGCAAAGACATTCTTTAAGTATTGCACAATCGGTCTTCAACCAATAATACAATACTGGGGGGACATGTCGACGTATATGGCCGGATATTTCCCGCCTAAACTGTTTCCCGCCTAAATGTTTCCCGCCTAGTTGTTTCCCGCCTAAATGTTTCCCGCCTAAATATTTCCCTCCTAGATATGTCACTATCTATGTCTCTATATATATATGCCACTCTTTACAAGACAAGGTAAGATACCATATACACATGATACTGATCTCATCTCTCACACATATATAACACCACATCTTATATCACAGAATGATACACATCTCATACATCTCATACATATACACACATCATAATGCATACATAACATGCTTATACACATATGCTAAATCCTCTACCTGCGAGGTTCTGACTTGACCGTCGGAGGGTGGTTCCCGGGGCTTCGGTCTCGGGGCTCCTTCTAACGGCTTCTTTCATGTTTGTAGCACACTTCAAAGCTTGGGACAAGGATGATCGGTACGTGGGAGCCGTCAAGACCAGCCCGGCAGAAAAATGCTTCGACACACATCAAACAACTAATCGTTTTCAAATAAATAAGCTACATTGCTTCATACTCAAAACCATAGTCAAAAAAGAAACATTTTTTACTCAATAAACTGGGCAAGATTATGTATGTACACAAAGTGTTCGATGAAATTCCTCAACCAAGTGAACCTTTTAAAATGTAAAAGATGAGGTGTTGTGGAGTGCTGTGGTGATTTATGGTGAGCAGAAGATGAAAGTCCGTGTCTCGATCGTTGTAAGTTTGCTCATTTTACTTGTTGTATACTCATGAAGCTTGCATACATTTAAGTATAGAAATTTATATTTTTTATTGTTTTCGCCTTTAATTGCAGAGTCGGAATATGGGAAGCTGCCAAATATGCACTGATTGTACGTCAGCATACTCAATTGGCTAATGAATGTGCTTAATTAACACCAGTTTATTACAACAAAAAGGCGAAGGTTAGTCATATTCATGATGAGCTACTTAGATAAAACAGAGTATACGTAGATGAAATTAGCAAGTTTCAGTCATTGGTTTTTCATTATTTTCCAAGTGAAAATAATCTCAAATGTAAGTATCATCATCTACTAATCAAATCATAAGAACTAAATGAACTACTACGTTAAATAGAATCTCAGTTATATGGCGATTCTCAAGCAACTTCATTTGCGCCATTGGCCGTGGGTCTCTCGACAACAGCAAGTGCAAAGCATAGTTGCTGGTCTACACGAAACGACCATAACTGAATTGTTGATAGAAGCTTCAAATAATCCTTATTCTCCTCCACAAAGTTGTTCCACTTGTTCAGCAACACATAATTCTTGTTACTTCCCATATTCCATTTTTTTAACTTCATGGGTTCGTCATACATTCTTAGCGTTGGCCCCAACAATGGAACCGCAATCTCCTCACCACTTTCCAGATAGGTTTTCTCTTCGTCTGTCAAGAAATCTTTAGTCTCGAGTTGCTTAATCGGCAAGTTTAACCTGTTCTGGCTTTTTAATAAATCACTCATATACAAGAGTTTCTGAATCACAAGCTTTATTTCAGAACCATTAATTGTTTCTCTAATGCAACTCTCTAACTGCTCAGTTACCTCATTCTTCACAATCGGTCCACATTTGATCTTCTCTTGTCCCTTCCTCTTCTTCTTATTTGATCCATTTAATTGCTCAGCGGCTACCTGTCCAAACTCGATTTTTGTTGGCCTTTTCTTCCTCTTCTTCATTGGTCCATTAACTTGTGTGGCTAACACATCCTTATAAGTATATATGTCTTGAGGTGCCATCAACCTGAGATAGTAATAATCAACCTTAAGTAATACAGTAAGAACTAGTAGTAAATAAATATTGTGTTATTTTTCAATAATCAACAGATTATTATAACAAGATTTAATAAACATTCATGCATAATAATACATCTTAATAAAATCTAAAAGGTGGGTCTTTCTTCACTTCTTGGGAAGCAGCCAAACATATATGTACTTGGATCAATACCTTTTGTTGATTGCCAAACTTGACTTCTCAGCCGACGAAGATTTGATGAAAGAAGCATTATCTTCGGCCGACAAGTATAAAGAAAATGACCTGGCAGCGTTAACAAGTTCCATGTGTTTCGATGGACTTAACCTGAGACAATAAGATTGATTAACTATTATTCAAATATCAAGAACTGATAAAAACTGAGCATTTAGATGACTTCTTGGTTCATCAAGAAAACAGTTTTGAAGGAGTTTAATGGTTAATATAACTTTAAAGATTCAATATATATACCTTTTCATCATTGGCAAAGAGGATTGTTTGGTGATTGAAGATGTGCTACCCGAAACACTAAAACCGAGCGATAATTGTACGGAAACAGACTGATCATCATTAACAGGAAAACCAACATCGGGTTGATGTTTCGGAACTTCCCCTGGATGATTATTCAGAAAAGACTTGGTTTGAACAAGTGGGTATTGACGAAAAGCCATGTTATCTTGATGCAGAAATAACTTCAAGAACAGTCGATAGATGAAATTAAAAAGAAATAATATGTGAATATTGTAGATATGATATGATCCCTTTGTTGCATGTATGTTTTATTTATACAGAAATTAAATAGGAGAAAACCAAAAAGAAATAGCTAGGTCGGTGGTAAATAAGTTGCCATATATTTTTTTACAGTTTGTTACCGGTTCATAAATAATTAATTTATCTAAATGAGAAACCCCTAACTTGTTAACGGCTATAAAATATGCTCTCGTATTATCTCTAACTTGTGACTGGTGATAAATTTCTTCTCTCGGTACTATTTCTCTACTTTTAATCTAATTGTGTTAATTACTCTTTTCACCAATAACAATATTTAATCTCCATAAAACTAGGTATAGGTTGAGCACTGTTTGAAAACTAAACCGGACCGACAAAAATCGGACTAAACTGAAAATCGATTTGGCCTAAAATACCAGACCGAGGAACAGACTAAAATGTTCGGTCCATGTCCGGGTCGGCCCTGTCCGGTTCGTCTGTTCGATCCTGTCCAACAAAGCATAATGACCGGTTTTGCATAATATCGAACCGAACCGCATTGGACCGGGGACCGAGTATGAGAAGAAAGGTACACCGAGGACCGGCCTGAAATATGTCTGGTATGGTTCAGCCTGTCTGATTCGGCCCGGTTTCTTGGTTTGTTCGATCCGCGATTTAGTTGGCCCAGCCTTGTGTATACGTGACGTATGATGTAGATTGCCTTTTGCTTAATTTTAGTTTTAACTTTTGAAAATAGTAAATAAGAATGCATAATGAATACTTGGTATTTTTCAAATTCTGTCTTTGTTTTCACCGAAGGCGGTTGTGAGGTTATTACAACATCTTCCTATTACGTAGTACTTAAATAAACTAATTTGGAGAGTTAGGATCAAATAATAAGAAAAATTAAAATAAGAATGATAAGAAGAAACTACAACCACTCATTTTAGATGCATTTATAAAATTGGATGCATCTCCCCTTAAAATTCTTCTCTCTATTTGAAATGTGTGGCTAAAAATCCTTCTTATTCTTCTCATTTTAGTTTTTCTTCTTACTGGATCCCTTCCCATTTGGATTATATTTGGTGTCTTGTGATACGATAGTTAGTTTGTGAGTTCAAATAACATCTCAGATGTGTTTATAATTTTTGGTAATTAGTTTGCTCCCACATAAATTGCATACAAAAGTGAATAGAAGTTGTAAACTAAAAAACACATTTAAATATGTGAAACAGGTGAAGGTTTTTCTTTTCAGTTTATTCGAGAGTGCAAGTCTTTTAACTCATATGCTCGTGATTTAATCGAGGTATTTTTACGAGTATGTGCGACTCTTTTGCATGTTACCCCTAAATATGTGTCTAGTGAAGTATGAACCTAAAAAAAAATTGTGAGGACATGAGGGTATCACACCACTACGTCCGTAGTGATTACCTAATAGAATATGGGTGTCAAAAAAAACCAAGGAACCATAATGGTATCGTACCGGAACCGAACTGTGTATTAGAACCATGTTCCAGTTTTTGCTTCCTAAAATTCAAAAAATTCGGTTCCCGAGACGGTTCGGGTCGAAGCCGTCTGGTTTCGATACTTTCACGAAAGAACCGACTCTTTTGAAAAACTGAAATTTTATAGGGTTTATTTGGATTCTATACATGCAGCCTTAGAAAAAAATAAAAAATCCTAGCCCATCAGTAAGCTATAACAAAAATCTAAAACATAATAACCCAACCTTTAATCTATTCCAAATAACATCAAGCTATCAGTTTTAGTGTTTTACAATTACTAATATTATCATCACCTTTATTCATCCAACATGAAAGTACCTATAGACGAGTTTTAGACCCTTATAGAACTTCATTGACAAGTCAGCTTGTGGAGCCGTTGCTTTGCACTCAAGATTGGATAAGAATGGAGAGAATGGAAATAAATGTGGATGAAATCGAAGATCTTTTAAATGATGACGAGGTTGTTAAAGAAATGGAAGAAGCGGTACGAAGTTATCAAGGGAAACAAGTGACGGAGCATTAAGCATTTTTATATGCTTGAAACACAAATGCGTGTTCTTAATACTTTTAAACAATTATAAACTTATATTTTGACATTTTGCGTTTTTATCTATGTTATTTTGAACAAATAGAATTATTGGAACTATTTGCATTATTAGAGACATAGTTTTGTGTGTTTATATTGATATAGCCTATCTTTTATAAATGATCGAAAATGAAAAAAAAATAATTTTTTTAAACACTTTGGTTCTCGTCGAAAATTACCAAAAATTCTCGTATCGGAACCAAGTACCGTATCAGAACCAAGTACCGTACCGGAACCGAATCGAAGAAATTGAGACGATTCTCGGTTCTACATTATTCTTATTTTCGGTTCTAGTTCTTTCGATACTCGGTTCCAGTATCATGAACACTCCTAAAATAGAACATAATTAGTTTATTACTTTAAGTTGTTTGGATGAGAATACTTGAACAACGCTAGTTATCACGTAATAACAATCTATTGGAGTATAAGACGCACTAAAGGTATATTCATCGGGTATAATTTCTTAAAAAAAATAAAAAACTAAAATAAAAAAAGGCACTAGTGATAACTTAATTAAAAAGGACAACCCCATCTAATTGTTGATAAAAATTAAATCAAGTTAATAACTTACTAAATTGCTAAAAATAGAACTCATTCACGAAAACTAAACCCTAACAAAAAAAATCAATGCAATTATATGCTTTTAGTTTTTGAAGCTAAAAGTTCAAAAAAGAGGAAATTAGAGTTTACGGTGTTGAAGGGTTTTTATGTATGTCAACAAATCTGGCATAGCGATCTCAAACTAGACTAGTAGACTTATTTTTGTAAGGAACTTGGATGTCAATAAACCAAAGGTGAATACACTCACGATTTTTGTTAAATTAAATAGTTTTAGCTGTTTTCCAAAAAAATATACTCTGTCCATAAAATCAAAAAGTAAGTGTGAAATTTTTTTTTTTTTTTTTTCTTTACATGTACTATTAATTAATCTATTACATAGTAAATTTGAAAAAGAAAAACAACACTTTTTATTCAGGAAAAATAAATAAAATGCAAAGATAATAGAAAATAGCCTTTATCTAGCCATTAATCTAATTAAATTAAATATAATCTATCTGTTAACAAAATCTAACAAGCTCAACCAATATCTAAAGGGATATTTGAGATCGCATTAAAACTGTTGATACAAAACAGCTAATTTGAAAAATAATAATAATAAGTAACAAACTTTATAAGCAATCATCTAATCAGCTCTCTTAACAACTGCAATAGCGAAGCACGGCTCATTGTGATCCTCCTTGCGATACGACCAAACTTGAATCATTGCCCCTTGTTTCAGATCATTCTTGTTCTCTTTGACAAAGTTGTTCCAACCAGTTCTTAAAATATAACTTTCTGTCGAATTTATTTTCCACTTTACCAACTTCATTGGCTGGGTGAACATTTGAAGCGTTGGCCCCAACAATGGTACATCAATTTCAGCTTTGTCAGTTAATAGATATTCTCTCTCTTGTTCCGTTAAGAAATCAATTGTTTGCAGTTGGTTATACGGCATGGTTAACCTGTTTTGGTTTCCTGCTAAATCACTTGCAAAAAGCTGTTTCTGGATCACGAGCACGATGTTAGTACCATTCTGCTCATGGGTGATGTGCTCCTTTAAGCGTTCAGTTATGTCATTGCTTATAAGTGGCTGAATGTTCTTTTTAGGCATGTTTTTCTTCTTGCTATCCTCATTATCCTCATCCTTAACAGCCTTTGATGATGAAGCCTTATTCCTTTGTTTCTTTTTCGGGTTATATTCCTCCTCATCGTCCTCATCGTCCTCATCATCTAAGACTAACTCGCCTCTAGTAAACAAGTCAAACTTCCTGTTCACTAATTCTTGTATTTTGTTAAAATAAAACAGTTCTTCCGCATAATTCACTACACCTCGTTCTTGCATATAATATTTGTTGTTGTCGTCATCGTCGTCTTCATCCACTACAAGCAACATATAATTTGTACATGTTTATCATCTCATACACGTAAATAAATTTATCGCAAGCATTAAATATTTCGACATATTGTTTTGTTATAAGAAAAAAACAATACGTCAAATAAAACAAAGATGTTAGTCTCTCAGATTTCTACTTCCCACACAAGATTAACAAATTTAAAGTTTTATAGGTGTTAATATGTCATGAAGAAAAACGTACCATCAGCTAAAACGTTGTTGTGGTTGTTCTCATATATGGCTGAAGCAGGAAGATAACAAAGCTCGGATATCGTTCGTGAATCTTGTGGCCCCCTGAGATCATAAACAACATCATTGAACAGTCATTAATCAAGAGTTCAAATCGTATCTATACATCTACACCAAATTCACTAAAAAATAGAATTACTAGATTATGAAACTAACTGTGAGGTTGAAGCTGTGAATGTGGCTGATGCTGCCGCAGCAAGATCCCTGATAGTACGAGACTTTGTCTTCACACGTTCCGCAGCCATTGTTTTCGTAATGTAGAATGAACTTTGAATCAACTAATGAAGAAAAAAAATAGTAATCTGGAACTCAGTCGTATCTATTTTGTCTTATGCGTGCTTATTATATAGGAAGAACGTAATACGTGTTGGTAAAGTATCTGGATATATAGAAGTAAACCTAGTTCAAATAGGATGGTAATTAATTAAATAAAGGAACTTTTTAAGATATACCCTAATAGTAATCGTAGGTAATATCTTAAGGAACCTACAATTACCATAGGATTCTGGGTCGTAAAAAGTATGTTAATTACTAGTTTATCTATAGTTTATAGCTGTACTCTATCTGTTAGTTTCCTAATTAACACCAATCTTTTAATTGTAATCTAATTAGTTTGTTAAAAAAATATGTAGTTAACTGAACAGATTAAGTGTTTTTTTTTACATGAGATTTCGATTCGATATTACGAACCGACTAATCCCAATGCGAGTACCTTTTTTGATATCTCGGAGTCGGCATAGGTAACCTTCGTGGCTACAAAAGGATTAATTTTCTTCCCGTTGGATTCGAACATTCGACCTCCTCTTTCGATAGTTGATATTCTTACCCGTTGGGTCACCCTTTTTGGTTATATTAGGGGGTGTTTGGCTAATCTTATAAATTGGGTTTGTGCTTATGTTATATAAGCGGCTTATGGCTTATATATCATAAGATAATAAGACATTACTAAGTATTTTGCTTAACTCATCATACTCCGTAATTATTAAGATAAAATGACAAAAAACGTATATGAACATTAAATGGTAGTTAATAAATGAGGCTATAAAAGTCTTTAATTATAATATTGTTATACAAGTTCACCACTCTATATATAAGCAATAAAATTTGGGCTTATCAAAACCTCCTTATATAAGCTCATAAGCCCACTCATAAAAGCTTAAAAAAATAACTACTTTAGGTTTATTTAACACATATAGGCTAATAAACTTATAAACCCATCATAAAGCTTAGCAAAACATCCCCTCTAATTTGTAGTTATCCACATGGACATTTCAGTCATTGCAAGTGCAGGTGAGGAACTAAAGTGTATTAATTATTAGAAAATGCTAACAACATCTCTAAAAGATGTCAATACCAACAAACTTTTACACAAAACCTGTAAATATTAAGACATAGTTAGAAACATATTTCATATTATTCGCTAATATGACCAATAAAGAGAGTGGATTGAAATTGTGTGTGAGAAATTAAGGAATATTGTTAGTGATTTTGGATGATTTTGAATTACTTTATTTGAACATTGTGTATTGTCGTAACATAAATATCAAAAATTAGTTGTTAACGACAACCTTAATCAGTTTAATAGAAAGTTGGGTTAAATTGGAGGCGCAGAATAAAACTATGAAACAAAACCATCTTATATAAGTTCAAAAGTAGATAAAGGGAAAGTAGAGGGGACAGAATTGAAAATGTGAACTTAAGAAGATATAAATTTTATTTACACTTTTCATGTTCAAAATTATTATTTACGAATAAAAGATACACGATTTAAAAAATACAAAGGTGAACTTATTTAAAACAAAATATATGTACGTGCATACCTTTTGAGTTAACATTATTGTAAAATGTTTGTTTTTAATAAAACTTGAAATTGACAAGAGAAATATGATAAGAAGCCTAATAAACATGCCTAAACTTAGACCTATAAATATGATTGGTGAAAGTTAAAAATTGATTAATAAATATGATGAAAGAGATCAAGTGTATTACACTTGTCAAAATGTAAATGAAGTAGGTATACATGTAAGTCTATTTGGTAGGCCTATTTATCATTACTCTAAAAGAAGCTTTCCAAACAGGGGTTGTTAATAGTGGTCATTCCCTGGCCTTCTCCCTAAGTGTTGCAAAAAAATGGCAGACATCAAAAACATTTCCCTAGCGCCACTTATAACACCCCCAAAATCACAACATAGCAACGGAAGGCTAATTTGGGTGTTGCTTCAAGGATCACAGTCAATAATTATAGAAAACGACTCTAAAAGAGTCATTTTTAAAATACGTGTTGTCATTCTAGGAAAATTCGAGGTTAGTACAAAAGTGACACAACATAGTTTGAGTGCAAAAGAGAGATTTATCAAGTTTGCGAAAAATGACAACTTTATTATACACCACTTATTAAGGTTGCGATGCCCACTCCGTGCCCTATGCATTCTTCATTAGTTTCCTGAGATAAAACATGTTAAAACGTCAACAATATGTTGAGTGAATCCATATGTTTAAAGTAATCAGTTGAACCACAAGTATAAGTTAGTAATTGCTTCGAAGTCAATTATTCAGAAAATCATCGGATGTTATTGCACTAAGCTCATGACACGCAAAACGTTAAATGTACATCATAGATTATGATGCAAAAGAAATAATAAGGTGCCCGCCGGGAGGTAGGATGCCACCTCTACCTAGTACTCAAATATAGTGCGCTTGTTTGCCTAACTGGTCAACACAAACGGGATGGTCAACCCCAATAGATCTGTCCATAATATTCGCGCTCACTCGCAAGTGACTAATGGTCCATGATTACGGGTCTTTTGGCAAATGCTACTTAGGCAATAATATAATCAAGCACATGATCAGTTTGCAAAAGACTGTGTTCAGTTTTATAGCATGTATCTCCCCCACGAGATTTATTATGGATGAAAAGTCAACCTTCAGTCTGGCTAACGTATACAACCTCTTTCAGATCTCCGTTAAGAAAGGTAGTCTTTACATCCATCTGATAGACTACCATGTTCTTACTAGCAGCGTTAGCCAAGAAGATTCTGATTGCCTCGATACGTGCAACTGGAGCAAATGATTCTTCAAAGTCAATACCTTCCTCTTGACGGTATCCTTTTGCAACCAGTCTAGCCTTATTCTTTGGCACATCACCTTCCTCATCAAGTTTTACTTTGAAGATCCATTTTAGAGCAATGATCATAACACAGTCAGGAGCAGGTACTAATTCCCACACATCTAGTCAATCGAACTCATGAATTTCATCTTGCATGGCGTTGAACCAACTGTCTTCAGTATGGCTGTTTTAACATCTTTTGGTTCGACCTTAGATAGTACGGAGTTGAAGAAGCACCACAAGGCATCAGTTGCAAGTTGTTTACGAGTGGATACTGAACGAGAAGGGTTTCCAATGATGTTGTCCAATGGATGGTCATGAGTCCATTTTCTAAGGTGCTCGTGTGGTTGTTGTTGAGGGACTGAAGTAGCAGAGTTTGGATCTCCTGATGAAGATGGTTCTGAAGTTGATTCAGGAGCAAATATGTTCTCAAGTGGAGCATCTTTAGGAGTAGCAACGGGGTTATCTCCATCATAGTTGTCAGAAACATTTCCATGATGTACACTCGATGATTGAGGATTTGATGATGATGATGAGTGATCTGCAGTAGGCGCTTCTTGACTTAGTGACACAGAAACTGAAGGGTCATCTACGTTGACTGGGTTAGGGGCTGCCACTGTTGATGGATTAGACTGATCATTATCAATAGGTTCATAGTATTCATCAAACATCGGATCAAATAATTTCTCCAAGTCATCTTCAGATGGAGGTACATAAGGAACTGTTGGTGAGGGATTTTGTAAAGAGAAGAACTAATGAGACTACTTAATGAATGTTGAGATGCGGGTCCATAACTTGATTGTCCTGGAGCCATTTGCCCAGACAGCTCATCGAACGTGACGTGAATAGTTTCCATGATATCTCGGGCTCTTTTGTTGTAGATTCGGTAACCTTTCCTGTTTGGAGCATAGCCCACAAAAACTCCAATGTCCGCCTTGGCTTTTAATTTACCTAAGTCTTGACCATCATTCATTGGATAGCACAAAGCACTAAACACACGAAGGAAAGATAGATCAGGTTTTCGATTGTGGACAAGTTCATATGGAGTTTTTCCATGAGAGGTGTGGATAAGGGAACGGTTTTGGGTATAGCAAGCAGTGGCAATGGCTTCAAACCAGAGAAACATTGGAACCTTTGAGTAAAATTGGAACCTTTGAGTAAATTAGCATAGTTCTTGCGGCTTCCACAAGAGTCCGATTTCGTCTTTCAACTACACCGTTCTGTTGAGGAGTTCGTGGAATACTTCTTTGATGGCTGATTCCAATGCTTTCATAAAACTGACTTAGTTCTTTGTTAACAAACTCAGTGCCATTGTCCGTTCGGATGATTCTAACAGTATTGTTAAGTCGAACCTGCAGCTGTTTGATAAGTTTAATGATGACATCTGGAATTTCATCCTTTGTCCTAAAAAACTTGACCCAAGTGAATCGAGAGTAGTCATCAACAACGACTAACACATATTTCTTCCCGTCAATAGTTTGCACTCTCATGTGTCCACACAAGTCCATGTGAAGAGTATGAAAAACTTCCATAACTGAGTTTGCAGGTTTGGGTTTATAGGCATATTTCTTGCTTTTTCCCAATTGGCATGCTGAACAAAGATGATCTTTTTAATACTTCAATCTAGGTAAACCTCTTACGAGGTCCTTTCTAGACAAATCATTTATGGTTCCGAAGTTCAAGTGATTTAGGCGACGATGCCATAACCATGACTTTGTTTTAGAGGCTTTAGATAACAAGCAGATTGGAGAAGACTTCATCATATCTTCGATAGAGATGGTGTACAGGTTTGTTCCACGTTTTCCTCTTAAAAGTTCCACGCCATCAAGTTTTCTAACGAAACAAGTATGTTTTCTAAAGGCCACTTCTAGATCAGAATCACATAGTTGACCGACAGAAAACAAATTATGACCAAGACCTTCAACATAATATACCCGTGAAATTACACTATCACCAACCACATAATCTCCATAACCCATAATTGCCCCAAAATGGTCGTTTCCGAATCTAACAGTCCCGATAAATTTACTCACGAAGTTCATGAGCCGCGAGCGATCTCCAGCAATATGCTTGGAACAGCCTGAGTCCAGGTACCACATAACGATTTGAACGACCTGCAGTTGAACACATACAAGAATGGATGACTGGACAATTGGGATCCCCATGCAAGAATGGGTTCCACTTGGTTAGTAAATGTGATTGGAGCACCCACATCAGAAGTAGCAACAATGATGTCATTAGAGATAGATGTCGGGCTAGTAGTAACAGTAGATCTATTCAAAGTATGTTCACTTCTTAAAGGTATAGTTCTACCAGTAGGCATCCATTTCCTAATGGGCATTGATCTAGATAATTTAGCGTGCAATTCATTAAGATTGAATTTACGGCCAGTAGGTATCCAATGATAACCTACATTACTAAATTTTCTTCCTGTTGGTTTCCAATGTTTTCTAGCCTTCTTCCACTTTGGTCTTCTGACCTTCTTATCCTGTTTTCTAGTGTTAACAGTTTATACTGGAGATTTGACAGAATTGCTCACATCATTCACAACACATTCATGATTAATACCAGAAATCAAACATTCATTACATGTTTTCCACGAAGTAGCAGAATTCGAATTAATTACAGTACGCTTATAGCTAATACTAGAATCAACACGATTCGTCTTATTTAACACAAACTTATTGTTCCTAGGGTGGTCTTCTACTTTCTTCCATTGATCACTCTTTGCTTGCGAGGTTCTATCTTGCTTTGTATTGCTTGGAGGCTTTGACCCGCTTGCCTTAGTATCACTGATTACTCCTGTAGAGGGAATGATGGGAACATTTGTTGGTTTTGCTACCTTTTGCATTCCTGATCTAGAAGTGCTGGGATCATGGGTTGCATGCTTAACACTAGGCACAGAGCAAGGCATAACAACTTTATCTTTCTTACAAAAGGATTTAGGGCATGTTGCTCTTAAACATTCTAAAAGCTCCTGAGATCATTTGGCATATAAGCATGCATACCTAACTTCACTATCAAGTGGTTTATTTATGCGATCTTCTTCTACAGTCTTACGGAGACATTCTAGACTATCCTTAAGGCGATAAAGATAAAATATGAAACACAAGTTCATTATTTCTATGATGAGGAGGAATATATTTCACAGTCACAGCATACTTAGAATCCGCAGATGCCTTTGATACAACATTCTCATCATAGACAAGTGGCATTTTCCCTTTTACTTGACTCGTCAGATTCTCAATTTCCTTTTGTAAAGAAGTTATTTTTTTCATTGTTCTTGTCACGAGTGACTTTCATTGAGTCATGTAAATCTTTGAAGCGTAGTTTAACCTTTTCATTTTCTTCTAGAAAACTCTCATTTTCGTGTTGTAAAACATTAATGATATTTTGAAGATGAAAGTTTTGAGAAAACTGTGAATCTAAAGGAGGAGGCATTTTGGAGCCATTCACATTATTCTTTTCACCTTTCAATTGTGAAATATGGGTTTTCAATCTTTTGATCGTGTTATAATAAGCTCGAATTTGTTCATCACGTTTGCTTATTTCAAAGACTGCATCAAACTCAGGAGCATCCAAAGATGTCTTGATATTTGAGGTTTTAACATTTTCTTTGAGATGTTGATATTTTAATTGCAAAGCAAGATGTTCAACTTCCAATTTAGAAAACTGTTTTACCAAGTTATCATGATCATCCTGTTCAATTTTCTCATGCAGTTTAGAATTTGTGTTTTCAAGCTCAATGACACGATCGTGGGAAACTTTCAGAGCTACAGATAATTCATGAAATTGGGATGCAGTAATAGAATGATTTGTAGCAGTGTAGAACACATCTTGAGCAACACATTGCGAGATTATATTATCATTGATGATGTGCATATTCTTTATCTCAATTTCATTACTCTTAAGCTCACGTTCATTCACACTGACCTCAAATTCCATATCGTTAAAAATATTTTTCATTTCTTTAATTTCTGTGTCCATTCCATTTTAAAGACTCTCAAACTGTCCTTTAAGTTGTTTAAAGAAAGGCATGACTTCAGTTAAGTAGCATTCTTTAGTTTGTTCAAAACCCCTTTCCCCTTCAGTTATCCCGGTAGGTGTGATTCTCTTCTTACACGTTTTCTCAAAATCAACAAATAGTTGGTAAACTACATTAAGGTTGATTAAGGTCTTGCTATTAATGGAAAGATTCCTAGTATAACAACCCGTAAAAATTTTGGATTATTATAATAATATTTATTACGTCAGAAAATTTAAATTGGTTATTTTCTGACAGTTGGCAATATTTAAATTTAAAAACAAGAGGTCATCTGGTTTCCTTAAAAATAAGACACCACACACACGATACTTGTCCACTAAGTATCTCTATAATAAATGTAAAATTTATTATTGTCCCAGTTAAAATTTAAGTATACATAAGCTTAATCCATTGTTTTTGGAATTTATTCCGCATACTGCAACGCAGTAGCATACAAAACTAAAAATAAATAAGGAGATAAGTAAAATATACACATTTTATCATTCAAAGATAATTTACGGAAGAAAACGAGAAGTTATCTCGTGAATTTAGAGAGTCACGGCACTGCACGCATACCGACACCAATTAAATAACGGCAGACAGTTATAATCAAATTCCAACATAATAAAAATGTCATATTATTACGTTTAAGAAATCGTTTCCAAAAATATAATTTCTATATTTTTCGAGTACCGGGAAGGTACGTTTACTCGAGGATTCGACAAAACATGGGGTACCGATTGTATTGTTTGTATAATAAAACAAAAGAAATAACACTCCAATCTCTCTTCCTCTCTCCCACGTTTCTATCATATCTGAACCTCTCTCTTGTCGACATACCCAGAAGAGAAACAAACATGAGAATGGTGTGTTCTCCTCCCTTTTTAGAGTCAAAGCCTGAAAACATCTCTTCCATCCTCCTCAAAAGGAAACCTACCTGGTTAGCATCACATGATGTGTTGGAGCATGGCTGAGCCAGAAAAAGTAATACTCTAAGCACAAGGTCGAAAAGGCAACAAAGCTCCATCCCTCTTCTTCAATCTACAAATAGATGTCTAACTTCACAGGCTCTTCTCCAAATTTTTCATCCACAAACAAAACTAGGGTTTTGTAGTTTGGGGGTTATTAAAATCAAGTTGGGGGTTTGCTAATTCAAACCATAATTGGACCATTGGAGAGTTCAATTTCTCAAGAAGCTGGAAATCCATCTGAATCGTCTCCTCGGATTGTTCTTCCCCACTCGACAATACTCCTTAATTTGTAAGATTTTGTATTTTCTTTTGATGAATAAATTTCTAAGCTGTAATCATATAGATATGAGTTGTCGACACAAACAAAAATATGTAAATAGTGAAAATGTTGTTATGGTCGAAGTAATAATGTTAAAATTTTGAGATTTGTTATCTCTCTTTCCTTTCTAAACTGATAGATTGAATTGGCTAATTTGTTGTTGTTTAGTGTGTGGCAAACCTTCGAAAGAATAACAATTAAAACGTAGTATTGGCACTAATCGTAAACATATCTTGTGACGTTAATCGGGTCTACCAGTAGGCTCGTTAGGGAAGTTTTACGATCAGGTCAGGTTCGAGTCGAGACCCGTACAAGTTAAACCGTACATCCAGTTGTAACTTGCGAGAAACCCACGTTGAAGTACCTATTTTACATCATACCGTCACAAAACCCATAAGGGTGTGACTGGTATCAAACCTTCCTTTCGAGTCAAGTGGTACTAGCAAAACATAAGTTGAACTTGGCCACTATCTCTACGTCTTTCCCGAGTATGCATGGACATTGTTACTAGTATAGGTTATTGTGATCATCATTGTTGATGTAAATGCCTGCTTTACTTCCTTCTATTTTGAGTCTCGATAGACACTCACTCCATTCCCGAGCTCGATATCGAGCCTTTAGTGCACTACCTTCTCGTGTCAAAATACAAGTTTCAAAGTTTGTCCTAGTGTCACATGCATTATTCTCATATTTGGACTAAGGGGTGTTCATTTGAACTTATCACCCCAACTTAAGTCAAAATTTTATTCCTAGATATTTAGAGTGTTAGTAGTCCAGGTAACAAATGGTATTTGTTACGCCATAAGAGTCACGTTACATTAGACAGTCGATATTGATTTCTACTCCGTTTTGGTTACTTCCTCGCGGCAAAGTGTCAACCAGCAAACACACCTCCTAAAAACTGAGTTGTGAAAATTCCGTTTGAACCAAGGGTGCGTTTGTCTCGCTCACTGGCCACAACCCATCTGTACACAAGTGAGTGATTTTCCAAGCTATTGGACCGAGCCCATAGAAATAAAGACTTATGTTGGGCCACAGCACGTTCCCAAGACTGTTGCTGGGCCAAGGCACATGTTGTTTTCATAGTGTGTTTTGCTACCAAACTTGGTTCATCCAGCGACAAAGATCCCGATCTCATCCGACTATTATATTAGCAACGCATATTTCCTGGCGCATGCAAAATAACTCGTCTCATGTAAGTACATAGACTTAGGTTTAAACTCGTGAACATACAAGTTTAATTTTTAGGACCGGATTCTAATATATGACTTTCGACATTTAGTTAAACCAATAAAATAGAAAAATTATAACAAGTGATACCAAATTTTTCTATAATAATATATACCATTGTACAAATCACAAACATAATATACTTCTCGAAAACTTATTATTTCAAAGATATACCGGGTCTTATATATAAAACTTTTCAAATCATATTTAACGAAAGGTGTTTATTAAATCCTAATTGACTAAAACAATTTACTTATATAAGAATTAATTTCTCTTCAAAATAAATACGCTTATACTAAGTGAGATAAATATATACCCTTGACAATTTGTCAACTATACTGAATAGAATATACCCTCGGCTTACGCAGACTTCGGCATAAGCACATAAACTATTTTATTAATTCAAATAAAACTTATTCTTTGAAAACGAGTATTGGGAATCCTTCTAGTGAATTATATTTAAAACTTGTCGAAACATAGATATCATTTACAATGTAACCACATTATTTTCTTTATAAACTGTATATAAAGATTTAGTTGAGACTAAAATAAATGCATTTATTTTAAAGGCTAGAAGCCATATATATATACACTTAAAATAAATATATATATCTCCTACATTCACACCACCAAAGTCTCATCATACGTACTATCTCCGTACCTCATCATTCGGTCACCTTCTGACCAAAGTCCCGTTCTTTCTTGAGCTCTTTCGGATTCTGTTCTACATTTACAAGAGCCAATACTTACAAATACTATGAAAACTAGTTAAACATAAATGCTGCCACACAAGCAACAACAACAACACAAACATTTAAAAATTTATAAAGTTAGTTAAACTTTATCGAGTCTTAAACATAAAGACTAAATTGCCGTATTAATTAGGTTGCGTGTCGGAGCCGTGCACTATCACTCCTTGATTTAATTCCCTTTAGACTTGATATTGCACATTGCCAAGGTGAGTTTCATAGCCCCTACTTTTAATCTATTTTATACTTGTTTTGGGGGAAGATACATGCTCATTTTACTTAAATGATTTAAATGGTACATTTCCATGCATACTATGCCTTTGATTGATATGTTTTAAGATACATTATACATTAATGTTTTATGGACCATACCAAAATGTTTGACTTAGAATATTACGCAGCTTAGCCTAAGACTTTAGATCCCAAATTGCTCTTTTCATGAACCACAATTCCAGCTAGAAGCCTTAATGTTATAAATAGATCTATTGGGGTGACTCTTGCTCGTTTGACCCCGCTTGGTTCAAGGCGAAACATATAGCATGTCGGGACCGAGTGTATTGGGATAAATACTCGCCATGGGCTCCTTATTTGTATGACTTCTTTATGCATACAGAAACTGTCGTAGCTTCGGTTGCATGAGCTTAGTGCTAGCGTAATAAATTTAAAATATATGGCATTATATTCATTGTAATGTGCATATACCCTTTTTATGGTCCACTAATGAAATTCTTTTATGAAATTCTTTTATGAAATGTATTCATAAATGTTATGACATTATGCAAGACGTAATGATCATCAAAAACCAAATGTGAAATAGTGTACTGAAGTCCCTTTTTTTTAAATAAACCTATGAACTCACCAGCGTAAGTTGGCCCCTTTTAGCATGTATCTTCAGGTTTTGAAGTGATAGCTTATCTTTGGAGGCGTAAGGCAAAGGCATGGCATGGTCATAGATGACTCTGATTTATGTATTGGGACCACCTTTTTATAATGGGCCATTTTCCGCACTAATTAATAATGTAAACATTGTTTTTAAGAATGAATAAAAGTTTATTTATGAAAAACCAATTGTTTTATGCTTATGTTGTGATACCAATTTAGTAGCATCCCAATACTTGTATGCTTCCATTGAGCCATTTTGGGGGTGTTACACCTAGGCACTAAATGCATTGGTGTATTTGGATGATACACAGTGGCTGGAGGCACTATCCTACAAGGGGGATTCTTTTCAACAAGGTCATCAGCTTTTTGCTTATCCATATCTTTCTTCCAGAACACTTGTTCAGGGGTCAGCTAGGTTTGAGGTCTAAACTTATTAAATGCAATCCAGTTTTCCTTAGCATAATTTGGTGTTTTAAAAATGATATTTTCTTTTATGCATAAAGGATTCTTAAGTTTTTCATCTAATTTTTTTCTAGTGACATCTTCTAATTGTCTATCTTCCTCAGTGCACACTGCACAAGTGGGTTTCTGCCTGGGTTTAAGAATCTCATTTCCATCACAAATTACCCTTTGAGCTGCTTTAGCTTTACTACACGCCTTAGGATTTGGTCCATCTACAAGTGCAACACTATGCTTATCACTTAGAACTCTATACTTAGCGACCATGTGAGCAGTCTGAATGGTGTTCCCTTGTACGTACAATTTATTTTCAAGTTTGTTCTTCAAAGTTTTTAGGATGGAAAATTCATTTAAAAGTTTTGATTCCTTAGCATTGAATTCTTGTTTGAGAACTTTCACATTTTCTTGAAGTTCTTGTTTCTGTTTAACGGGTTTGTTAAGCTTTTCTTGTAAGGAATCCAACTCTTGTTTTAACATTTCTTCCCTAAAATTGCTTTTTCTGATAATTGTACGCATTTGGTTATCCATCTCCTGCTCACGGGTAGTCAATTCAAACTTAGCACGTTGTTCATATATAGCAACTTGTTCCTTATAGGCATTTATTTCAGAAGTTATAGAATCATCAAGGGCACATGCAGTGAATTCATAAAAAATAAAGTCGTCATTGACTGCAGAAGATGCATTACTTGGTACAATTTCACTTTCATTTTGTTTCACATATTGATCATATGGGACAACATTGATATTACCGATATTTTCAATATCTGATTCAATAATTTCAGTTGATTGTACCTTGTCGTGTATCTTTTGCACATCAACATCATCGTATAGTTTTAATACCTCTGATATGATGGATTCCTTGGAGGGACTAGCCTTTTGTGGTGAAGGAGCCTTTGTAGAAACCATTGGTGAGATACTAGCCATGAAGATGGTCTGGGCAGTTGGTTCATCATCAACATCTGAATCAAATGCATCACAGTCTGCAACTTGAAAAGCGTTGGGATTATTTTGAACCATACCTTGCACTGGATGTTCATCCACATCAGCATCATAAGTTCTGGCATTTCCCTCAGCAAGGAATAGCAATTCTTCCTCATTCAACATAACTCCACTATCTTGAGCTTGCACTAGCAGCATCTTGTCCCTAAAGTACTCTGCATTTTGTGGACGTTTTGGAAGAGTGCAATTCCTTGCGATGTGTCCTTCTCCACCAGAGTTGTAACATTTAATAGGCTTTACTTGACCCTGAGCCATGTTCCTTTCACGATTCTGATTACCCACATATCCACCACCATCGCCAGCATTCCCATATCCAGCACCAACATTCCCATATCCAGCATCAACATTCCCATATCCAGCACCAATATTTCCTTGCTCATTATGTGGAAGGTATATATTCTGTCTTCCTTGCACATTTTGCACCACTACCTTTTCGTCTTTAACCGTAGCATGATTGTGAAGATTGGATGCAGTTCTGAGATGATTGTTGGTGTGTGGGGTGAATTCAAGTTCTGCTTGACCATCAAAGCCAATTGATTAACAAGATGTTCCATGAATATGTCTGAGTCTGGAGGCTTATACCCTGGATATGGAATGAGTTTGTGATTGCCGTTTCCAGTTGGTATGACTTGTGATGCTTTGGTGGTAATACCTACATTTGTGTAGAATGCAGTTGAGTCATTTGATGAGCTTGCATCTCCAGAATTGGTCTTGAACTTTTCCAAAATCATTCATTCAAACACAGCATGTTTCTCATTTTGGAGCAGATATGCATTCAATTGTTCATGGTTGGTGTTCCTCAAACCTTTGTTAAGCTTGACTGCAGTGACAAATTTGTACCATTCGGGATTCATGTTGTTCACAAACTTTGAATTAAGCTGATGGCATTATCATTTTGATATTCCTCATATCATTCACAATCTTGTGGAATCTTACGTGATATTCAGTGACACTTTCCCCTGGATTCATCTTAAAGTTCTCAAAGTCATCATACAGCTGAGACCCCCTATCTTCTTTAGTCAATTCATATCCAGAGAAGCATCTTAACATTGTCCCATAATGCCTTTAGCTTGTTGTGATTGATCGCCTTGTAGATGTCCTTAGGTAAACCCCTGGTATGATGTTTGAAGCCCGATGTCAGATCATACTCTTCTTCTCCTTATCAAGAAGTTCATCATAACGTCTTTGGTCTATCCAACACTAATATCAACGAACCATCAGATCGTGATCAAGAACGTCTCTGGTATTCTCAACTTGATATGGTCCTTCATCAATTGACTTAAGGATGTTAACCCCATTTTCCTTCCTAAGCAATACAAATGATTCTTTGAGACCAAGAATCATAATCGGTTCTATCAAGCATGGGAGGATGAGTATCAGATCCTCGCAGCTTGAACATCATCAAAGAACGGAGGACATGATTACAACACTTAGGCGTAGATCCTTAAGATAATGAGGCTTACGCTGCAAACAACACCTATGCATAGATTAATATCTTACGCCAGATTTTAGATGAAACTTAAGCTTATGTGACTTAAAGGCTTAGAAGTAGATACCTTATGCGTAAGTTACCTTAGGCGAAGACCTAACTTATCGAAGAAGTTTACTCGTAAGCTTTTAGGCTTATGCGAAAACTGTTTTACCCAAAAATCCCCAGACTTGTCTAAGTGTAAAAGATATCCAAAGTAGAAGTATTTTCAGGCTTATCCAAGCAAGAAAACACCGAGTAACCAACAGATTCGAACATCACGTAAGAACACCTTATGCGAGAATTAGGTTTTCTTATGCTAGAAATACCAAAAACACCAACACATATTTTTATGCCCAACACCGTTTAGTAAACCAAATTGTAATAATGAAACAACATCAAAAACACCAAAACAACAAAAAAGTTTAAGACTTGATGATCCAAACCACTTTTTACTCTTATGTGTAGGATAGCACACCCGAACCAAACCAAGCTTAAAAACTTATAAAACACGAAGTTTGAAACTTTTTGCAAGAAACTGAAATATTAACACTTAATAAACCTTAACCCATAAGAATCTTGAGTTTTCAAGTGTAAAATCTAAAGCTTTAAGCTTATCAAAAGTATATGTTTAAAACCCACGCGTATAACATAAACCCACGCGTATAACCAAACTTTAAACCCACCTATAACTATGAAACCAAGAACATGAAAGATGGATGATCAAACCATGGCTCTTGATACCATTTGTTACATATTGGTTTTCACAATCACATCATATGCTTAATATGAGGCATATGGTTTATAGTTTTAAAGAGAGAAAGTGAAAGAGAATGGGAACTTTAGAGAGACAAAGAAAAATGAATAATGAAAGCTCCAACCCTTTTCCTTGCAAGGCAAAGGGTATTTATAGTTACAAGCTTAGAAACCCTCCTTCGGGCTGTGGATTAGGCATACAGTGGGTAAAGACTCGTCCGTCCTCCACGGTGTTACTTAACTAATTACTAACAAACACTAAATGACTACGACTACGAGCTTTCTAACGAATACATACACTTAAGGTGACCAACTCTTTAACTACCGGATTTTCTAAATCCTAACATGAAAAATTCCTCATGTCTCACTGAACTCATTGATATGCTCCAATATGCAAATGTCCAGGGTCTTCAGTCTTCTATTCAGTCTCTTCTGGCAACACTGGGTTCTTTGGATGCTCAGGTGACTACTTTGGTTAAGGCATCATCTTCAATGGCTTGGAATCTTGGGCCAAGAATGACTATCTTGGAACTCTCTCAGGCTACTTTGGCAGAAAAGGTCACTGGTCTTCAAAAGGATACAACTGATATCAAGGCTATGGTCACTGAGATCTATCAAGCCTTCAAAGGTCGCTTCACCCAACTCCCCAAGATCCGAGGCAACTCTTGCTCCTGACTAATGTTGCTGCAATAGTTGAGGGGAGAAGACTAACGAAAAAGACTCCTTCTCACACCGGAGGGGGAGCTACCAACCAGCCTCTCTGAACACCTATTTCATCAATCCCACCGGCCAAAGAACACCCTTATCATTAGTCCCACCAACAACAACAACAATCAAGACAACAACAACACCATTGGTAACATCATCTTCCTCAGGCCAGGACAAAGGAAAGGCCATAATGCAAACACCTAAGCCTAAGAAGATTCCCTATATGATCGGCACATCGAAAGTACCGCTCACCCACAACAACTAAGTGCCTATCTTGCAAAGGAAGAAAGGAGAAAGAAACTAGCCGAAGAAGAAAGAAAGAGCAAAGAAGCAGCATACAAGTTGTCACGAGGAAGATGAATATGGAATTGATCCAAAGAAGCTTCAAAAGGGCCGAGGTGACAGAAGTTCAAGGATGCTCAGGCAGCTCAAATGGTCAAATGAGAAAAAGGTTAGATGAAAAGAACAAAAGAGCTGCAGCCATCAGGCAAGAAAGAATTGACCACTACAACTGGTCCATGACAAGCAGAAGGTTGCCTGAGAAAATCACTGATGTCAAAATCATCCCCAAGTCCAAACCACTAGCAATGAATGTCTACAGGGGAGATGATAAAAGACACTTTGAGGTTCATGATCCCTTGAAATTCACTGACTTTGGGATCACTGAACTCGATGAGCTTGGTCCAATCATTGAAAAGAAGCGGAATGTTGTGGTTAAGGAGTCAAGAAAATGCTCAAGAAAAGGTATGAAAGACTGAGGGAAGCACTAGCACCATGGGGATTCGTACCGCCTTTAATCGCATCTCAAGGATCTAAACCTCAATCATCAAGGCAAACGAAAGAGGGTTGAGTTCGAACCTCGAGGTCAAAGTACTGACCGAATGCAATAGGAGCTACCTGAAGGTGTAAAGTTTGTAAACTGTCTGCATTGAAAAGCTTGAAAGAGGATGTTTCTTCATTGATGTCTATGGAAACCCTGCATTCCAAAGGTGGAGTGACATAGATCTTGCTGGAGTGCTTTACAATGGCAAGCTATCTACCAAGGGCCTCTCAAATCAATACCCGAAAATGAAAGGTTCCGCAAAGACCTGAATGCTAAGATTAGAGCACCCTAACAGAAGCACCTCACTAAGAAGGTTACACTGAACAAAAAAGTGGATTTGGCTACATCGAAAAAGTATGACGATATACATATAGTCACACATGATTTTTCAAGTATGTGGACTAAAGGTGCCAGCGACCATAGTACTCTATGGTCAATGGTTTGACTTTTTAGTCTCTATTGCAAAAAGAGTAACCAAAACCGTAACATAAGTGACTGATAACGCTACACGCTGCCGGGGTCAAAGGAACTTCCTTTCTTCGAGCAAGTTTTTCAACACCCTAGGCAGTGATCCTAATCGTTGTAGTGTAGTAATTAGGGTAAGCCACAGGTATTAATATCATTCTCTAGGGGAATAGGAATGCTAGTAAGAAGTTACTACGCTAAGGTTGGGGTTGAGGAAGATTATTTTTTATCTTTTTATGTTTTTTAGGAAATTGAAAGGTAATCTCTCGATTTGGATTTGGGGTTGGTATTGCTACCGACACTTACTACTTATCTAATTATCTAATCTATGGTGTATGTAGTCTATGTCTAATTATTGTGTGCTCATATGATAGTTTAAAGATGTGTTTACTTAGGTTTTACTACTCCTTAATTATCTCCTATTGGTGGTTGAATTGTCACGCCCTTATTCTTAGTTGCTTGTGTGTCTAAAGTCGTAGGGTATGATGTTCCTAACTCTTTGAACTTACCAAAGCCCTACAAAACCCACTAGGGTTAATAAACTCTTACTCTAAGGCACTCTTTGGATGGTTTAGCTTACAACTACTCAGGATCTATATTCTAAGGTTCACAAAGATTTAATCAAGCATTAAGTACACAACTAATGACCTATCGCATTACTAGATCATTAATCAACTAAGATAAGAGACAACCAATCAATATTCAATAATTAAGTTTCATATTCCTAAGCAAACACACAAGTAAATTAGCCGAACATGGAGAACATGCAAGCATACACACAAATAATCAAAGACATAATTGAATTAATGAAGTAAAACACTTATCTTGATGTAAGATAGGTTTGGAACCCTAAAATATCTGACAAGACACCTTGGTCTGCTTAGGTTTTTACTCCAAAAGACTACACACCAATACTCAAAATTCGATTCTATATATAAGATTACATGCGCATCGCTCACCTACCTGTTTTGTGACGCCCGTCGCCGCCATTAGGGTTTCGTCTTGGCCACGTTAGACTTATGGCGGCGCCACCTGTGATTGTGATGTCGCTTTCCTTCACGATGCCGTCTGATCAATCTAGGCCGCCCGAAAGGCGACGGCCTCTCTTTTATAACTTGACGCCGCTCACTTGAAAATAAGAGTTTGCCTCTGTCCGCCACAAATCCTCCCGACGGCGTCAGCAGATAAGTAGTGACGCCGCCACCTTGTATTTTCAGCAGCTGAGTGTGTCTCGATTCTTGACTTTGGCCATTTCTTCAGATATCCGCCTTTTTCGTCCAAATAAGTGCCATTACAGCAATTTGCCTTCAAGAGACCTAAAAGTGAAAAGGAACGATATTAAGTAATAACGAATACAAAAGTGATCAAATAAGGGCTTAAATGACCCCAAAAAGAAACTTTTAAAACCTCATCAAATATCCCTACACTTGGTATTTGCTTGTCCTCAAGCAAATGTGCTTTTAGCCAATTAATTTATAAGTTAGGGTCATGAAGCATTGGTTTAAAACAGTCCACAACACATATAAGCCCCAAAAAAGTCATAACAAGCACGGAAATTACATACTAGCACCTCACATGGGGTGTTTGATACTCACATCTCTCTCGGGTGTATATGAAATATAACAAGTTGGAAATGGAAGATAAACACTCATTAACCGGTCCTAGTACATAGATTACCATAGGCTTGAGAATAGATCAAACCTCCATCGCTTACGTAAGCACCTAGAAAAGACTATCAAAGAGGTCTTTAATGTAACGTTAGGCTTACGGTAGGGAAACAAAGGGTTCGTGGATAGGCTTTTAGTGGTGGCAAGTCAAAAATCTTTATGTTAAATGCATACTAAGAATGTATGCTATAAGCCAAGACTGACACTCTAACTCTAGCTAACAAAACAAACAAACATAAATTTAAATGATAGATGTAGGATGGTAGCCCGTATGTTTTTTTTTTCACTCTATTTTTTTTCTTTTCTCTTTTTCTATTTTTTTCATACACTTTTACTCTACCATCCTCTACGGTAACATCAAAATGATAGGGATTTATAGGCACATCCCTACACTTGAGTTTTTATTACTCTAACACTAATTTGACCCATATTGAAAAGATCAAAACACTTGGGGTACATTATTACGCAAACAAAGGGAATTTGAATTTAACGCTCCCTTCCCGTCATTTCATAAACTTTAACTTTTCCCATGAATCCCAATCGTCCCCAAACTGTATACAAAGGATATGACTCGACTTAGCAACTCATGCAAGCAACCGGATAATTGAACTAAGGGTTTAGGGTGATAACAAAAATTTGCACTAAAAGTGAGTGCATAAAGGTTAGGCTAAGGCGATTTGGGTGTATATTTGGGGGTGGGTGTAAACAATGCTCTTCATTGATATTCCGAAAAACCGAAACATCACGAGAACCGCCTAAAAGGATAGGCTCGAGGGGTTAACTAGGGATATCGTGTACTAAAGATGAGTACAACGCAAAGGGTGTGGGGAATTACTCAACCGATGTGGAAGAAGTAATTATATTACGTGTATCAAACAAGGGTTATCCTAATGCCTCTTATCATTTAGTTATTTCTAACTACACAAGTGTAGTCTTACTAGCGATCTCGAAATGCATCACAAAACAAGTTCTAGAATCTAATATACTACCGGTTCACACTCTAAGCATTAAAGATGAATGCTTTAATTCCTACTAATCTAAGGGCGATCCTCACATTTTGGGTGGAATTTAGGTGGTAAAGGGTTTTTGTGCTAGTCATGCAACTTCCTATCCGTGAGACGCTTTTGTTAAAACTAATGGCCCACTCCTATATGTCATGAAAAATTAAAAATTTGGTGCCAAAATTACCCTAACCGACATTTTCTCATGGTTTATTACACATATACAATTGGACAAAGCAAATATTCAAGGATAAGCATAGTTTCAAAGTTCCCATTTTATTTTCCCTCCCTACACTTAAACTGAACATTGTCCCCAATATTCCCCGAAAGTATCAAAGTTATGATAATGGAAGGTAATTAAAAATTAAAGAAACTAGTACTCCCCTGATTAGCTCGGTAGGATCCGTGTGTGAAGTAGTGGTTAAATCCTTTCCAAGAAGAATTTATGCGTGAAAAGCATCCTTTCCAATCTTATGTAACTTTTCCTTGATAAATTAAACTCAGCATATTTGAAGAAAACAAACTAAAACCTTCAGAAAATCCAACGTGTAATAATATATATATAAGACTCATTTAAACTAGGATATATAAATTTTTTCTAGGAATGGATGTTTGCTGCACTTCGAAAATTAAGACTGAAAATTCCAAAAATTTATAAGTAGCTCGTGAAAACGAGAAAAAGTAATCATGTTTTACTCCTTTCCTCGACACTTCGCCAGTTGTAATCTCGACGTTGGCCAAAGTTATCCTCGACAAAACCGGGTCTCACATGACTCTTCTCAAAAAAAATTCGAAAATTTACATCTTTAGAACTGAAAAATTTCCGCAAAACATCCATTATGACTCGATACAAGCATTTGACTCCTAACAGACACACATATATATATATATATATATCTTTTAATGAATTGTTATTCTCATGTTTACGTTTCTTTTGAAAAAGTGTGTAATCCTCCCTACACTTATCCCTTATGTAAAATACCTTTATATGCAATAAGACGAGGTTAAAAACAAAATAAAGCATTTTTACAAATTTAAACATGAGAATAAACAATCAATAAAAGATATATGACACTAACAAGCAAACAATTAAGCATGGGTTGCCTCCCACTAAGCGCTTTTCTTTATTTAAGAGTCTTATAGCTAGACTCTTAGTCGTCCCCCCACTGCGGACTTCATTATCGCATCTTCTTCCTCATGAAGGTCTCTATCGGGGATTCCATGTTGTAGAAGTGCCCTACGATGCATCTCTAAGAGTTCGCCTTCTCCCCATTCGTCCTATATTTTGGTCCTCGGTTCAAACAATCCTTATAGAATCCGAAAATCTTAGCCATAACATAATCTACTCCTTTTCCTTTATCCTCCTCATTCCTATAGTAGACGATAGTTTAAGTTCCTTTCTTCATCATTAAAGAGTGATGAAAATTCTCAATCTTAAACATTTGGTAAGCTATATCATCGGTCTCATCCTTGAATCAGTACTACCCTAACGAAGGATCATAGGTCATCCCGGTGTTTTCTATGAAAGGTTTCCTAGAATAACGGGACAAGCTAGGGTCTATGGCCGTATAATATCATCCACAATTATGAAGTCTCGAGGAAACGTGAAACTACCTACATAAACAGGCAATCCCTTAACTCTACCAAGAAAATTGCAACTAACACTAGGATCATCGGGTCTTGCCTAGTTGGAATTGGCTTCTTCACTACCCAATTGTAGTAGGTCCTAGTCATTATGTTGATCGGGGATTTGCGGTCAATGTATGCCTTTGCCAAGAAAAGGTGTCCTATGCAACATGGTATGTTAAGATTCCAAGGGTTCCCAAACTTGATTCTAGGGCTTTTCCTAACATACATGTGACGGAGGTCACTTACTAAGTGAGGGTGGCGAAGTTAGCTCTTCCCTAGGAAACTTATTGAAATAGTCATTATCTACTTCACCTACTTCCTCGGTTGTTTTATTATTCTCAAGTGTATGGTCCTCTTCGTCATTTGTTCCATTAGGTTTCACTAAGGCGATGATATTGACGTAATTGAAGCGGCTTAGCTAGCTTACTTGGGTCCTTAATCTCTACACCAGAAGGCTCGGGAGTTGAGATAGCACTAACCTTCCTATCACTATTGGTTATGGCTTTCAAAAGGTTGTCTATCTTCCTATCCATTTCGGCTTGTTGTTGGTTAAAGCGGTCCAAGAGCTTAGCTATTTGGGCTTCTTGGGTTGCAACTAGGTTTTGCAACATCCCTTCGATGTTTTGTTGGTTAGGACCGGGGATGGTGGCCATGAAAATCATTGGAAGTGAATTCCTTGGTTTGTCCCCTAAGAAGTCGGGCTTGCCTTCCATGCTCTCGGTTTCATTGAAATTCCTAGGTCCGGGTATCGGGGAATCTTCCTCCTGTTCCATTAACGCCAGGATGTGAGTCAACGAAGCATGTTCGATCGGTGCTAGTGCGCGTGTTATGAGGGATCACAAAACGGCTACATGAGGAAGAAACTTTGTTCACATGGCGTGAAGACTTAGGTTTTCGTAGGAACTCATTAGGAATTTAACTTGATCTTCAAGTTCGATCATCCAACGGTCGGAAGATTGTGAGTCAATGGGAGGCAAGGAGATTGCCTTAACGGTTTTGGGCAACTCACGGGGTCATTCCAACTTTCGTTGTCATAGAGAGCAAGGTCCTCTATTATACCCCATGATTCTTCCGCGGTGAGATCACTAAGTTTTCCACCGCCGCTGGTCAATGGATCGCTGGTGAGGAAGTTGACATGATCATAAAATATTTGGACTTGAGCCAAAGATCAATGCCGCGGATGAGGGACTTATGAAGTAAGTCCTTGAATCGAGTCCATGCTTCATAGAGAGATTCATTTTGACGTTGTTGGAACATCAAGATGTCATTCCTAAGTTTAGTGGTTCTCCCCGGTGGGAAAAATTGAACAAGGAAGCGAGAGGTAAGATCATCCCAACTTGAGATGGAACCGGCGGGAAGTCGCTCAAGCCAATTACTAGCTTGGTCCCGTGAGAGAATTAAAGAGACGCAGCGCTGCGGTCTCCCGAGTAGCAGCATCAGTCGATGGAATTGACAATTTTAAGGAAATCCCTAAGATGTTGATTTGGATCTTCGGAATGAAGTCCATGGAATGCACATCCGTTTTGCACCAACCGGATGGTGTCGGATCGCAGGCCGTAGTTTGGGCTTGGTCGGGAAGCTCAATGGTGTTCCTATAGCCTAGGTGGCTTGGTTCAGTATTTACCAAGAGTACGGCCTCTTGGCGGGTCAATTGGTGGTGGGTTGATGAATGGTGGGTGGTTATCACCTTCCATGATGAAAAGTGATGGGATTACGAACAAAGGTCACGAAGAAGGGGGATAGACTAAGAGAAAGCTAAAAAATGAGAAAAATTTACTTGATAGGAATCAAGCAAAGAAACATAAACGAGGTGGACTACTAACTAGCTATTCTATTCCCCAGCCAAAACTTGATAACGCTACACGCGCCGTTGGTCAAAGGAACTTCCTTTTCGTAATCGAAAGTTTTTCAACACCCTAGGCAAAGGAACCTAATCTTTGTAGTGTAGTAATTAGGTAAGCCACGGTATTAATATATCGCTCTCTAGGGGAATAGGAATGCTAGTAAGAAGTTACTACGCTAAGGTTGGGGTTGAGAAAGATTATTTTTTATCTTTTTATGTTTTTTAGGAAATTGAAAGGTACTAATCTCAGGTTTGGATTTGGGGGGGGGGTTGGTATTGCTACCGATTACTCTACTTATCTAATTATCTAATCTAGGTGTATGTAGTCTATGTCTAATTATTGTGTGCTCGTATGATAGTTTAAAGATGTGTTTACTTAGGTTTTACTACTCCTTAATTATCTCCTATTGGTGGTTGAATTGTCACGCCTTATTCTTAGTCGTTGTGTGTCTAAACCGTAGGGTATGCTGTGATGTTCCCTAACTCTTTGAACTTACCAAAGGGTCTCGTCTACAAAATCCACTAGGGATGATAAACTCTTACTCTAAGGCACTCTTTGGATGGTTTAGCTTACAACTACTCAAGGAGCTATATTCTAAGGTTCACAAAGATTTAATCAAGCATTAGTACACAACGAATGACCTATCGCATTACTAGATCATTAATCAACTAAGATAAGAGACAACCAATCAATATTCAATAATTAAGTTTCATATTCCTAAGCAAACACACAAGTAAATTAGCCGGACATGGAGAACATGCAAGCATACACACAAATAATCAAAGACATAATTGAATTAATGAAGTAAAACACTTATCTTGATGTAAGATAGGTTTGGAACCCTAAAATACTGTACAAGACAGCCTTGGTTCGGTTTAGGTTTTACTCCAAAAGACTACACACCAATACGAAAAATTCGATTCTATATATAAGATTACATATGCGACGGCGTCACCTTATGTTTTGTGACGCCGTCACTGGTCGCCGATCATTAGGGTTTCGTCTTGGCCACGTTAGACTTGCGACGGCATCACCTTGTGATTGTGATGCCGCCCTTCCCGCTTCAAATTTCTGACACCGCCTGGATTGAATCTAGGCCGCCTCGAGGTTGCCAACGGCCTTCTTTTTATAACTTGACATCATCACTTGAAAATAAGAGTTTTGGCTTCGTCCGTCACAAAAATCTTCCTCCGACGGCGCCGCAGATAAGCAGTGACGCCGTCACCTTGTATTTTCAAAGCTGAGTGTCTCGATTCTTGACTTTGGCCATTTTCTTCAGATATCCGCTTTTTCGTCCAAATAAGTGCCATTTCAGCAATTTGCCTTCACGAGACCTAAAAGTGAAAAGGAACGATATTAAGTAATAACGGATACAAAAGTGATCAAATAAGGGCTTAAATGACCCCTCAAAAAGGTACCTTTTAAAACCTTATCAGTGACTAATTAGGTACAAATTTTGTTGGATTAATCCGTATTAGTGACCATAAACACTGTACAGTCACACAAAGCATGTTTCTTTTGGGTATTTAGTCACATACAATTAAGCATAAAGTGGCCAAAAGTGTTAATAAGTGTGACCATATATTGTTTAAGGTGAAGAAATATGTATTTTGTGTGACTATTGATCATCCAATGGCCACTTGAATTTTATGTTTGTGTGGCCTTTTGTAACATTTAGTCACACAAAGCATATTTGTTTTGTGTATTTGGTCACATACAATTAATCATAAAGTGGCCAAACGTGTTAATAAGTGTGACCATATAGTGTTTAAAGTGAAGACACGTGTATTTTGTGTGACTATTGATCATCTAATGGCCACATGAATTTTATGTTTGTGTGGCCTTTCTAACATTTAGTCACACAAATCATGTTTGTTTTGGGTATTTAGTCAAATACAATTAACCATAAAGTGGCTAAAAGTGTTAATAAGTGTGACCATATGGTGTTTAAAGTGAAGAAATGTGTGTTTTGTGTGACTATTGATCATCCAATGGCCACTTGAATTTTATGTTTGTGTGGCATTTTCTAACATTTAGTCACACAAAGCACGTTTCTTTTGGGTATTTAGTCACATACAAGTAATCATAAAGTGGCCAAAATTGTTAATAAGTGTGACCATATGGTATTTTAAGTGAAGAAATGTGTGTTTTGTGTGACTATTGCTCATCCAATGGCCACATTAATTTTATGTTTGTGTGGCCTTTTCTAACATTTAGTCACACAAAGCATGTTTGTTTTGGGTATTTAGTCACATTCAATTAACCATAAAGTGGCTAAAAGTGTTAATAAGTGTGACCATATGGTGTTTAAAGTGAAGAAATGTGTGTTTTGTGTGACTATTGATCATCCAATGGCCACTTGCATTTTATGTTTGTGTGGCCTTTTCTAACATTTAGTCGCACAAAGCATGTTTGTTTTGGGTATTTAGTCACATACAATTAATCATAAAGTGGCCAAAAGTGTTAATAAGTGTGACCATATGGTGTTTTAAGTGAAGAAATGTGTGTTTTGTGTGACTATTGATCATCCAATGGCTACATGAATTTTATGTTTGTGTGGCCTTTTCTAATATTTAGTCACACAAAGCATGTTTGTTTTGGGTATTTAGTCACATACAATTAAGCATAAAGTGGCCAAAAGTGTTAATAAGTGTGACCATATGGTGTTTTAAGTTAAGAAATGTGTGTTTTGTGTGACTATTGATCATCCAATGGCCACATTAATTTTATGTTTGTGTGGCCTTTTCTAACATTTAGTCACACAAAGCATGTTTGTTTTGGGTATTTAGTCACATACAAATTAAGCATAAAGTGGCCAAAAGTGTTAATAAGTGTGACCATATGGTGTTTTTAGTGAAGAAATGTGTGTTTTGTGTGACTATTGATCATCCAATGGCCACATTTATTTTATGTTTGTGTGGCCTTTTATAACATTTAGTCACACAAAGCATGTTTCTTTTGGGTATTTAGTCACATACAAATTAAGCATAAATTGGCCAAAAGTGTTAATAAGTGTGACCATATGGTGTTTTAAGTGAAGAAATGTGTGTTTTGTGTGACTATTGCTCATCCAATGGCCACATTAATTTTATGTTTGTGTGGCCTTTTATAACATTTAGTCACACAAAGCATGTTTCTTTTGGGTATTTAGTCACATACAAATTAAGCATAAAGTGGCCAAAAGTGTTAATAAGTGTGACCATGTGGTGTTTTAAGTGAAGAAATGTGTGTTTTGTGTGACTATTGATCATCCAATGGCCACATTTATTTTATGTTTGTGTGGCCTTTTATAACATTTAGTCACACAAAGCATGTTTCTTTTGGGTATTTAGTCACATACAAATTAAGCATAAATTGGCCAAAAGTGTTAATAAGTGTGACCATATGGTGTTTTAAGTGAAGAAATGTGTGTTTTGTGTGACTATTGCTCATCCAATGGCCACATTAATTTTATGTTTGTGTGGCCTTTTATAACATTTAGTCACACAAAGCATGTTTCTTTTGGGTATTTAGTCACATACAAATTAAGCATAAAGTGGCCAAAAGTGTTAATAAGTGTGACCATGTGGTGTTTTAAGTGAAGAAATGTGTGTTTTGTGTGACTATTGCTCATCTAATGGCCACATTAATTTTATGTTTGTGTGGCCCTTTCTAACATTTAGTCACGATCAATTAAGCAAACTGTAACCAAAAGTGTTAATAATTGTGACTATATGAATCTTTTAGTCACATATAAGAAATCAATATATATCATAACAAATTCAATATATATATATATATATATATATATATATATATATATATATATATATATATATATATATATATATATATATATATAGAATCTAGATCAAATAAGATCATACTTAAAGTTGTTAAAATGAGATCGAACTAAAATTTGACAAGAGATACTCTCCTTACAATAAAAATAATTTTTTTATTTACAACTAAAATTGTTAAAGTTTCGATATATTTCTTTTTAAAATTTATGAAACCTAGGTGATACACTTTGATTAGAAGTTTAATGTGTATCAGGTTTTTGTATGTGTATCAGGTTTTGGAATATTTATTAGTGTAATGTGTATCAGATGTATCACTAATCCAAAATCATGTATCATTTGGTTATTAGTTGCTAAAATGTTAATTTGTATTAAAATATTATTATTTTTGTGTATGATTGCTAAAATTGTTATTTATAAATGTTTTAGTGGTTTCTTAGATTTGATCTTATTTTTACAACTTTAAGTTTGATCTCACATTAACCCTCCCCTATATATATATATATATATATATATATATATATATATATATATATATATATATATATATATATATATATATATATATATATATATATATATATATATATATATATATATATATATATATATATATATATATTCAAAATATATTCAAATACAATAAAATTGGAATGTATATAAAATTGTAATGTCGCACATAATAAAATTCTCAATAATTTAACGACTTCTAACTCTTGATCTTCTTAGCTTCCTTTTGCATGGTATCACTAGACACGAGCTTCGTTTGTATTTTAGGTGCAATTCTGCTCACCAATCAGCTTTATGGTACTTGGTGGTGTTACCAGAGGAAACAAAAGCCGGGTGTATCAAACATTGAATTAAATATGAAGAATGATATATGTAGGTTTATAAAACACATGCATGTATGTACCTTTTCATCGAAAACCACTTGATCCTTTGGCCATGCATAAAACCACCTATTGCATCCTTAACTGTTTTTAGACCGTTACTTCCTACATCCGGTATGCACGCTGCATCCACTAAAGCTTTTCAATAGACACTCAGAGCAATCCTTTGGGAGTGATTTGTTATGAAGCATTTGTTTTCCATCAGTTTTGTACACGTTACCCTCCGCAATAATAGTTGATTTCTAAGTGCCACACCGCACTTAATTACCTAAAAAGATAATTTGTTGCATGTATATATGTATCAGGAATTAATTAAACTAAAGAACATATGAAAATGTTTAAATACATACTTGTGGTAGTACTGTAATGGAGACTCCTCGTTCTTGTGATCCGAAAGTTGACGGAAGAATCCTTTTGTTTTGATCTAGTCGATTTCTTAGATGCACGTGATTTAACAGCTTCCTATATGTATAATACACGGTAAATAATACAAGTATGTAGAATTCAAAAATCCTGTGGGGGTGATTTATTACTTACACTTATTTCCATTTCTTTTTCCAAAGTTGCAAGTCCATTAGACTTCTCAATGCTCGCAATTTTCTCACGCCCAAAGAACACGTGTTCCGTATCATCATCAAGACCGCTATTTATAAGATTAATGTTCACCAAGACACCTGAAATATAAATTGTTTAAGAAGATCAGCAGAGTATTTAAAAGGGTAAAAAAGATGGAATGTTACTTTCTTATGTCTTACTTCCTTTTGTGTCAATGGAGTTTCAGTTGATCGCAATCAGCCCTTTGTGCAACCAATTGTTTCATCAAATCCTCAGATATCACTTCTTTTCTTGACGCGGGCCTCTCATTATCAAGTTCACTTTGAAGTGACACCAATCTTTCATAGATGCTTGTCCGATTCGAGGCAGATCAGAATACCTCTTGTAGGTTACTCCACCTCCCACTCCTCTCGCATATCCTCCCTTTTCCTTACCTAATACAAATGTCATGGCATCAGTGCCATGATCAAGCTTCAAGGTTCCTTGTTTGATCTTCTCCTCCATCTCTTCTGCACACAACTGGGAAATAGGTTATTTAATTCTACCAAGATTAAATTTTAAATAACAAGATTAACTTATAACTAACAGTTTTAACTAATACACTATCGCTTTTAACTAATACACCATCAATATTAACTTATAACTAACAATAAACATAATCATAAAATGAGTCAAACTTAAAATTTTTGTCCAACTGCTCGATATCATCATCGTGAAATTCTCCGCCTTTATTCACCCTTCCTTTCAACCACAGCGTACCACGCGGTGGTTCTTCATCTCGTTCAATTTCTTTATTCTCGATCTTATAAACATCAAATACATACACTTGTAAGATAAACCAATATAAACGAAAAGTATGATGCAATTAAATGAAAATGTTTAATGTTTAATGTTACCATTTTATCCATCACACGGGCGTATCCACCTCGCCCCATTCTATGTCGATAAACGTGACTTGAACGCCACTTTAGATGCAAACTGATTTCACCTTGCAACAAAAAATAAAAAAGGTGTTTAGATGTAGTAATGCTGATAGTATACAACTAATATATATGGAAACATCAAATGTGATAGATATTTGAACTTGAATAAAAATGAATAATTAACACCTTGTATTCCTCGGTGGCCGTGTAGTTTACAAAATTTACCCAATCTTCAGCTTTTATAATTGCACTATACTTACGGACTTCATTAAGTTTTGAAAGGGAATTTTGGTTGGGCAATATGTAGTTTTCGGTTAATTTCCTTCTGAAATTCCTTAGAAGTTAACCAAGACGATTCATTATCACTTTCGGATGTCAAGTCAACATCAAAATATCACTGCAAAGATTAACACAATGTTGTTAATTAGTTGCACACAATGTAAATGCAGAGATAAACTTATTAACACCTTGTACCTAACGCATGCCCAAGCCACTACTAGTTACAAAAAAGTATATGTGTACCGTGATTTCGTCCCACATTTTATCTCTTGCTTCAATCAACCTTCCTCCGTGATAGAATCCCGACACCTATATGCTCACGAACCAAATCACCAAAAAAACTCGAAAACAATGCCCCTGTTTTTCCCCGTTATCCTATTCAAGGCATCGAAGGTTACACTGACCTTCATTCCGCCGGTTTTCCATAATCCCTGCGAAACTTAGCTAACCTAGTTATGCCCCTCTTAACAACATTCGCATTTGAATGGTTGTTTTCAAAGATCCTTACCCTCATCCGAATCGCCTCGATTCATATCCAAATGGGTTATCATTTTCACGATCAGAATAAACCAAATCATCCTAACAATTGGTTTGAGTTGCCATGATTCGTTAGAACTAATGTGTTAAAGAAAATTAGTAAACTTAATTGGTAAATAATGGTGTAAAAATTAAAGTTCTTGTTGTTTTGCTTGAATCCTGATTTATTGGAGTAAAATTAGGTCTCATTATGGGCGCTTTTTCAATTAAGGAAACCATAATTTCCTAAGTACTTTTAAAAATTTTGGTTGAAATTTGGCTCCAAATTTGATAATTTTAAAATGTGGATCCAAATTGATAATATTGAATTTAAATATTTCATTTTTGGCTGCATTTTGAAACCAACACACCCATGACAGAAATGGTTCTTACCCAGAGTCCCAAACACCCATATAACTTCAAACCAGCTGTATCAAAGACACATATAACTGCAGCTACACTAAAATCTCACCACATGGCGAATACAAATGTAGAAACAAAATCAAAAAATGGAATTAAAGCAACTAATTAAGCAACTATAACTAATAAGCGGATACAGATAAACAAGTAAGCACAAAAATAATCAAATCCAACCAAGGACTGCTGCACAACAAACTCGAGACCTTACTTTAAGTCTATAAATAAGCTATTTATAAGCACTTAAATAAGCTCTAACATCCTCCAAATGTTAAAAAATCAAGAAATCATGTAAATGCAATTAACTTAAAGCAAAAATAACAACAAAACACCCTAAAATTGACAACAACCTAAAAAAAGAACAACCTAAGCAAAGCACTTATGAACCGCATATCCATGGCTCAACATTGAACACGACACATGGGATGCACCACTGTGATTGGATCAACCTCAAACCTACAATAATACATTCTACCATATATGAACTTAAACACCACAACCAATTCCTAAATGCAAAACAACATTAAAAAAAGATGAAACAAACTAGCGAGCGCATCCCATTCCATTCCATTGGATAAACCATCAAAAGATCCATACATGTTTCATTGTTAATATATCTACAAACCATAATATTAAACCAAGACATTAGACATTATAAACAGATGACACTAGAGCAAAAGAAACTATCCCTTTACATAGCGAGCAACCCTTCAACCATTCATCGACTTAATTTGTTATTCCTTGGTCTCGATATCCTCCTCAGCTTGAGTAATGAGATCATTCAACCCTCTGCACCTTAGTCCTCGCAGCCTCCACTTCATGCCTAAGATCCATCAATGTGTCAAAATATTCATCCCCATCTCCAATAGCTACCATCTCAGCAATTAAAGCATCAAATCAAGCAATCTCATTCTTTATTGTGGTGGCCTCTTCACAAGATCCGGTTTATAAAGCCACGGAGACGGAAATTTGTGAGCCTTGAAGAAACTAATGTAACCATCAACAGATGTCTCCCCGCTAAACTCAATTAGGTCATCAATAACACGCTTAGCCAAATGGTTTTGTGGTGATGGTGCTGCCATTGATAATGAAATTGGGTAAAATATGATATTATTGAAAGATTGATAAGAAAGGTTGAAGAAGAGTTGTGGGGATAGTGTAATAGAGAAGATACTTGTAACTCCTTATGAATTCAAACTATAAAGACCTAAACTTTAAAACCGCAAAACAAGTCCTCCTTTTAAACTATCACTATAAATTAGGGGTGTTTATCCGTTTGGTTATCGGGTTGTTTGGTTTCGTTAAATCGGTAATTTTTTTTATCCGGTTCAACATGAAAACCGAACTGAACCGAACTAGAATTAAACCGAAGCGAGCCGAAAACCGAATATGAATTCACTTCGCTTCTTGGATTGACCCAAAAAGTCTTAAAAACGGATAAAATGGAAAAAAATGGACTAACGCATTTAAAACGTAAGAACGTAAGAAAACATATGGAACTTAAGAAAATGTACATTAATATGTAAAACATATGAAACCGTATAAAACGCATTTAAGACGTCTAAAATAGATGAAAACGGGTAGAAACGGACGAAAACGTTCAAAAACTTATACAAACGGACTAAAACATGAAAACCCAATGACAAAGTGTAAAAAACGGACTAAAACGTAAACAAAAATGAAACGTGATAAAAACTGATTAAAAAGGACAAAGTCGTGCAAAACGGTGGAAAACGATGAAAATGACGCAAACGTAAAAACGTATGAAAATGTGTAAAAGTGTAAGAAAGCGATGAAAACGCGAAAAAAGTCTTCAAAACATATGAAAATGGCTAAAACAGACAAAAATGAACTAAAGCGGACGAAAACGTATAAGAATGTAACAAAATGTACGTTAATATGTAAAACGGACGAAAACGTCTAATATAGATGAAAACGGCTAGAAACGGACGAAAACGGTAAAAAACTTATACAAACGGACTAAAACATGAAAAACCCAGCGACAAAGTGTAAACACGGACGAAAAACGCGTAAACAAAAACAAAACGATAAAAAACTTATTAAAAAGGACAAAGTCGACGCAAAACGGTGGAAAACATATGAAAACAGACGCACACGTGTAAAAACGTATGAAAATGTGTAAAAGTGTAAAACGCATAAAATTGGACGAAAACATATGAAAAGAGACGAAAACGCAAAACGCATAAAAATCGGAAGAAAACGTGTACAAAACTAAGAAAACGTATGAACACGGACGAAAACGTATAGGACCGACTAAAACGCATCGAAAACACACTAGGGTTGTGTTACCGTGCCCAACGTATCTAACGCAACCCTAAACACATTTTCACACAGTGTTTTGAGTAAGACACGTGAGTTAATGATTTTATGTCATCCTGAAATGTCAAAATTAACGTGCCCACCTTTAATAACTTTAATACAGTTCATATAACCTTCACACTATAATATGAGTCAAAAGCATTGGGTTATAGTTGCTCAGAGTGTCATGTTACGACATGATTCAATCAATAGTATATATAAAATGTAAGCATATGAAAAACCCGACCAAATGGTCAATTTGTTGGCTACCCGAGAATGAAAATCCCAATTTGGTAAAAGAAAGTCAAAACACAATATTTTCTAGAAATATGAGATATTCCTGTGTCGCTTTAAGTCCCAACGGATATGAATGGAAATTCGCGTTCGGTTCGTGATCGGGTGATAAAGAATAATGAAAGATATTAGGATTTTGTGAATAAATTTATGAAACATAAACTAAAAACAAAAAAAGAGCAAGGTTAGTGATGACTTATAGTCTATATCCGGGTCACGAACCTGACCAAAGCCCAATACTGATAAGCCTAAGATTTAACCGGCTAATACTGATAAGCGTTTAGGCCCAAGAATGCCCAAATACAAATCTATTTACGGAATAGATATCGGATATCTCTTAATCAAGGATGTTAGCCTCGCTTTTTCTAAAGATAACGTCACTTACGTGAATTGGACTAGATGCGTAGTATACTTTGCCCTTAGGGACTAGTATCGTGTAAGTGGCAAAGTTAGAGCCTATAAATACCCCTCATGACTCTCCATGAGGGGTGAGGTGAAGCATTTGGTTAGTGTGTGTTTGTTCTTATCAATAAAAATTATCCTTATCTTCTCCTCCCTCTCTCTACTTTCTCTCTCTAAAAAGGATGAAGATCTTCATCTTCTTCCACCAACCTCGACCTCCAAACCACATAAATCTTATAGTATTCGGTCCTGACAATTGGTATCAGAGCCAGGTTACGCGTAATCTTTACCAAAAAATTATTGACCATGACCATGACCTTCTTCCTAAAAATTATTTACCAAAAAATTATTTACCAAAAAAAAATTATAAGCATGTTACGCGTAAGAAATTATTGAGCATAAATGGAAAAAAGTTACGCATAATCTTTACCAAAAAATGACCATGACCACGTACCACAAAAACCTTTACCAAGTATACAATGTCGACCTCAGTACCAATACCAAATCAGATTCGACCAAAAAGAAAAAAACGAACTTTACCTACATCTAGACTCATCAAAGGACCCTTACCATCACTCCCCAACTCACATCTATTCACTTGATAAATATCATATTTGGATTCAATTTTTTTGTAATCTTAAAGATTATTTTAATTGACCCTTCATCATCATTGATCTATGTGATGGTGAACCTTCTTCCTTTTCCGACTCAAAAAGAAATTAAACTTAACAAGATTGTTAGTTTATTTCTTCAGTCCATTAAAATTAAAATGAAATGACCTACATCAAACCTACCCGAGACCTTTTATTAAAAGATCTTGAAGTCGTTTTTCTCCTTGTGTCTTCGAAGTGGCCAACTGTG
This sequence comes from Chrysanthemum makinoi, assembly GCA_910596185.1. Taxonomy (NCBI): domain Eukaryota; kingdom Viridiplantae; phylum Streptophyta; class Magnoliopsida; order Asterales; family Asteraceae; genus Chrysanthemum; species Chrysanthemum makinoi. Next base: position 286,716,550 of record OU343221.1, read on the forward strand.
ATGTTGGGTTTGCTTCGTTACTATGAGTATCAAGGATAAAAGAGCTCGTTCATTGCTTTGAAAGGGTGTGATGTTTGATTTTCTATGTTGCAATAGTTGGAGATGAGAGACCAGTTAGAGATGTTTATCAGATCTGTGTTTTGGGTTGTGAGAGACAAAACATTTTGTGGTAGGCGTTTTTTATAATGACTTTAGGTTTAGGTAAATGATTGTGATACGTTTTCTTTATATCCAGAGGATATAAACTAAGATGAATCAGGTATAATGGACCAAGCCTAGTGTTTTTTTTTCGTTGGGCCTTGTCATCGGATCTCATATATGGTGTATGGGCTGCAAATTGTTTGACTGTATGCAAAGCTTTGTCACGTGATATCTATTATTTCATGGATGCCTACATTCTTCACGTTAATATTGATTGGGAATAACAATTGTGATTCAATTTTTTTACAAAACTTTGGACACAATTTTTTATTATTAGGTATTCATAAGTGGTAATTTTTTGGTATGGTATATTTTTCACGGAGGGATACAAATTCACGGCTTGAACGAAGATGTGAAAAATGACTACGGAGTTTTTGTACGGTATTATTGATGCGGAATTGAAGTGACATTTCACGGGTGGACTTCTTTATCTTTGAGACGTTGGTTGGTTGGATGCATGTCTCAAGATAACTTGTTGGAGCACATTTGAAATTTGACAACTGTTATAATGGTAAGGAGTTACGCTAGAAGTGCTCACAAAGGTGTGTAACCATCACTTTAAGGAGTTACGTTGTTGTGCTCGTGTCTGCGACACGTTGTGGATTGTTCAAAAATTTAGAACAAGCAAAGAAGTCACAAGTTGGGATGCTTACTTCCTTTTTCAAGTTAGTCGTACCGGCTATCTCCACATGTGGTCATTACTATTAGCCGGAATTCAAAGGAGGTCGATTAAAGGTCGGTTTGAGAGAAGTTTATTGAGAGTATTCTTGCGACATATTCTCACAGGATTTTGATCAAGCTATGATGTTAAATATTGCATCAAGAAGGTAATATGTCATGTACGCAACATTATGATGATTCCGATAGCTCGCAAACCATCGAGGGAGAAGTTGGTATTTCATCTTCCGTGATTGGATTACTTATGGGATTTTGCTCAAGACGAAGAAGGAGAAGTAGTGTGTGTGTACATCAGGGTTTTTACCAACTTGGATGCAATACTAAGTGAGTTATGTTGTTATGATGTTCCCCTGATCCACAACCATTGTGCTTCAAGAGTTTACTTTCGGCCAAGCGGTTCAAGATTTAAGACGTGTTGGAAGAGAGTTGTCTGGTTCAGGAGGAGCATAGAAAAGAAAAAAAGGCTCACTAGTTAGGAGGGAGTAATAACCTAACTAGACCGTTACGATGCTGAAGTTCGAGCTACAAGAAGATCATTTACCGAGGTCATCGGAAAGGAGAACTTCAAGTTTGCCTCAAGATCTAGACTGAGACTCTGGCTTCAAGAAAGTCAACATTGTTCATTACTATTGTAATTTACTTTGTTTTGTATTTATAGGTATCATTGTAACCATTCACGTGTGACGCTATCTTGGAGGGAGATTGTTAGCCTCGCTTTATTATAAAGATAACGTCACTTACGTGAATTGGACTAGATGCGTAGTATACTTTGCCCTTAGGGACTAGTATCGTGTAAGTGGCAAAGTTAGAGCCTATAAATACCCCTCATGACTCTCCATGAGGGGTGAGGTGAATCATTTGGTTAGTGTGTGTTTGTTCTTATCAATAAAAGTTATCCTTATCTTCTCCTCCCTCTCTCTACTTTCTCTCTCTAAAAAGGATGAAGATCTTCATCTTCTTCCACCAACCTCGACCTCCAAACCACATAAATCTTATAGTATTCGGTCCTGACAAAGGAGATAATCATTCTCTAACTGACTTAGGCGGGATACGCCGAAGGTTGAGGAACACGGAACCAACAAGGATTCCGTGTGTATATAAAGGGAATCACATCCCTCGTTAAAGGTACGACCTACAAAACCCTAAATCTCCTTTAACCCTAAATCGATTACTTACTCTCACGCCGGAGGATAATCGTGGGAGACAATCCCACGGTAAGCCTAACGGTGTTTTCTGTCTTCTTAGTGCGCAGGTCTCAAGCAACAATCCTCAATTGGTACGAGAGCCGAGCAAACAAGGAACGCCCAACTTTTGTATCAACAAGTGACGCCATCCGTGGGACCATTCACTAAGAACTAAGACTAGAATGACGAAGCATGGAAGTCACGATCGCGAAACGGATCTTACGGTTAAAGAAACCGCCAGTCGGTTCAGCTTCCAAGCGACTTCGGGACAACCAAGGTCAAAAAACAAGGGATCAGCCAAGATATGGTCGCTTATGGTGGAACCACGCCGGGACAACCTGAAAGCCACGGTAACCACCGCCAAGCAGTACAGAAGATCCATCTGCGCACCCCTTTTGCCACTCCATTCTCAATCTGCGGTGGAAACAAACTTCACAAAAGCACCGACGCTGATAAAAATAAGGGGATAGTGGTAGAAGCTAATACTCCTACCCCGAAGGGGTTATATCGAACTAGCGCCGTGATGAGTTCGTGATCACAAAACTACTAAACCTTGGCCGCTCTCATGCAAAAGGAAGCAAAGAAGAGGTCGCCTGAGTCAGCACGCCCGACTCGATTTGGCCAGAGTTTGAAACATCCCCAACTGCGCCATGTAAGGAGAAGCACGGGAGGGATAGCCGGCCCCCAATATTTAAATATATTGCAGTAATTGGGAGGAGAATTGAGGAAGATGAGACATCCAACTCACAAAGATCTGGAAGAAAGTGAGGAGGATGAACGGCGCATACCGTTGTCCATGCCGCACTTGTAGCCCGAAAGTTCAGGACGGACTTGGACGACGATACTCCCCTGCCGATAGCCCTTCAAGTCCTGACTCGAGGGACGGCGCCAAGCTACCAAAAAAGGAAAATACATCCTCGATAATTCCTCGACAACGAGGATAGCGATACATGTGACACCGGAAGTCCGTAAACATACAATAACCAAGAAGAGGAAGATATATCCCTCCCTGGCCCGTTAAAGGTAGATGCGCTTCACCGACGCATCGCTGATTTCGAAAACAAAAGGAGGCGCATGCGCCAATGTAAAAACCTATGATCGGAACAGTGATCGATGATCACCTAAAAATTTTGAATCACCGCTACAATTGAAAATTGGCCACACCGTATGGTGCCATATGTTCAAATCTACACTAGTAGGAAGTGCGCGGAACTGGTTCAACAAGCTTCCACGCAGAAGCATCAATGGTTTTGAGGAATTGAGAAAGGCGTTTCGCCTAAACTTTACTCAGCGAAAGAAGTGCTAAAAACTTTGAACTTGCGTGGTAAAGCAGCGCCGGGAGAATCTACAAGCGCATTCATGGAACGATTCAAAGATGAATGCATGCAAGTTAAAGCATGCCTCGAAGTGCTAAAGATCTCGGTTTCATGAATGGGATAAATAACCTTAACTCATCAAGAGGTTGAACGACAAGATTCCCAAAACCTTCGATGAACTCATGAAACGCTCTTGGTCCTTCGTCCAAGGAGAAGCCTCCGCGGCGGATAGCAAAAGAAGCTACTCGAACTATCGGTCACAGGAACAACCTGGGTGACAATCCACCGACCGGGTAACAACAATAGAGTTATCGCGTCCGTGGAGCTTAAGAGATAATGATAGATACACCTCACCACCAAGACTCCTAAGGAAATACTCGCACATTGGTGCGAACTTTCCAAGATCACGCAAATGCGCACCCTGAGGATCGGCGACTGAATGGATATCGTGACTACCACGCATTTAAGGGCCACACTACTAATGAATGTGTCCAACTGCGCAATCATTGACAAAATGGTTAAAGAGGCGATTGGACCATTTGGTCAAAAATATCAAAGAGGGAAAGGATAGACAGAAGAGTGGAAACAAGAAGGAGACACCCAAGGACAAGGCCGACACCATCTACATGATACAATCATGGCACGGGTCACTAGACGTAAGGTCACCGGGAGTTCTCCCGAGAAGTAAAATCTCTTTCCCCACCTTAACATGCGACAACGCAGATGATAGAGCCACTCACCATTGAGATCGCTTGGGTCACGACATCCACCGCGATGTACGCTTGATGGCGAGCATCGGCGGACATCATGTATGAGCATCCCTGCTTTAATCAGCGCCCGAAATACGCGATGCTTAAGCCCGGTCAACGGGCGCTAACGGGTTTTACGGTGAAAAATATGGCCTATGGGGCAAATACGACTACTAGTTAGTATTGAAATGAAGAACACTCCGCATACGACTGGATGGAATTCATGGTGATCAAATCTCCCGCCATACAACGGCATTATCGAAAGACCGTGGATATCCACTATGCGCGTAGCGATCGACGGATGCTTAAATTCCTGGAAGGTGGTATTCTTACTCTTTACAATGCCAGCGTGAACGCATAGAGAATGTAACACGATTACATGCTAAACGCACCGGATTTTGAGTACGCGACAACCAAAGTTCCAAATCGAAGTTGCAATTCACCCCGAATACGAACAGAAATATCCATCTGGGTCACCGTGGACAACGGCAAAGCTTACCGTGGTGTGCACTCTTACAAAGGAACTTAGACATTTTGCACGGGAGCCAAAACACATGACCGGGGTACCACGTTCAATCACAACATAAGTGAGAATCCGACAAGGATACTCACCAACACGCCAAGGCGTGAAGCCGCCAAGCCCCTGCAGCACGCCGCAGCTTATTCTCGCGTAAGTACACAAGCTTGTGGATGCGGGATTATGCGCTGAAGTCTACTACCCATGATGGCTTTCTAACCCAAGAATGGTTAAAAAGAGCGGCGGTAGCGGCGAATATGCGTGGACTTCATGCAGACCTCAACAAAGCATGTCCACAAGATCGCTACCCATTACCGAGATAGACCGGAAAATAGAGTCTTTATGTGGATATCCATTAAAGTGTTTCCTCGATGCATACAAAGGATATCATCAAATCCAGATGGCTAAGGAGGACGAGGAAAAAAACGCTTTCACACAGCCAAGGCGCCTAATCTGTTACACAAAATGCCCTTTGGCTTGAAGAATGCAGCGCCACCTATCAAGTTAGTAGATAATGCTTTAAAAGCAGGTGGGACAACCTAGAGGTCTATGTTGATGACCCGTCATACTGAGCCATATCAAGATGAGTTAGTGCATATTGAGGAAATGTTCAAAACTCTACGAGATCAACATGAAGTCAATCCCAAAAATGTACCTTCTGCGCCAAGGCATATTTCTGATACCTAATGGAACTCGATGGCATAAAACCATGTCCAAAGACCAAGGTTTTGTCATCGAACTTCCTTCACCGCGCACATTGAAGGAGGTCCAATCTCTCAATGGAAAGCTAGTCGGTCTTAATAGGTTCCTATCTAAGTCAGCAGACAAATCTCTACCTCTCTTCAAAACACTCAAGAAGTGTATGAAAAGGGAGATTTTCGTTGACTATGGAGGCGGTAAGAAGCCTTCGATACAGCTTAAACAACACTGGCAATACTCCCTACACTTGTAGCACCCTCACCGGGGAAGAGTTGATCATGTACTTATCTGCAACTCATGGAGCGGTCGGTAGCAGTTGTTACTCACTCTGGATAGGAACTCAAGGTACAAACCCCGGTACTTTGTAAGTAAAGCGCCAAGAAAATAGAGATGAACTATAGAAGAATGGAAAAGTTGGTCCTAGCATTAGTATTCGCCGCCAAACGGCAATTTGCTTGAGATACTTCCAAGCGCACCCGAGCAGCGGTGATCCTGCATCAACCGACATAAATCATCTCCAAGCCCGACGATCGTGACTACAAAAATGGAGCGTATTGCTAGGTGAACACAACATCTCTACGCACCACGCATCGCAATCAAAGGACGATTCTCGCGCACTTCATCGGTAAAAGCCGCATAATCGGCGATATATACCAGGAGGAAGGTCCTACATGGATAATAGAAGCAAAAGCAGTGGTAACAATCACTGGCAACCAGGTAAAACGCTTTGTTTGGGAAAATATTGTATGCCGCTTTGGGCTACCTGGTGAAATCATCTCTCGACAATGGGAAACAGCTTCACAACCCTTTCAAAGATGCGAGAAGTTGAAAATTACACAAAGACTTCGTCGCTTAAACACCCACAAACCAACGGCTTAGTAGAACGCTAAGCAAATCGAAGCCTAGGCGAGGAATTAAGGCACGTTCTAGACAAGCACAAAGGAAGGTGGGTGGAAGAACTATCACATGTTTTGTGGGCACATCGCACCTCAATCAAAACCAGACGGAGATACTCCCTTTCTCTAGTCTACGGACGTGGCCGCCATACCGCAGTAAATTGAATGCCTACTATCCTGACCGCCGAAATCAATGTAGCAACCAATGACGACGAAGCACGTATTGACTTAGACTTGCTAGAAGAAAGGTGCTAACGCGCACTATACGTGAAGCAAAATCAAATTCAAGGATGAAGGGATACTACGATGCTAAAGTACGCAAGTGTTTATCTGCATTAGGTGACTTCGCTTACAGGCCAATGATGCAGCCACGCGAAGACACGTAAGCTTTAGACCAAAGTGGGAAGGACCCTATGAGGTTACTGCGAGGCATTAGGAACAGTGCGCATAAGCTTACACGAGGCTTGGATGGTCCGTGGAACCGCCACGCATGGAACATCGCAACCTTAAGAGGTGCTACCTATAGGAATGGCTACGCCCAGTTTACACTTTTATTGAAGTGCCCCATAACTATCTATGTATTTACTTTTGTTTCCTTAGTATAATGTCTCATTTATTTCTCATAAAAACTTGCAAGTATCAATAAAACGCCAGCGTTTCTAGCTAACTCCATGACACATTTTCATTTGTTATCTTCATATACCGTATGTCTTAACAATTTTTATTTCGGCCTACATGGCGGCATGCACTACATAAACCCATGCATGGTAAAAGGATAATTTAACCTACTAAACAACTTGTTGAGTAAGAGGGTTGCAAACCCATCAACATTGGATCACATATCCTTGTTAAACACCTTGTTATCAAGACGTTGGAATAAGTTTGTGCGCCCCACGACGGATGCAAAGAACTATGCATATGGTGCGCTGCTTAACAACATAAGGAATCAACACGCTTGGTTCTTTAAGATGATATTTACAAGATACGCTTCGCATATCACATCATACACAATTATGACACTATTACTTAGAAACTATGTTTAAGTATACTATGATCTTCATACATGACTATGAATTTTCATATTATTTGGCGCCGTACAACTTGGATACTGGACAAATATATCTTTCCAAAAGATAGACAAATAAGTACGCGACGCTACAAGTTTAAATAAATATTAACACACATTTAGCAAAGGAGATTTTTATTAATGACTACATTATTACAAAGGATGTTCATAAACATAAGATCCTATATACCTTAGATCGCCCAAAGATGAGAGGTCCCTACGGGCTTGCAAAGATCTACACTCTCGCTAAGCCTCTTCAATAAGTCCGGAGTCTTGGCGAGACACGGGCAACACTCAATCGCACCCCATCGTAACTTGGAAGATGAGAGCTGCCCAACCCAAGCACAAAATTGTTTACCCCTTAATACCTTCCTTTTTAGCAAGTCCGTAGCATGCGCCCAATACTCTTCTGGACATTTCTTTCTCTAAAGCAAAGGGATTCAGAATTACCCCAGACGAGCAAAAACAGCACCTTGCACTGAGAGACATCGGGCTTCAAAAATAGTCCGGTTGTGCTTCAGATCATCAAGATGATGGCGCTAAGGTCAATCCTTCCATAATAACGGTTATAGGATAATCCCGGTCGCTACCCATTTCAAAAGAATCATGGAAGCTCTAAGGTCTTCATCCTATTCATAGAAAGAACCAAAGTTATCATAGGACCTGCATCATACCTGTGAACCTTTTCACAGTACCTTCAAAGAAGTTAACTTCAAGCTTGCTATAGCCTCCTCGATTTTCCTCTCACAAAGCACATTGGACTACCCCACCAATTTGTCCACTACCTCCTTGGACTCAAGAGTACTCGTGAAAGCAAAGAAGACGCACCATGGTGATAAGCCACCTACGCTCAGAGATGACGGACATTAGATGAGGATATAATTCCTCATTATACTCCAAACTAAGCTTACGCAGCTTCATCTCTTGTGTCTCCAGAGCACCGCCACAAAGTGGTACCAAAATCTTCCAATCAAGCGTGGTCACGCGCCCTGCTCTTCTCCAAATATTTTAGTGCCCAGGAGGCACGAGGCCTTGTACCTATGACTCTGCGGCGCTCTTGGTTTATTTGGCCCATCAAATAGCCATTTTTCCTCACCTTACAGCATACAAGGCCAAGACACGCCAAACTCGACCGCACTAGCCAATCAAGCGCTTTAGCTTAAGCAATTTTCTCATCTTTTGAGCACCTTGGTCGCTTTCACCAAGAATACGAACCTTAGCTTCTCAACTATTGCGCCTTTACACACTGTACTCAACTCTTCAACCAATTGAATCCCACCGATGCATCCCCAGACAAGTCTTCATCCTTTTATCAGATGGCTCGTGATCAAGACAGGGACTATCCTTGGGGAGACTCCACGAATTGCTCAAACCTGCAGATACAATGCAGAGCATTATCGGCTTCCCCATATAAACAAATTAAAAAAAAAGAAGAAAAAAGATTCACGATATTACTTACCGTGGGCCAACGAGAACATCAGAGATGGGTGAGATGACGCCTTAACATCATCACGGTGGATGATTCCACAGATTGAGGATCCAGTATGCTTTTTCCTCGAGGAGCTCGCGCCATCCTCTCAGGATCTTTTGCGCTTTAACCCATTCGCTCTTCCTCTTCTTCTTCCATAGGTCGCGCCCGCCATTGTGGTGGCCGGGCATGAGGAGAGGGCTTTTCTCGGGCTTGCACGCTTTGCAACGTGTCGCTTCCACTAAGATGCAGGAGCTAGTACTGCTTCCCCTATGTTCATCTCCGTGGTATGACCTGCGGTGGCGCTAGTATGGCCTCCTCCTCTCCTTCCTTCCGTGGGTCACCCCTACCTTCACCTCAACCGCTTCGCTAAGTGCACAACGGTGAAAAGATCCATCTATGCGCAATAGAAGACAACACAATACACAAGTTACATAATACAGAAATGGATGTAAAGCTCTTACATTAATTATAAAGGGGCGGAAGAACGCGAATTAGTAATCACCCACCCCCGCCATTGGCACCCAAGAAGATTGGCTTCTCATCCGCATACCAAAATAATTACGATGATGCCCATATGCACCAAAAATTCCTCGAGATAGGAACTAATGGGGATGCGGTTAGCGCTTATCAAGCCCGATCCTCGCCGACATATGATCCGTGCATCGGGCACTCATCCTCCAACGCTCCTGGGTATAAAAGTCATAGTGCCACGGAAAGCATGTGTCGCTTCTACCCAAAAAATGACTCCCTCCAATTTCTAAGCGCGATCTAGTTTCTCAAGATAACACTAAAATCTACCGGCGCGCTTAGCAAAGGATACCCACCCATGCGACCAAGTCGTGTGATAAAAGGCGCTTAATAGATGAATAGTTGGGTTAACCAAGAACGCGCTCACCTCAAAATCGGTAATTTTCATTTGCCCCTGATCGCGCAAAGGTACCGGATAGGTACCGTAATAATTTAAAACATCGCACAAAAATCGGGATAAAGGGGCAGCGTTGATTTGCTTAAAAAAAATGAGGGTATACCTATTTTTCCTTGGGAAATCGCATTAGATGCCACTGAACAACCGGATGCACGCCAAGAGGTGTAGTAAAATAATCCGAGGTGAATTTAGAAGATCACTCTCGGTGAGGTCGAGGTGAAATCGCATAACCGCTTGACCATGGTATTCTATTTAAAAGCACACGCCAGACTACCTTTGATATAGATGGTTTTCTGGATTGCAAATGCAAGGATTCTTGACAATGGCGGATTGAGTTTTCTTTTAATCGTGAGAAACACAAGGCAATGAAGCGATGGGTTATATAATTTTTCTCATCCACACGATGAGTGACACGTGGACCCCACTAACACTAACTCGCGGTGGTGAGATTGCTTGATGGACGCTATCCAGCTTACTTTCCTACTTCGCAGCCAATTTTTTAATCCCATGTCTAGATACAATGTACCGAGGGTATATTTTTATGACTTGTTGGCTAACGCTGACGCTTTTTCCTTGACTACGGTTATTATTCTAGCATCCGAGCTATTCACCATTCAGCGATACTAGATCGGAGGGACATGATGACGATAGTCTATATCCGGTCACGAACCCACCAAAGCCCACATCTTGATAAGCCCAAGATTTAACTGGGGGCTACGCCGATAAGCGCTTAGGCCCAATGAAGGCCCAAATACAAATCTATTTACGGAATAGATATCGGATATCTCTTAATCAAGGAGATAATCATTCCCCAACCGACTTAGGCGATACGGTTGTTGAGGAACACTGAACCAACAAGGATTCCGCAGTGTATATAAAGGAATCACATCCCTCGTTAAAGGTACGACCTACAAAACCCTAACTCTTTTTAACCCTAAATCGACATTTACTCACGCCGAGGATAATCGTGGGAGACAATCCCACGGTAATCCTAACGATGTTTTCTGTCTTCTTAGTGCGCAGGTCTCAAGCAACAATCCTCAATTGGTACGAGAGCCGGAGCCCAAACAAGGAACGCCCAACTTTTGTATCAATAGTTAGATCAAGTGGTTAACACTCTTGCCTCTGGAGAAAGAGGTCAGGGTTCGATCCTTACCCTTTGCAAGGCCGGAGGTCCTTTTCTACCTTTTGTTAGAACTGAAGCAAAATTCTCTCAAGGGTTCGATCCTCACCCTTTGCAAGGCCGGAGGTCCTTTTCAACCTTTGGTAGAACCGAAGCGCCTCTACCTTAGGTAGGGGTAAGGTCAGCTCACGCCTCAACCTCCCACATACACCGTGGAAGACGGTATTGGGACCCATAACCCGTGGGAGACGTGCATCGGAGTTACTTTACTTTCTTTTTTGTTAAATAAAACAACTAAATAATCAAATAAATCAACTAACAAAAGCCTAAAATAACCTAAAATGCAGTTAATCCTAAAAATACCAAATATTGTAAATTTAAGCATAAAATTTAAAATTATTTTTTAAAAGTCATAAATACTTAAACATATATATATATATATATATATATATATATATATATATATATATATATATATATATATATATATATATATATATAAAAATTGTATTTTTCTGAATTTTATTTTATTTATTATGAATAAAAAACCTTTTTTAAACTAATTAAATGAAAAAAATCATTAAATCATAAGAGAAAAACACATTTTTAAACTAATATGAAAACTTTTCAAAAATTTAAGCAAATTTAAAATTCCCCACACAAATTAAATTTATTCCCCCAAAGTTGCATCAAGGCCATTCCAAACTAATTGCAAAAATTAACTCCTCCTCCTGTACCATCGTGTCCACACCTCCCTCTCATCTCACCACAAATCCCGGGCCACCACCACAACTCTCCGGCCATAGACCCACCAATCCCGTCACCACTGGTAAGTATTGTTATCTTCCTTTTGTACACATCGCTGTAACACATAAAATAACCCCTGTAAGCCTATTAGCTAATTCAACATTTGTTTCGAGATATCCTCTTGTAAATTATGTCATTTTCTTGTTAAATTTAGATAGTTAATTGGTTAAAAAAAAATTAAGAAACCATGTTAAGCCTGTTACCACATGAACATGGAACCATAATTTAGCTAGTTAATTTCTTATTTTTCCTTGACCCAAACATCCCTTTAGGAACTGTTTCATTAGACTTTATTCAATTCTTAGCATAATTCAATACCACATTCAATCTTTGAGCTATCCTCATTACTTGGAATGTCTTTTTAAACTTTTAAGATCATCAATTGAATTTTGATGTTGTCTTGTATAATCTTCAATAACAATTATTTTTTAACATGGTCTGCAGGGACTACATTTATAAACATTGCCGCTTGATAAGTGGAACACATTTATAAACATTGACAAGTCTTGGATAGGAACTAATAGGACCAACAAATCTTATGTTGATGGAGTAGCAGTGTTTATTGATTATGCAAGACACAACTTATGAAAGATGGGGAACATCGACTCACGAGGTTAAGAAAATGATCTTTCAATGCCATGTCCGGTACGCATTGTTTAAACCACATAGAGCATAAAGTGGAGATAGTGCGCTTCCATTTATTCAAAGAATGGGATTGATCTAAGCTACCTAAATTGGACTAAACATGGAGAGAAGGATGAGTCATCAATAAGTACCGAAACACTGTTAACGCTACAAATGTGAGTTTGTTGACGACACGGATTTTGCTTCATATATTCCAACAGATGCCCCAAAGAATGTAGAAATGGTTAATGCTACAAAAGATAATTTTGATGAGGATGATTTTGTCAAGTTTCAACAATTATTATTAGATGCAGAGAAGCCTCTTTATGCTAGATGTCCCCGACTTCACAAAGCTGTCCGTATAGTTAAACTACTCAACTTGAAGGGTAAGTACGGATGCTCGATAAGTTCTTTACCAATTACTAGGATTGTTAAAGAAGATGTCACTGGTAATGAAATGGTGGAAAAACTTATCAAGCTAAAAAATTTTGAAATTGATGGGATCAGATACAAAAGATACATGTATGTATCAACAACGCCTTATTTATCTGGAAGGATGACAAGGATTTGATCATGCGGTTCTAACTTGTGGGATATCAAGATGGAAGGTGGATAATAAGACACATAAAGTAATGCGAAACATTCCAAAGAAAGGTAATGTGGTACTTTCCAATTATACCAAGACTATAACGACTATTTAAGCTAGAAAGTATTTCGTAAGATTTAAGATGGCACGCGACACCTTACGAGGATAACAGATGGTGTGTTACATCACCCCAGATTCAAAGGCATGGCGCACTACATAGATGAAAAATTCCAAATTGTGAAGATCCAAGAAATCTAAGGCTAGGAATATCGGCCGATGGGGTTGACGCCAACTCGTGAAATAGGCATCACGTTGTTTGGCTGCTTTTAATGTCATATACAACCTTACTCCATGGTTGTGTATGAAAATAAAGTTTATCATGCTTTCGGTATTAATATCGATACCCAGAAATGATATCGATGTTTTCTAGAACCGCTTGTTGATGATCCAAAACCTTATTCGATACAAGGGTTGATACATATGATGCATCCACAAAAGATAACTTTAATCTACGTGTCGTTGTGTTATGGACAATAAATGATTACCCTGCACTTGGCACATTATGGCTGCCCATGCATGGGATTCAAAGGTTGTGTAGTATGTGGGAAAGATACAAACTGTGTTAGACTTTTTGCCTCATCCAAGCAAAGTTATGTTGGTCACAGATGATATCTACCATACCATCCGTCGAAGGCAAAGGAAGGCATTTAATGGACAACAAGAATTTCTCCTCGCCCAAATCCAATGACCGAGGAACAAATATACAACGAGGTACAACATATTGAAAATAAGTGGGGAAAAGGAAAACGAACAAACAATAATGCATCAGAAAACCAAGAAGATACGAGAGGCAGAGGTGGGAAGATTCAAAAGCATAAAAGAAACATAACAGAAGTAGAGGGTAGTTCAAGCCAAGTGAACGGACAAAACGGTGTGTATTGGAAGAAATTCAACATTTGGTATCGAAAACTTAGGTATTGGAGGCATAATTCTGCTCCACATTGTATTGATTTTATGCATGTAGAAAAGAATGTTGCCGGAGAGTCTCGAACTTTGCTACATGTTCCGAGAAAGACTAAAAGATGGACTAATGCTCGATTGATCCGGCCGAAGTTGGGGTAAATCAAGAGTTGTTTGCTATGCAAGAACAAGACAAAACAACACTACCTCCCCGCAGTTACACATTAACAATGCCGAAAAGATATTTTTGTGAAACTTTACACAACATCAGGGTACCACAAGGCTATTGTTCAAATTTCTCTTGTTTGGTGAGCCTAAAGGATAGGAAGCTCATTGGCCTAAAATCGCATGACTATCACATGCTAATGCAAGAGTTTCTGCCCATTGCAATACATTCAATCATGCACCCACCCACACGATATGTGTTGGGAATTATGCGAAGTAGGATTCTCACGGCATTAATGCCAAGGTTCTACTAAGTAGAAGCAGACTTCTGGCGAAGAAGTGATTCTATCAAGAGTACAAGCGCTTAAGCATGTTATGCTGAGAGTGAAAGTCGACTAGGATCAAGTGATGCCTTTATGAATTAAATGCTAAACTCATTATTATCTTTAACCGCCCAAGGTCAAGATGGGTATTATTGTACCACTCTATAGTTGTTTTAATGTATTAGACATTAAATGCATGCAAAGATGTTTAGTCGCTTGGGTAGTAGAGATTGGGTTCCTTGTATATAAAGGGAACCATATAGTTTGTAATAGGTATCCGAAACATAGAGTTTCAGTGAATAAAAGGATCCATAGAGGATCTAAGTGTTCTTAGTGATAACAAAATTGTGTTTATATTCCGCTTTAGAACACGAGTTGTAGAGATTTTCTATTAGTTTGCTTATGATTACATAGGCAACACTAACGATCCACGAGTGCTAGATCTTTCAAGGTCTGAGTGTGTACAACGTGTGTAAAGAGTTCGACAAGTGGTATCGTGAGCCTCGAGAGTCTCTACGATCATCGAGAACCTTATTTTCCTCACCCACATACAACCAAAAACTTATTCACAATGCCCGAACTCGATGATGAATCGATGTCACAAACACCAACAACAACAACATCATCAAAACACCACCTCTATGCAAGAACTTAGTCTCTCCAACAAGAATGGCAAGTTTCCTTATCCGAAGAAGGAAGAATATGATCTGTGGACAATGAAGTTGGAACCGATCTCCAATATTGATTGGAATCTATGGGAGATAGTAAAAATGGCAATGACCTCAAAGAAGACCATCCCTGATCTTGATGGTAAGTTCACCATTGCTCCTCCCAAAATCTGAAGAGGTTTTGGTCAGCAAAGAGAGCACAAGGTAAGAACCATCCTCCTTCAATCAATTCCTAAAGATCACTTAGGTGATTTTCACCACATGGTTGATGCAAAGGACATCTGGATGGCTCTTAAAGCTAGGTTTGGTGGTAATGAAGAGTCTAGAAGAATGAGGAAGTCCATGCTTAGACAACACTTCCAAGAGTTCAATATTTCGGAAGAAGAGGGTATCCACAAGGGATACGACAGTGCTTTCACAAGATTCCGAGTCAGCCTAAACCAAATGAATGCAAAGCCCGACAATGATGATAGCAATTCTAAGTTCCTTCGATCTTTGCCTCCATCTTGGTTGCATGTGAGTATAGCCCCGAAAGCTAAAGTGGGGTACGGACATGCTCACTTTGACGAGCTATACAACAAACTCGTGATCTCTTGAACCTCGATGTCGATCTCCCTACCGCAACCTCCTCTCGGGTCATTCAAAGCCTTTGTTGGGACATCTCACTCGAATATGATGATGCATGCTTCAAGTCCATCCTATTTACCATCATCATCCTATCGTCCCACTCCTTCACATCCTCAAGCTAAGATCGAAGTATATTGAGGATGTCCTTCACTCCTTTGTTGTTGATTATGACACTCAAAGAAAGACCGTATATGAAGACTTTGATCAAGTGGACCCACTTGAGATGGAGGAGATGAAGTTGAAATGGCAAGTGGCCATGCTTTCAGTGGATATCAAGAGGTTTGAAGAGAAGGCAGGAAGGAAGTTTGATTTAAGGAAAGGATCCATTTCGATTTGGACAGAGAAAGGTCAAGTGTTTCTCTTTGCCACCGATGGGTCATTTCTCCGGGAATGCAAAGACAGGGAAGAGTGGAGAGAGTACCACCTACAATACCTATCGCCAGAATCGAAAGGAGCTAGCACTTCAGCAAATGCTCTAGGCACCTTGGATGAACAGGTCAACCGGGTTGCTCATGAACCCGTGAATGAGGAAGTCACTGATACAGAGAAGCTTGGTCTCAAGGCAAGGTGCACTTCGTAAGATAGGCATGATCAGCTTGCCTTCATGGGTCTTTCTCGTGCACAAATCTGTATATTTGGTTGTAGTGAGAGATACAATTAACTAAAAGAAGCTTATGATACTATGAAACCTAGATACAATGCATGCTATGTTGATAATGAAGCTTATAAACTTTCGTTAAAAACATTAGAAAGACAAAAGGTTTGGTTTCAAAAGAATCAGATTGCTTATGAAGAAAAGATTAAGGTGCTTCAATTTGATCTAGATATTGCAAACATTAACTTGAAACGCACTGAAAAGGAAAAAAGCCGATACTATTACGAGAATCTAGAGCTTAAAGAGAAACTTGCTAAGGAAATAGCTAGACATAAACAATGGTTGATATCAGGTGACAATCTAGCTAAAGAACTCTATAGTAGTCGTATCAGCTGAACTCGAATAGGTTTAGGTTTTCAAAAGTATGTAGGTTTGGAAGCTAGTAATGATGGGCGTAAATCTACACCCGCAGGCTTAGAACATTTTAGAAAGGAAGGTGATTTGCATGCTGTCCCCGACCTATTAGAGGTGAATTCATGCCCACCGAATTGCCTATTATCGTGACTTTGATGGATCACACCATCCGTATGGCAAAAAGTCAAAAGACTTGCTGCATAACGATGCTTCATCTTATGATTTTGTCTCTTTCTCGATAAAGGACAATTCATCGGATCAAGGATCTACTACATACCGTGATCCAAGTGATAAGTCGACCTTCCCAAGCCCTCACCAGCCTACACCCAAGCACACTCCAAGACTATCTACAAGCCCTCTAGGATAGTCGCCGAGGAATCAACTTCCAAGCATGTTTCCACCAAGACTTGTCTTTTACATCTTTGCATAATTTAATCAAGTTAAAACAATTCCTTTAATGTTTCTGGTTTAAATACTTCTACATGTAATCTAACATCTTCTTTGTTGAATCCATCTTCCAAAAAGAAGACTTGTTTTGTTTATGAAGTAAATTTCATTTAATTAACGATTGTCGATTTTCATGAGCAAAGATCGGGTGCATGTGCTCTTCAGAAACCAAGACCAAAGGTGGACCAATGTTAAAATTATTCCACCATATGTCCCACAAGCTAGAACCGACCCTTCTTGGAGGAAATCTCCTAATAGACCTTATGTGCGACCCACTAGCCCATACTTTAAACATGGTTATTGGCCTGCATATGTTGACTCTATGAAAAATGGGAAAGGATATTGGGCACACAAGTCCTCAAACAGTTGTTCTTGGAATAATAAAAGACCTAACTATCAGTGGAAACCCAAGAACAATGGTGGATCTTACTCTTTTGCTAAACCTAAATCTAATGATCCATTAAAAGTTCAAGTCAAGAATGACTTGAGCCTCCTCGGTATACTAACATTCATTTGTAAATATGTTTTTATAGGATCATCCCCTTAAACATAAAGATATTGGTATTGTTGATAGTGGTTGTTCAAGAAGTATGTCCGGTAATAGAGATATGATGCACAATTTTGTTCCTATTGAAGAAGGAGGGAATGTGACCTTTGGTGGAAGTGATGGTAGAATTACATCGAAAAGGCACAATCAAGACACCTCTTCTGAACTTTGAGAATGTGTACTATGTTCGGGAGCTTCAGAACTTCAACTTGTTCTCTGTCTCACAAATTTGTGACACCAAGAACAAGGTACTCTTCTCTGAAAATGAATGTCTTGTGCTTTCTAAAGAGTTCAAGCTTCGGAAGATACCTCAATTCCCCGAGAGTCCCTCGAACTCAAAATCTATACACATTCAACCTCAATGAAGTTCACCCTGAAGGTGACCTCACCTGCTTGTCGGCTAAAGCATCATTGGATTAGTCCAATAAATGGCATAGGAGAATGGCTCATGTGAATTTCAAAACTATAAACACTCTCTCCAAAAGGGGTCTTGTCGAAGGTCTTCCCACCAAAGTGTTCTCCAATGATCATAATTGTGTTGCATGCAACAAAGGGAAGCAACACAGAGCATCCTACAAAGTCTGCCACCATCAGTGAGCATCATCTCCCAACCTCTTCAAATTGTTACATATGGATCTTTTTGGTCCAACTCAAGTCAGAAGCATTGATCACAAGTTCTATTGTTTGGTCATCACGGATGGATATAGCAGATTTTGGCCGGGTGTTCTTTCTAAGAACTAAAGATGAAACAACTCCAAGTCCGAAAGACTTCATCACTCTCGCTGAAAATCAGCTTGAACAAGAAGGTTAACGGAATTCGGTGTGATAATGGGACAGAGTTCAAGAATGCCATTATTATAGAACTCTCAGAGGTCTAAAGGGATAAAGAGGACTATAGCAATCCAAGAACCCCGCAACAAAATGGGGTGGCCGAAAAGAAAGAATAGGACCTTGATTGAGGTCAGCAAGATTTATGCTTGTGCACTCCAAACGCTCCCACTATGTTTTGGACTGAAGTTTGTGGCATAGCTTGCTATGTGCTTAACAGGGTCTCCATTACTAGACCTCACCTCAAGACACCATATGAACTTCTCTTTGGGAAGGTTCCAGCCATTCATTACCTCAAACCTTTTGGTTGTCAAGTGACCATTCTAAACACCAGTGATCCGTTGGGGAAGTTCGATGAGAAGGTTGATGATGGCTATATTGTGGGTTATTCAGCTAATAGCAAGGCTTATAGAGTGTACAACTTATCCGCCAAGAAGATTGAGGAGACGTTGAACCCGAGATACCCGAGGATAAGCCCAATGTTCAAGGACAGGTCATGTGTGGTCTTTTGACCTCGACTATCTAACCTGATTATCCGGGGTATACTAGGCATATGGCTAACCAAATTGCGTGCTCTCAAGAATATCCCACCAACAATGGTACCTTGATGCCACTGAAGTGAATTTGAAGATGATGAACATCCCATACTTGTGCCTTCTTTCTCCCTAACAATGTTGCGTAACTCTTCAAGAGATACTTCTCACTGAGCGTGAAGATGAATCACACTATGCCGAGGACCTTGCTAGGCTTCGCATCAAGAATTTGCATCTAAGCTTGAAGTCGGAAAAGGTGATTGGGAGCTTGCAAATGAGGCCGTCGAAGGAAACCATTTTTCTCACTGACACCGATGCGCTCTCCCATCGCCATCATATCCAAAGCTCGTCATTACTACTCCTACTCCTACTAGAGTGTCCACAGACTTGGGGAATCAGATACTGCTTCCAAGTCCTTCGATCTTGGAAATCATCAAACCAAATCCGGCATTTTCTCCTCACCTTCCTATGACACAACTTTTGTACCAACTGTGACTAATCTTGAACCTACCATTGAAGTCAACCCCACTGCTACTAAAAGAATCAACCTCACTCACCCCCAATCCAATATCATTGGAGACATTCTAGCTCCTGTTAGAACTCGAAAGGCTATCTCTAGCCTTAAATTTGGAGAAGTTGCTTTTCTTCCTATGTCTCAAATCAGAAAGAGACAATCACACGCAGACTACAAGCATTGTCTGCTTGCATGTTTTCTTCCCAAGTAGAACCAACCAAGGTCTCTCAAGCTCTTGAAGACTCAAGCCGATTGAGGCAAAGCAAGACGAATGCAACAGCTTTGAGAACCAACAAGTTTGGATCTTGGTACCTTTACCAAATGGGAAATATGCTATTGGAACTAAATGGATTCTGAAGAACAAAAGAGATGCACGGGGTGTGGTGAATAAGAACAAAGCAAGATTAGTAGCTCAAGGTTACAGGTAAGAGGAAGGGATTGACTATGATGAAGTGTTTGCACCTCAAGCAAGAGTACGGCCATTCAATTTTCTTGGCATATGCCTCTTACATGGGCTTCATGTTATATCAAATGGATGTTAAAGGTGCCTTTCTGTATGGAGAGATTGAAGAGGAAGTTTATGTCACACAACCCAAAGGATTTGAAGACCCGTGATCATCCTAATCATGTTTACAAAGTCGCTAAAGCTCTCTATGGACTTCATCGTGCACCAAGGGCCCGGTATGCTAGGCTTTCATCATTTTCACAAGCATGGCTACGTAAGATGTGCCATTGATAAAACTCTTTTTCTGAAGAAGCACTCGACAGATATCATACTTGTGCAAGTGTATGTGGATGACATCATCTTCGGATCCACTAAAGAAGCTTGGTGTAGGAATTCGAGGATCCGATGAAGGGAGAATTTCAGATGAGTTCCATGGGAGAGCTCACTTTCTTTTTGGTCTCCAAGTTCAAAGAACAGGATGGGATATTTATCATTCAGGATAAATATGTGAGGGACATGTTGAAGAAATTCGCATGGAAGGTGTCGACCGCCACAACACCCTATGAAGCTCCAAAAACAAAGCCAACAATGATCCGATCTACCCGTGAATATTCATTTATACGGATCTATGATTGGTTCATTAATGTATCTAATGTTTCAAGGCCCGATATTACCTTACGTAAGTGTGTGCTTCAACATCAAGTCACTCCACTTACTTCCCATCTCAATCCACAAGAAGATCTTTAAGTACCTCAGCAAGGCAACCTCTTTTTGGGCCTTTGGTACCCAAAAGAGTCTCCCTTTAAGTTGAAGCATATAGTGACGCTTGATTATGCCGGTGCAACTGATAGGAGATCCACAACCGAGGTCACAATTCCTTGGAAAGAGATTGATCTCGTGGCAGTGCAAGAAACAAACCGCTGTGGCTACCTCAACCATCAAGCGGAGTATGTTGTCAGCTGCAAACCGCCGTGGACAAGTACTATGGATCCAAAACCGCTTCGGACTATGGGTATAACTTCATGAACACAACTCTTTATTGATAATCGAGTACCATATGCATTGTCAAAAATCCAGCTTTTCACAAGAAACCAAACATATTGAAATCCAGACACCACTTTATAAGAGATGCATATGAAAACATTTGATAAATGTGGCTAAAATTCATACGCATGATAATGTATGCATCCTGTTAACTAAAGCTTATGATGGACCAAGGTTTCAACACCTAGTGGTCAATATTGGGATGCTTAACCCTTAATCATTTAGTTTAAGGAGGCATAGGCTCCCTGTGGGAGGCATATGCCTCAAGAGAGAGTTGTATTTGGTCTTATTTGTTTACTTTGTTTTGGTTTGTTTGTTAGTTTCTTAGTTAAAAAAAAAAAAACTTTCGCGATTTGTTGTATTTCGTTGATGGTTTTAACTCACCGTGAT
The DNA here is from genome assembly GCA_910596185.1 of Chrysanthemum makinoi. Taxonomy (NCBI): domain Eukaryota; kingdom Viridiplantae; phylum Streptophyta; class Magnoliopsida; order Asterales; family Asteraceae; genus Chrysanthemum; species Chrysanthemum makinoi. The sequence goes on from OU343221.1 coordinate 286,737,892, forward strand.
ATACCTTGTGTGTATCAAAGAGTTTGCTAGTCCAAAGGGTACAACTTTGGTAAAGACATGTCAAATCCGTTGATAGTCAGAATGGTTTGCTCAAAATCATAGGGTCTACAACCACCCATGCTTAATTGTTGAGAGTTGTATGGTCCTCAATTCACCATGGTCTATTCCTTTTGGAATCCAAGAATTGGCTAGCCCACACGTATATGGATTGTGGTAAAGGCAACTATATCCATATTTGGTTATCAATTCACCAATTCTAAGAATTGACTAGTCCCGAGCAAACGGCTACGTAAAGACACCCAACCGCTTTATATAGTTGTCGATTTGCTCATAAATCGATGGTTATCAATGTACCATAGTTTACTTAACTTAAACATCAATACTCCAAGAGAAATGGCTATCGGTAAAGAGACATCAAATCCATTATTTTCAATGATTCACCTCTCTCGATGGTAACACACCCGGATGTGATGAGAATAGTATGCAACCGATAAGTATTGATGCATTATGTCATGTGTTGTCGCAAAGACCCGGCGTTTCAAAGTTTGCTCATCATAGAGATGATTTTGGTTTTGGTTCTTTGCTACCATGTTTGAGAACAATCCTCAGTAATCAAATCTCTAAGATCTATCAGCAGGAAACCGAACTTAACCCGCCAAATTAAATTCCGCCAGGGGATTGTTGGAATTGCGGATCATCGCCGCCGTTGCCGGTGGTGCCAAGCAGGCATTCTGCCGGTTAATTGATTCTACCGAAGAGCATGCGCTGCGCAGTCATTCGCCGGAAGAGTCGGTTTCAAACGCTAGAAGATGCTTCTGCGAATTAAATGCCAAATGCTGAAATGCTCATTTGTTATTGACGCCTGTTGTCGCAAGATATATTAGGTATTGAGGCTTCATAGTTGTTTTAATAGACATTAAATGCATGCAAAGAGAGTTAGTCGCTGGGCAGTAAGACAGCGTGCGAATCATATGTTTGTAATAGTGTCCTGAAACATAGCTTTCAAGGAATGTTATCCATGGGATCTGGGTGTTCTTAGTGATATCAGCCTGTGTTTATATGTCTTCCGCTTTAGAACACGAAGTTGTAGAGTTTTTCATAAGTTTGTTTATGATTACATAGGCAATACTAATTATTCATTTAGTGCTAGATCTTTCAAGTTCGAAGTGTATAACGTAAAAGAGTCTGCATGTTGTTCTGGAAGAATAACGAACAAAACTTGTCTAACTCTTTTACACACGCTTTGTACACACTCTAACCTTGAAAAGATCTAGCACTGCGGGATCGCTAGTGCTGCCTATGTAATCATAAGCAAACTAATAGAAAATTTCTTACAACTCTGTTCTAAAGCGAATATAAAACAAGTCAAGTATCACTAAGAACACTTAGATCCTCTATGGATCCTTTTATTCAATCGAAACTCTATGTTTCGGATACCCATTATTAAAACTATATGGTTCCTTTTTATATACAAGGAACCCTAACTTTACTACCCAAACGACTAACCATCTTTGCATGCATTTAATGTCTAATACATTAAAACAACTATAGAGTAGTATAATAATATCTTATGTCAATTTAAGTAGCTTAAAGATAATAATGATTTTAGCATTTAATTCATAAGGCGATGCTGATCCTAGTCACTTTCACCTTCAAAGAAGTGAATATGGCAACGCTTTGTACTCTTCAAGAGAATCACTTCTTCAAAAGAGAATCGCCATCAGCGTAAACCTTCAAAGAATGACAGCAGAATCCTACTTCGCATAATTCCCAACAATATGCTATTATCAGGTTTTGCTTTTTCTTTAAATCAATATGTTGCAAAGAAATAATATTGCAAGAACTAGATAATATTCAAGCAGAACTGGTAGTGACACTATGCCTACTCGAGATTCTTTGATATTATGATACATTTGATCTGCACCTAACTAGGAGGTAAAATTATGCGGTCCCATATGCTTTTAGTGGATGTATCCATTCGAAAGATGTATGAAGGTTATTAGAAGACATGCAAAAAAGAAATAGACCAGAAGGATGCATTGCTGAGGAGACTATTGCGGAAGAAACAATAGAGTTTTAGCTTAATATCATAAATCCATGAAATCAAGTGGTATCCCACGGAGATAAACATGAAACAGATGAAAATGAGGAAGGAAAGCCATTGTCGGCCGGCAAATCAACTAAAGTTTCATGAACTCTTTCGAAAAGCACATTTGTATGTAATAAATAATACATGAATTTGTACCGTGATATCGAAAGTAAGTCTTACTAACACATGTCTATTTCGTATCAAAAATGATGTATCAAATATAATAATCAAACACATTGTTTCAGCATACAAGCAAGTTTTGAGCGCGTAAAACCCGTAAACAAATAGCATTTCCGAGAATGAGAATGAAATCTTTTGCCAAGTAGTTACGCAAAGAAGTAATTAATCTTATGTTACTCAACATACCCTTTCTAAACCTTATTTCTCGGCTCATTTTGATCTGAAAATTGGTGTACTTATTCTTTTGAGCTAATATATACTTGTAATGAAATTCAAAGTTTAGAGAGAGTTAGAAATCGACAAAGAAAGTGTATCGTAAACTGTAAGGTGGATATCCTATGACCACGCTTAACCACCGTAGTGAAATATGATGCATATCACATCAATGGGTATACTTTTCGTATGAAAGATCATGAAGGCAAAGTTTACTGCATCAGGGGTTAGTGTTGAGACATTAGATATGCACATATCTAAAGAAGTTGCAACCACAAGAAAAGCATATTATTATGGGGTTTTTACAGAGATATGGAACTAGATTACCGCTACATGCAAATTCTTCTTTTCAAATGTGATCAAGGTTAATCACAAAGTCGGTGGTGTGTGAAACGCGATACTACTCTTGGGTATACATTGGTTGACCTGAATAGTTTAGACCACAAGGTTGATCCGCTCATATTAGCCGCCGCATAAGCACGACAAGTGTTTTATGTGAAAGACTGTAGATAAAAAATTCTATTGTGTTTAAAGACACCTCCCAAGAATTACAAAGATAAGTACGCACGGCCGATGAGGAATTTAGTACCGTCATTCACCAAAGACAATGATAACATATTGCCACGGTGATCGACGCGGACTTGGGTAACGAATCATGAACCGACTACTATCGAACCCATCGTGGAGGTGTTGTTATAATTTAAAATCTAAGGAACCATGTTATGGTCAAGTTGTCACACTCTACCTTTATCATATTTCACTCTTTTAAAGCATATAGACATTCGATTTTTGTACTTTTTTAAGGATTTATGTTTATAATACAAGACTTAATATTAGTTAAATCATAGGTATATTTTTTGTTTAAGGATATGTTGAAAAGAATTCTCATGATTGAGATGTATGGAAGTTGTGCTAGTTGATGTGCCATAGTACAGAGTTAATTCTGGTGATGTCATTTTTAAGTCTATTTGACCATTCTTTAGTCCGTAGTGCAAAAATAAAACGATTTTACTGCTTAAATAGTACCGTACCTAATTTTAGATGGTTAGAAGTATTTATATGGATAATTTTTATTTTTAGAATTCATATTTATCCTTTAATTACTTTATCCTAATCTTTAAAAGTTTAATTATTTTATTTCATTAAGTCTCCTTACTAACACTAAACCCTAATTGCCCTCACTACCAAGATTTCAATTAACATAAAGATGGCACAATTAAAGTTTGTAGACAAGCACAATCAAGTGGGATTTCTCAAAACTCCTGAAAGCATTGTGCTCGAAAGCGATAGTGGACTTTCTAAAGGGTAGTCATATCAGGTATGCCCTTATTCATAATCCAACTATCTATGATTCCTAGTCAAACAGCTTCCGCGCATCAAGCATCGCTAGAACTATTGCTGTTGGGACACTAGAGTTAAATGCAACTATTGGTACGTTAGAGTATTTAATCACCGAGGAATCACTTAAGCAAGCTTCAATTGGCCTGATGCCTCGTGGATTTCAATGTTGGCAAATAATGACCTCTTTCGTGATTGGAAAAGATTGGATATCTAACCGATGGAACATTCACTTTTGAAGAGTCATTTACGCCACAATGGCGTTTACTTGTGCATCATATTTTACATTGTATGAGCTCTAAAAGTGGTGGATGGGATCAATTTGGAAGCAATATTACTCTCGGATTGGTCCTGCTCTCCACCGCGCATTCTTCAATTTTCAAAAATGATTTTTGATGCCATGGTTGCTAATTCCAAGAATAAGAAAAGGTTTTTGATGTACCCAAGATTTTTGCAAATGATCTTAAATGTTGAAACAAAGAAGCAAACATCCTTACAGTGCTCTCCCTTTCACTAAAAAGATATTTGGTAATATGAAAAGGGGTTTTGAAGGGGCACACAAGCCACTTTTGTCTGCTATGTTGCCTTCTGTTACACGACCCTCAAGGTACATCTACATTTGTTCCATCTCCCATCTAGCACGTAAGCTCAAGCTCAACCTACATCCTCAACTCTAAAAACAAAGTTTGAACAGAGGACACCAACACCCCCACCACCTTCACCTTCACCATGAGGAAGAACCACCAGTGATTCTCAACCACAACCTCCAACACACTACTACAAAGAGAACCCAGCTCTTTATCTATGGAAGATCTACTTCAACCGTTCCACAACCGATTTCAAGGGTTGACGAGTTGGAGAAAAAATTGAAGAAGACCAAGAAGTTACTGGGGACTACTCGCAAAAGAGTTAAGAAATTGGAGGGGAAATTCAAACAGACGGGAATAGACATTACAGACTCATAAGGTGAGGAATCCTCTGAGGAAACTCAAATTAGTTCTCAAGGATTTGAAGGTAATGAAATATTGGTTAAGAATTTCAATACAAGAAACTTTAAGAAGAGACTGATAAAGAAGCCGCAAGTTCTAGTGGAGTGGATAAGTCCGTGACTTTACTAAAGATAAGTCCGGTGGTGCCAAATTAAATTTGCTTTTGATGAAGATTTTAATACCGGCTTTGATGCTAAAGGATACAAGTAATGAATATATTAATCCCGTAATGATCCGTAGTATTGGTGAGGAGTTTGTGCATAGGGAAGGCAAAGGAATAGTGCAAGAATCTTCCGAGCGCTGAAGACCAAAAGCAACTCACGTAAGAGGAAGCTAGCTTAGCTGAGATTGCTGATTCAAGCAGAGGATGGTCAGAAGCTAAACGCAAGTAACTAACAAGGGATGATGAGTGATTGCCGTAAGTCCGCAGGAGGAACCACAATTAATCAAGAACAAATGAAAAGGAAAGTTTGAATTGAGCAATCGCCAAATTCTACATGATGAAGAATGGGATACTATAAATGCCAAATTATTAGTAAAACAGATATCCTTCCGATATTGGCGGAGAAGACTATGCAAGTAAAATGGTTCAGCTAATTAATGAGAAGAAGAGGCTTCTCAGAGAGTAGAGACAAAGAGAAAGGATGAAAAGACCCTTGACCAAAGCCGAGCAAAGGATTATATGATCCACTACGCCAAAGTCAAGGAATCCTACCGAAGTTGAGCCGCTTAAGGAAATTGAAGAATGGATGAACTAAAAGCAGAATTTGAAAAAGTAGTGTACCAAAATAAAATAAAAATTCCAATGGATTCAGATTTGGAAGCTTCAATGCTTAAAAAGAAGGGTTACAATCTTCAACCAAAGTATGCTAAGAAGCGTAAGATTGCAGATCAAAAGGTTGTTGAAGGTTTAAAACTTGGTGATAAGCCAAAACTCAGAAAGAAAGAGGAGGAAGCCGAGGTTAAGCAACCAGCTTTTGAATATGACAAGGAAGAAATCCACTGGAAAGAAAGAAGTGAAAAAGGATAAGACAAATGTTAAGAAGGAAGTGGAAGAGTACATGAAGGATAAGGTTGATGAACCGTCATCAGAAGAGTTTACCATGGGCTCCATTCCATGTTCAGACTTCCTCGCTAAGATTGCAAAGGTTCAGATCATCAAAATGGGAAAAAGGTAGTTTACTCTGATAGTAAGGGAAAATCACACAGCATTAATATATATGTGAACTTTCCCGGTTTATTGAGTGATTTGTCCAGTGGATGATTTGAAGACCATGTACCAAATGATGATGGAGAAGCATGGTGACGAGAGACCAAGAGGAATATGAAAGAGTCCTCCGAGGTGACTTGAAGACCATGTTTGAGACACCGTGATGCCGATGATGAAATGTGGAAGCCGGCCTCAAAGAACAAGTGATCGATGGAGATATTTCCACACTTGTCGTACAGCTTGGAATTAGAAACCGCAATTTTTATATGCTTACGTAGTGGAGTATCCACTCCAAATAGTATTGCAGGGCTATGCTTGAGAAGAAGTTGTTAGGTGAAAGAAAGGATGATGGATGCTATCAGCTTTTGAGGTTAATTGAATCAAAAAGCTCAACAAAGAATAATATCAGTAAAGATAAATGCTTAAGTCCGGTAGTATTCAGAGTTAGTTCTGTTTATGAAAAACAGAATAGTTTATTAAAGTTTAAGGAAGGCATATGTACGCGTAGAGATATCTTAGGAAGAGATATCTATATCCTTCTACACGCTTTGTATACTAGGTTTTCCTAAGTGTATAAAGGAACCCTAAAGTATAGTGAAATGAACTTGTACTTAGACGAATAGAAATATTAATAAAAGAAGTTTATTAGTGAAATAGTATTTGTGTTCTTCTTGCTTGTTGTTAAGATTCCGCAGTAACAATCAAGTACTCGTCGTTAAAGAGTTCTTCATATATATAATTAGTTTGAATTTATCCAAGTTTAGTAAATTGTGGTGTTGCACAAGTGTTAATGTGTGTGTTTGTGTGCATATCAATGTGACTATAAAAGCCATCACCTACAAACCCACATTTTCATTAACAAAGATAAATGCAACAAACTTGACCATATGGTGTTTCAAGTGAAGAAACGTGTATTTTGTGTGACTATTGATCATCCAATGGCCACATCAAATTTATGTTTGTGTGGCCTTTTCTAACATTTAGTCACACAAAGAATGTTTGTTTTGGGTATTTAGTCACATACAATTAATCATAAAATGGGTAAAAGTGTTAATAAGTGTGACCATATGGTGTTTCAAGTGAAGAAAGGTGTATTTTGTGTGACTATTGATCATCCAATGGCCACATGAATTTTATGTTTGTGTGGCCTTTTCTAACATTTAGTCACACAAAGAATGTTTGTTTTGGGTATTTAGTCACATACATTTAACCATAAAGTGGCTAAAAGTGTTAATAAGTGTGACCATATGGTGTTTAAAGTGAAGAAACGTGTATTTTGAGTGACTATTGATCATCCAATGGCCACATATTAAGTTACGCGACCATATGTACTGGATTTTGGCTACACTTAAATAATATGTGTGACAAAACGCTTAACGTGACATATATGGCATTTGGTCAAAGTGTTAGTAGTAAATGTGACTATATAGATTAGCTTTTGGCAAGCTAAAACAAACTAAAATTTAAACACACATATTAACTTACGTGAACATATGTACCGGATTTTGGCTACACTTAACGAATGTGTGACAAAACATTTAGTGTGACCATATATGGCTTTTGGTCATGGCTCAAGTGTGTGACATATATTTGTCACTGCTTATATGTATATCGTGACTAATGCTTCAACCTTACTTTTCATTTGTCACTTGTTCTAATTTCAGATGTGGCTAAAGAGTTGGCAAAACATATCAGTCACCCATAAATAATGTGTGACAAAACTTGACTCTATGATTTAGACACACAAAAAATTACTTCATGTGACTAACGAATCAAGGTTACTTGTATTTGTCACGCGTTCCAAATTCATATGTGGCTAAATGATCATAAACAAAATCACCAAATACCTTTGGCCACACAATGTTCAATTGTGTGGCGATACAGTTCTAATGGTCACACAATCAAAATTTTCATGTGTGACTAATTAGTAAATGTTGTCAATTTTCATACCTTCAGCCACACAAATATGCGAATGTGTGGCCGTTCCATTTCGACCATGTGTGACCAAATCCCGTTTTTGTACTAGTGTTAAGCTTGAAGCACTGGTGATCCATCTTCAGTGACATCTTTTGTTTATCTTTTGTACTAGTGATAGGAACCATGTAATTGATCAATAAACGATGTATGTTTTGTTAAAATATCTTTTATTATGTTCATTATACATTCGTAAGAAGAAGCCAATTGCTCACTTACACTGATCAAACACTTAGGCTATTTGTATATCCAAATAGAGGGAGATTGTTGGGTTCAAGAATACCCAAACCCTTAAGTCTAGGATTTGAATAGAAAATACCCTAAGTGTTTGTGACGCTAACACTCAATGTCACTGAGTGCATAGTCTCTCGCTGAGCCATCTTCGTGATACTCAGAAGAGGCTTAAGAAGAAGTCTCCACTCGCGGAACTTAAGGGGTAAAGACTAAGTCAAGAAGAAGATGGTGGATTCAGTGAGTGATGACAATAACTCATCAATCCCTAAGAATGAGCGGATAAGGCGGATAAGTTTGAATCGATAAGACGTCCTTATCAACCAAAGTCATGGCAAACTATCGTGCCTAAATCACTAACTTATGGAAAGCATCTTTGTTCTTACTTAATATAGTCTTTGAGAGACAAAATACATCGATTTTGTCTTCCGTAAATGTCAGCTTTGTCACTTAGGATAAAGTTAATACTCATACTTGTATAAATAGCATAAGAGATGGAGGAAAGATTTAAACTTGTGAATTGTAAAACATGTGACACATGTTCATCTTTCACTCCTCCAAATACAACTCACCCCCGAGATAGCCTGGTTCCATAGTAGTTGTGTTCGTGACTTAGCCTCGAGCTTTCGAGGAGTTACAACCCTTTGTCATTTCAATCCCAAGTACTATTCCGCAAGTACTTGGGTAATGTATTCTTTTTGATTGATTTCTAATAAAGAATATTATGTTGAAAATTTATCAGTGTGTTTTTACTTACATTGTATTTCAGTCATTGATTCACTATTAGTTCATTTTTAATACTTAAACTATTTTATACGATAGTGAATAGGGAACAACAACTTTCTCTCTGCTTACAGCTGTGAAGTGCATCAATCAAATAATAGATTTCAACAACTTGTGGTTTTTCAAACATTCGTCTAAGTTCGTTGAGCATGTCTAACGGGAAGTAATTTTCAAACTTCATTTATAGAGCAGGTGTCATAATTCGCAACATCAAACAAGCTACTTCATTAAGACGCTTGTATTCAACTTTCCAATCCGCTTTTGCCTCATCAGAGGCGTTAGCAGGTGGTTCAGAAAGGCATGCCTAATCAAGTTTATCAGCCACTCTATAGACAATTCTTAGAGAGTGATACCAGTCATTGAAATTTTGTGAGCCACTAACTTTTCTCGCCAAAAAGTTTTGAACGCAAAACCTAGTGTAGTGTTATCGTTTTGAGCCATTTCTACAGAAAAAAGTTCAAATATTAGTATTTTCGATAATACAACTTTTCAAGAAAATAAAATACCCAAGGTAATATTCATATAACCATATAATTTTCTCGAAAAACTAGGATCCAAATTATCATAGTTCCATTACATCAGTTGATATGCTAGTAACGAAAGCATATAATAAGGTAATCTGTCGAACAATAAATTGCGAACCTTTTCCAATTCCTAGATAATTATGGGATTTACATTACCAACAACATTTTAATGTAAAATTTTTAATCCCCATCTTGTGCCATTGGTCCAAGTTCTCACTAACAACTCAAATTTAAGTCGTCTTATTTGAAGAAATACAAGTGTGTCCAGTTGAGGTCTGACTCAACATGAAGATTTACCTTTCCATTGCAATCTCGTCAAGCTCTCACATGACGTAAATTGCAACTTCAAATGTTCCTTTAACTAGATGGCACTAACTTAATTTAAAGGGTACTAATTTTGATTATGATGTCAAATCAAATATGTACAATAATGTCATGCATTCATCTTGTAGCATAGTTTTAGTAAAAACTTTTACCAAATTTTACCAAGCTAAATCAACAAAGTTTTAACCGATGCGTTGAGAAACTTACAAATTTGCATTAAGATGTTCCGTACATAGAATAGTTATACTTTGTAGCTCCAAATATGACGCACAAAGTGGCTAGAATGTCGGCCAGATAGCATATTAAAAACTTTCTTCTTTCGAAATGAATTTAACGTGGACCCTCCTTAAACCCTCACACAGCTTTGTCATAATGGGTGAGCTGTTTCTAACATTTAGTACACGATCAATCGACTAAAATTTGAGTTTTATGCTTAAAACAAATCATATTTCACCATTGTTTAGTCTATTTATTTTTCTATTCAAAAAAATTACCCTTTTCTAAAAACTTGTCAAACAAAATAAACAAACAAGTAAATAAAAAATAAACAACTAAAACAATGCGCACATAACTAACAATTAATATGCGTAAACAAGTAGCCATATGCAACTTATTCGATAAAACATATTAATAATCAATTCTAGGTTAAATTATGTATATATTAACTAGGGCTTTCACTTACTAAGGCAAGTGAGCCACATACATCGATAAATCGATTGCGTAAGCCATAGTCAAACACATACCAAATTGCACATAATTGATTCATTAATATATATTGAGATCTTCCCCAATTCAAGAATTATCAAAACAATACATGTAATAAATAACTTAACAATTAATAATTCAAGCAACAATCCATGCCAAACATGCATGTCTCATCATGGATACAACATAGCACTTGTTGAATTAGTAACAAGATAGCATATAATTTCATCTCACATAACAATTATTCATGAATTAATTCACGTAACATATATACAATTCTAGGTTTAATTATCAAATTAACAAAACAATTTTAAAAACCCTAAAAAAACTTATAAATTGACTAAAATTTTTTTTATGGGTCGACTTAAAAAAATTATAAAAACAATTAGGGCAAAAGCCCTAAACCTAGACTTAGGGTTTTGAAACAATAACCAAACTCTAGAATTAATCATATCACAAACAAAATACAATCTTCATTTTTACATGTTTAGTAATTAATTACTCATTAAACAAAGCTCGTGATCACTGTTGGAATTTAATAACATGACAATCATAAAACACAATAAACATCAAGTACACATGCGGAAGCGTATAGGGACATATAATGAATAATTTATTAACATAAATATAAAAGTATGCGTACCTTTGATTCTAGCTAAACAAGAATCAAGTCCCAAACTAGCAATTGAGATGAACACTAATTAGGGTTAATAGGATTATAAGAATTGCCCCTTACCGTTTTTGCAATTCAATCCAAGATACTTACAATAGTGTGTAAGTACCACGTTTTTGTACGCACGTACTATAACGAATAAAAGTAAATGCTAGTTTATGTAACACAAAACTTTTGTTTAAGGAAAATTGAAAGTAATCGACCCCTAGGGTAGATATACGATCGGTTTGGACTAAAAGAGAGAAAACCACAAGCTTAGGTTTTAGGTTATGTGTACAAGAGTGAATAACAAAAACCTTAAGCCTTGTATTTATAATCATAGAAACTTAGTGTCCAAGTGAGGGTAGGATTGGTGTATCCTAATCCTTGACCGATCGGTTTGTGTAATCCCCAAGGGATTCTAGAACCATCTTGACTAGGGATGGCAAAAAAACCCGAACCCGACGTGGAAACCAGAAACCCGAACTTATTGGGGCGGGCGGGGCATGCTTATCGGGTTTCATGGCTTTGGGGCCTTAACGGATTCTATCAAGTTTAGGGCGGACAGCACACTATTATCCCTACCTAAAATATATACATATACATATATCTATATACCTTAAATATTGTACCAGTATCTATGTACTAAATATAAGTCTCTAACATTTATTAATTTTTATCTTTGTAATATTTTAAATTGTGGTCATAAAATCTTGTTTTGTGTCATAATATTCTAAACAAGTTGTGATTTATTCCAAAGCCTACTATATTATTAATGGGTTCTCGATTCTTTATTTATGTTATTCCAAACAAATCTATATAATATGTTAAAAATAGTGGAATAACGTGGGAAAAATAGTGTTGATGTGGAGGATCGCGGCTTAAAAAGAAAAATCCGATAAGACCCCAATGGGGAATGGGCGGGTTTGGGGAGCATCTCTACCAATGGGGCCCCGATAAGATCCCCAATGGGGATTGGGGCGGGTTTGGGATGATTTTTGTAATCGGGTTTGGGGATGGGGATGACCGCCCCGCCCCATTGCCATTCCTAATCTTAACATCTAATTTCATATTTAGTCCTTCTTTTAACATTTAAAAACCGTTATTCTATTATGTTTAATTACTTGACGTTCGTTATTCGTTTCATGTAAATAATAACTAAATATAACATTTTACATTTAATTATTAAACTTTAATTCTCATACGCAAAATGTGCAATCACGTGGTCTCGAGTTCAATCCTAACTCACGACTACTAATTTATTTCATAAAACCAACAGCAAGACTATCTGGCTACAGTTCCGCATAATAAAGTTGAATCTCAATAAACGAACGATGCATACAAGAATAAATTGCGGTATTCTTTATGAAGATGGAAATGCTTACATTGAAGCCACTCGAGATTAAAGATGTTTCGTATAAAAGATCCACAGCGTTTTTACATGCAACCTGCAAAGTTCACATGTATCCATATGTCAAATACTCAAACGTAAGATTACTTGTTTTACTCTCGTTAGATCCAATTGCTTTATTGTCTTTCGTTTCATCCACATACTTCAGATAGTTAAGATATGAACTAGTAGTCCATAGTCGCAAAGTTTCTACTTGAAATAACTTATCCCACGCCCATTCAAAGATCTATAATCTTAGTATATAAGCTAATAAAGTCAAATACTTAGGCTTGCTAATAAGCTTAAAACACCATGGAGAAATAATGTGTCTTATCCTCCTTATAGTTTATGGGTGTTGATACTCACATCACATTTATTTATACTTTCATCACAATTTGTGCATTACAGTGTTGTACGGTATGCTACAAAGCTCGTATAAAACGGTGTAACTATCAAATAAAATTGTGTGAGTATTAACACCCATAGTTTATACTCGGTGAATTATAGAATTTTATCCGAGAGAAGATATAAACTGAGTGGCTTTAAAATTAATTAAATTGTTATACTTTATAAGTAACTAAAACACATCAAACAACTAATCGTTTTCAAATAAATAAGCTATTGTACATTGCTTCATACTCAAAACCATAGTCAATAAAGAAACATTTTTTACTCAATAAACTGGGCAAGATTATGTATGTAAACAAAGTGTTCGATGAAATTCCTCAACCAAGTGAACCTTTTAAAATGTAAAAGATGAGGTGTTGTGGAGTGCTGTTATTCTGGTTATGCTGGTGTTGGTTGTAAGAGATTCTGTTTGGTTTTATTTGTTTACAGACGGAAAGTGTTCCTGTGGTGATTTTTGGTGACCAAAAGATGTAAGCCTGCGTCTCGATGGATGTAAGTTTGCTCATTTTATTTGTTGTATACTCATGAAGCTTGCATACATTTAAGTATAGAAATTTATATTTTTTATTGTTTTCGCCTTTGATTGCAGAGTCGGAATATGGGAAGCTGCCAGATATGCTCTGATAGTCAGCATACTCAATTGGCTAATAAATGTGCTTAATTAACACCAGTTTATTACAACAAAAAGGCGAAGGTTAGTCATATTCATGATGAGCTACTTAGATAAAACAGAGTATATGTAGAAGAAATTAACAAGTTTCAGTCATTGGTTTTTAAAAGAATAGGTAAATCATTATTTTACAAGTGAAAATAATCTCAAATGTAAGTATCATCATCTACTAATCAAATCATAAGAACTAAATGAACTACTACGTTAAATAGAATCTCAGTTATATGGCGATTCTCAAGCAACTTCATTTACGCCATTGGCCGTGGGTCCCTCGACAACAGCAAGTGCAAAGCATAGTTGCTGGTCTACACGAAACGACCATAACTGAATCGTTGATAGATGCTTCAAATAATCCTTGTTCTCCTCCAAAAAGTTTTTCCACTTGTTCATCAACACATAATTCTTGGTGCATGGCACATGCCGTATCTTTAGCTTCAGGGGTTCGTCATACATTCTTAGTGTTGGCCCCAACAGTTGAACCACAATTTCCTTACCACTTTTCAGATCGGTTTTCTCTTCGTCTGTCAAGAAATCTTTAGTCTCGAGTTGCTTAAACGGCAAGTTTAACCTGTTCTGGCTTTCTAATAAATCACTCATATACAAGGGTTTCTGAATCACAAGCTTTATTTCAGAACCTTTAATTGTTTCTCTAATGCAACTCTCTAACTGCTCAGTCACCTCATTCTTCACAATCGGTCCACGTTTGATCCTCTCTTGTACCTTCCTCTTCTTCTTATTTGATTCATTTAATTGCTCAGCGGCTACCTGTCCAAACTCGATTTTTTTTGGCCTTTTCTTCCTCTTCTTCATTGGTGCCATCAACCTGAGATAGTAATAATCAACCTTAAGTAATACAGAAAGAACTAGATAAATATTTTGTTATTTTTCAATAATCAACAGATTTTTATAACAAGATTTAATAAACATGCATGCATAATAATACATCTTAATAAAATCTAAAAGGTGGGTCTTTCTTCACTTCTTGGGAAGCAGCCAAACATATATGTAGTTGGATCAATACCTTTTGTTGATTGCCAAACTTGACTTCTCAGCCGACGAAGATTTGATGAATGAAGCATTATCTTCGGCCGACAAGTATAAAGAAAATGACCTGGCAGCGTTAACAAGTTCCATGTGTTTCGATGGACTTAACCTGAGACAATAAGATTGATTAACTATTATTCAAATATCAAGAACTGATAAAAACTGAGCATTTAGATGACTTCTTGGTTCATCAAGAAAACAGTTTTGAAGGAGTTTAATGGTTAATATAACTTTAAAGATTCAATATTTATACCTTTTCATCATTGGCAAAGAGGATTGTTTGGTGATTGAAGATGTGCTACCCGAAACACTAAAACCGCGATGCATAATGTACGAAACAGACTGATCATCATTAACAGGAAAACCAACATCGGGTTGATGTTTCGAACTTCCCTGGATGATTATTCAGAAAAGACTTGGTTTGAACAAGTGGGTATTGACGAAAAGCCATGTTATCTTGATGCAGAAATAACTTCAATAACAGTCGATAGATGAAATTAAAAAGAAATAATATGTGAATATTGTAGATATGATATGATCCCTTTGTTGCATGTATGTTTTATTTATACAGAAATTAAATAGGAGAAAACCAAATAGAAATAGCTAGGTGGGTGGTAAATAAGTTGCCATATATTTTTTTACAGTTTGTTACCGGTTCATAAATAATTAGTTTATCTAAAATGAGAAACCCTAAACTTGTTAACGGCTATAAAGTATGCTCTCGTATTATCTCTAACTTGTGATTGGTGATATATTTTTTCTCTTGGTACTGTTTCTCTACTTTTAATCTAATTGTGTTATTTACTCTTTTCACCAATAACAATATTTAATCTCCATAAAATTAGGTATAGGTTGAGCAGTGTCTGAAAATCAGACCGGACCGATAAAAATTGGAATAAACCAAAAATCGATTTGGCCTAAAATACCGGATCGACGAACAGGCTAAAATGTTCGGTCCAGGTCTAGGTCTGGGTCGGCCCGGTTCGGTTCGATTCGTCTGTTCGATCCTGTCCAACAAAGCATAATAATCAGTTTTGCATAATATCGGACCGAGGACCTAGTATGAGAAAAATGGTAGACCGAGGACCGACCCATATGGTTCAGTCTGATTTGGCCCGATTTCTCGATTTGTTCGATCCGCCATTTATTTTGCTCAGCCTTGTGTATAAGTAAGGTATGATGTAGATTGCCTTTTGCTTAATTTTAATTTTAACTTTAGAAAATAGTAAACAAGAATGCATAATGAATGCTTGGTATTTTTCAAATTCTGCTTTTGTTGTCACCGAAGGCGGTTGTGAGGTTATTACAACATCTTCCTATTATTCCTTTCGTCCCAAAATATAAGTCCATTTTTAATTTTTCAAAGTCTTTTCTTTCACATTTTGACCTTAATCATTTTTTTTCGTGTTATAATACTTGATGAAAAGTATACCAATGAAAATGCATTTAAAACACAAGTCCATTGATATATTCTGTATCAAGTATTATATAACACGAAAAAAATAATTAAGGTCAATGTTGGAATAAAAGGACTTTGAAAAAGTCAAAATGGACTTATATTTTGAGACGGAAAGAGTACTTAAATAAACTAAGTTGGATTATATTTGGTGTTTCGCGATACAATAGTTAGTTTATGAGTTTAAGTCATGACTGAGATGTGTTTATAATTGGGATACCCTATTCATACGGGGTCTACCCCATAGGTTGCCACCTTTGTCCCCCACTTTTTCAGTACAGCACAGTTTTTTGTCAGTTTCTGTTCCGTATTTATGACAGTTTTAAGCGTTTGACGTATTAAACTTATATTTCTTGTTCGCATTTTCGTGTTTATAGCTTTTGATAAAAAAAAAAAAAAAAAAAAATAGTATTTAATAAAAAACATAAATAGCCGTGATTGAATAACTCCCCCCTTATAATTTTTGGTGTGAATCAATTAGTTTGCTTCCACATAAATAGTATACAAAAACAAAAGTGAATAGAAGTTGTAAACTACAATGCCACCAGGCCTAGTTTATTGTCGACTTACCGTTACGTGTTTGACTTGTCAACTAAGTTGTGAGCTCGAGTTTAAGTGATGACGTAGTCACGTATTATGTGTATAATAGGTGTGTGAATTTGTGTTTTTTATAGGACTTAAAAAAACACATTTAAATATGTGAAACAGGTGAAGTTTTTTCTTTCCAGTTTATTCCAGAGTGCGAGTCTTTTAACTCATATGCTCGCGCTTTAATCGGGGTATCTCTACGACTACGTGCGACTCTTTTGCATGCTATCCCTAAATATGTGTCTAGTGAAGTATGAACTTAAAAAAATTGTGAGGACATGAGGGTGTCACACCACTACGCCCATAGTGATTACTAAATAGAATATAGGTGTCCAAAAAGACTGACGAACCAAAAGAATCAAGGAACTACCGTGCCGGAACCGAACCGTGTATTAAAACCATGTTCCGGTTCTTGGTTCCTAAACTTTAAATTTTTTGGTTCTCGAAACGGTTCCGGTACTTTCACGAAAGAACCAACTCTTTTGAAAAGCTGAAATTTGTATAGGGTTTATTTGGACATTCAATACATGCAGCCTTAAAAAAAAATAAAATAAAATAAAAACCTAGCCCATTAGTAAGCTATAACAAAAAAATCTAAAACCTAAAAACCTTAACCTTTAATCCATTCCAAATAACACCAAACTATCAGTTTTAGTGTTATACAATTACTAATATTATCATCACCGTCATTCAGCTAACATTAAAGTACTAGCAGACGAGTTTTGGACCCTTATAGAACTTCATTGTCAAGTCAACTTTGTGGTGGCGTTGCTTTGCACTCAAGATTGGATCGTGTAAAAAGCGGCCTAGGCGCACCTAAGCGCTAGTACTACTTATCGTGGCGATTTGAAGCTAGGGGACTAATTAGGCGTTTTGGTCAAAGGCGATCAACAACCTGCCTAGGCGTCAAATCGCTAATCGGTCAAATCGGGCTAGGCGATCAACACTTAAAAAAAACTTCAAATCTGGGTTATTTTAACCAAATTTACCCCTCTTTTCACACAATTTGACCAAATACGCCTCTAAATCTACAATTGGAACGATTCATGATGATAAAAACACAACAATCACAATTAAAACACACATTATGTCATTATGTGTTTGTTCAATTGAGTTATTCTCAACATGTGTGTTTTATTTTTAGTGAATAAATGTTAATATGAGATGTTAATAACAATAAATAACGCATTAACTATAACATCAATTATACGAACCATAGTGTTTTATGTTAAAATATATTTATATATATTTCAATTTATTAATATACATTTAATTTTAATTTTTTTATATAGAAAAAAGTCAATCCGTCTAAGTGCCGCCTAGGCGTCCTAGGCGCTAGTAGGTGGTCGACTGCCCGACTAGCGCCTAGCGTTTTTTGCAACCTTGGATTGGATAAGAATGGAGAGAATGAAAATAAATGTGGATGAAATCGAAGATCTTTTAAATGATGACGAGGTTGTTAAAGAAATGGAAGAAGCGGTACAATGTTATAAAGGGAAACAAGTGACAGAGCATTAAGCATTTTTGGAGGCTTGAAACACAAATTCGTGTTCTTAATACTTTTGAACAATTATAAACTTATATTTTGACATTTTGTGTTTTTCTCTATGTTATTTTGAAGAAACAGAATTATTGAAACTATTTGCATTGTTTGAGACATTTTTTATGTGTTTGTATTGATATAGCATATCCTTTATAAATGATCGACAATAAAAAAAATGAAATTTTAAACACTTTGGTTCTCGTCGGGGAATTACCGAAAATTCCTGTATCGGAACCGAACCGAAGAACTTGGGACCGTTCTCGGTTTTACAATTTTCTTATTTTCGATTCTCGGTTTTTCGGGTTCCGGATCCAGTACCTTGAACCAGGGCCTGTTCTGAGCTTTTTGATGCCCTGGACGAAACGATCAAAAAATTGCACCAACTAAACAAAATATGCCCTTGATCGTCGTAATTATAAATATTTTAAAACTAGCCGACTTCTATTTGATCCCACATTGAACTTTAGATATGTACGGAGTAATTATAACAATGACACATTGCGCATTTCTGTTTTTAACGTCTTATATTTCATTTTATTAATTTTTTCAGAATAAAGCGTCTAGTTTATGAACTATTTAGACGAAACTCGGGGAGCCTAAACTATTACTAAAAGGTTTTAAAAAAATTAATGGTCATATAGTACATTTTCCTTTCAAATATTAATCTGAAAATTAAGGTTGTCGTTAGTATTTCAGACTATCATGTAAGTTTATTTTTTTAGTGATAGTGTTTTGTTTCCAATAAAAGATTTTAACCTACAAATTTGATATTAGGGTCACACTTGTCTAACGTTATGGGTTAAAGGGACTAAAATACCAATTTCTATATAAGTTGGGTCACATAGAAAAATGTTTTATAGTGGGACCACATATAAACACTACACGTTTGTTTTTAGTTCGTCTTCCTCATTATATATATATACTATTTGTAGTTGGGGTGGGTATAAAAATACATGGTATAATTGGGTGTGTGTCAAAATGTGATTGGCTGTATACATGACATAGTACACTAAAAATTGTGTTGGCAACTCCCTATTGGTAAAAGTGTGTTTCCAAATCTCCTGTTCATGCTGCTATACGTTTGCAGCCATACACATGTTTACATACACATACACTATTAAAATATATACTTTGTATTAAGCCATTCTAAATGATCCAGGTGTGCACTTCTACCTTGCTAGAAAGTTCTTACCTGCAGAATAAAAGAAAACAGGGAACCAAACACATACACCCACCTCTCTATCTCTTTCGCTTTCTGTCTAGAAATTTCTCTAGCATCTGTCTTCTCCTACATCTTCAAAGCCACAAACTAAAATCTCTTAAACAAAAATAACACACACTAAATCATCATCAAAACCCAAAAACGCACGCACATCAACACAAATCAAAAAATTAATTGAAATCTTGAACGGCGGAATAAGTAGACGGATCATCAACAACTTCGCAGTAGGCATATAAAGCTTCATTAAATGAAAGAATTAATTAACATCAAACGGAAAAAATCAAAAGGTACTAACTTAGTTGGTGAATTTTATATTATGTTAAAGATGGTGGCTTTATGTGCTTCTAATGTGCGAAACGATAGGTGTAACAAAGAAGGTTGAAGATGTGATGCCTATTGCGATTCGTCATGATCGTGAGGAGCTTGAAGCTGAGAGCTTCAGGTTATTTGGTTTTCAATTTTTTTTTTACTCATTTAAGCTTTCTATATGTCTTATAAAAAGTTATGTGTTCTAAGGCTAAATTTTTTATAGGGGTTGTGCCTATAATATGTTTGATGAAAGACCTAAGAAAATTGGAAGTGTGGTAAGGTAGATTTCCAGGATGCTGTTAGCCGGAGTATTAGGTTCGTCACGATTGCACGGTTTGCTATGGCACAAGGCCAGTGGCGGAGCCAGGAAACGTGATCACAGGGGGCATCACGCGAAAGGTTAAATACATGTCGGAAAATGCCAATTTTTAGCGTAATTTGAAGTAAATCGGCTCGGATTAACTATAACGCTATTAACACTAGTTATAAATTTAGGTGTCCATAAAATAAAATTGAATTGGTGATTTCAAATACTCATTCAGACTTTATGATATATATAATATTCACATGTTGCATGTACTACTAAAAATTTTAAAATTAACACTAGTCACAAAAACCAATTCAACTTTTTCGGAAGTCACTGGGAATAGGTATTCACATGTTGTATATATTAGGTTCAAAAATGAAAAAAGAAATAATATTATATATACCGACTAACCCATCCCCATTAGGCCACTATCCACTTACTTTCACGGTTCCCTATTCCCTATCTATCTTCTTCCATAAATTCCGATCAAACAAACCAACCGGAAAATCCAATATTTTACATTTTAGCACTCTTTAATTGTTGTCCAAGCTGAAGAGATGAGGGCACTCAGATTTTATGGGCGAGGGCACTGGACATTTTTCCCATAAATTTTACTCCCTCCGTCCCATATTAAGTGTCCACTTTCAAAGTGCACAAAGTTTTAGAAAATTCCACTAACTACATTCTCCACCAATCAAATATTATATTTACCCACTAAACTCTTATCTCATTGGTTGAAATAGATTTTGGACACTTAATTTGGGACATACAAAGATTCCATTGTGGACACTTAATATGGGACGGAGGGAGTACTTTTTTTCCTATATATTTTGTGTATCCCAAGAACTTCGTTGGGGGCGGTTCCCCCCACTACTCTTGACGTGGCTCCGCCTCTGCACAAGGCTGCTACCGGGTTTTCGTTACACCTCAGGATACCAGGTAGTCACATATCCTATATGAAAGTTGTTTCTCTGCAAGTTATTTCAATGAGATTATGAGATTAACAATTACTGTTAAAAATAAATAGAATAATATGATAGGAAAAATTAACAATTACTATTAAAAATAAATAGAATATTATTATAGGAAATGATAAGTCAAAGATGCTACACTTGCGATTCGTTACCTGAAACAATTAATTTAAGGTTAAGGGGGTGAGTTCAGTGAATCATGTGTTCACAAGGTAGGGTCATTTTTATGTTACTGTGTAAAAGAAGTTTCTCATTGGTTATCATTTCTGCTTATAAGCAGATAAGCAGCTTTAAGAATGACATAAGTATATTCAAAATATCAACCATTTCAGAATGGTAACTAGAATGACATAAGTAGAATGACATAAATATGTCAAAAAGTTTAAGAAATGAAAAAAAGCCCAATTTTTTTAAGGACTTGAGTCTAATGATTGGTGTTTGGTACGCAAACAGTTGCATCTGTTTCAGATGGTTTGAAGGCATGGGACACTAGGCTTAGACGCCATGAGGTTTCGCCCAACCTGGAAAATGTTATATAGGTGTCCTGACGCCATGTGGTTTTGCCCAAGCTGGAAAAAACACGTCTCCAGTCAACGTTGAGTAGAAGGTATACAAATTTAAACGTATTATAGATGGGAGCTAAATTTTATTTGACTCATTTGTGATCCCTGTTATTATAGCAAATGATTGTGTTATTTGAATGTCGTTATTTAGTAAATCATTGAGTCACTTTATAATTATACGTACGAAAACGGGTAAATTTAAGTGATATTCTGTAGACAACGGTCAATGGGTGAATTTTTAAGAATCAGTTAACAGAAATACGTCAAATGGTAAAAAGTGACCCAAAATATAGTTTAATGGTTACAACCTAACCTTCTGGTATAAGCAGCAGATATGTCATTCCTTATAAATTTATATAATACAAATATATTTCACATTAAAAAGATGATTGCAGTTTGTGACCTTAGTTGACAACAAGTGTTCATTGCATTGGATACATGGAATTGTATGTTAGACTTTTTGTTCAACTATTAGATGACCAGAATAATCTATTACTTTTGACGTTTTTGCTCTTTTTCAGTCCTCAAAGGTACACATCAAGAAAATATGGTGTCGAGTGTTATGACATCATCCTGCGCCACCGGAAAAGCTCAAATGCTTGCTGCTGCACATGGCCTGGCGAACAAGTCAACAAGGTCAATTAACATATAACAGGTATAAGGTTAATTCACACATAAATAGGTTTGTTGTGGGTATCAACAAGCATGAATATACGCCTTATTATGTGGTTTTTGCATATAGGAAGTACCTTAGCTAAGGAAAAAAAAGAGTTCAATCCAAACATCAAAATTATCTACAGTATCGTTCTATAAAAAAAACATGTTAGGGAGTCCCTTAGGAATGTGAATTAATTATATATATAATTAGCTTAGCTGCTACATCGATATGAATAGCTGGATGACCCAAAGGTCATGATATAAATTCAGAGTCTGCCAAGTTTCTTTTTTTTTATCATTCGTTGTGATTGAACGGCTATGCAATTAGCATACCATTTCATGTTACCTCTATATAAGTCTATTGTGAACTGGTGAAAAATAGTAGAGCTATTGTAGACTTTGGAAATATATTAGGTTGGAAATATACGTGACTAATTGTAGTCTGCTAACGAGATTAAATGTACATTTTCATAATCTCAATTTTATTATGTTGCACGTCATACATAGGTCTGGTATTGCCTTTATTTTTGTAAGACAATGTTTAATGTTCTGTACTAGGGAGAAAACAAACATCTCCAACCAGTAACTCATATTCCAAGAACTCAAGCAAAGAGCAAACTCTCACTCATGAACCAAATATTCGTAAAGAAGACCAGGAAAAAGATGATTAAGACTAAAAATCGGCAAATTGAATTAATGTTATGTTTTCACTAATCCGGTTCTAATTTTCTTTAATAGACCACCCATGGGTTGTTGAAGACAAAGTCGCACCCGATAAGGTACTTGATTCTGCAATATTATCGCGCTTGAAGCAGTTCTCAGCAATAAACAAGCTCAAGAAGATGGCTTTGCGGGTAATCCTTTTTAACTTTCTTGATAGTTGATATAAGATGTTGAGGTATCTTCTGAAAAATGATATGATATTATGGTCCGTTTAGTATGCCAGGTCAAAATGGGTATGCTACAACTTGCAAATTTCTGTTAAAAAGTTGTGTGATTAAGGAAAATTGTTAGGGGCTGCTGCTACTTCTAATGCTCTTCTTCAAGAACTTCAGGTACTTATTTTTCTACTCATTTGTCTAATTTTATCTAATGTTATGTGTTATTCATAAAAAAGTTGAAGCATGAAGGGTTTTCTTGGTGTATTGAACAGTCGAAATATAAATTTCGAAATGGGTATAAGTGATTGGTGATGCTGGCGATTCTTTCCACAATTGGAAATTAACATAAGTTATTTTCTTAATAAATTTTTTCTTCTTGAGATTTTTGTCACTGTAGCTGATGATCATACTTTTGAAAACGGAATTGTCAACTGAGTTTCACTATGCTTTCTTTAGTTTGACTTTTTCTTTGCATAATTTAATTATGCAGACTTCTATCTTGAAGAAGTATAGAATTGTTACTAAAACACCATACTTTGCAAATTTTTTATTTTGCGGTTAAATGAGGAGAAAGGTTGTTGCTTTAGTACACCATATTGAAAGCTAACCGAATTATTATCCGTTGTTAATATGCTTTTAATAGTTTAGGTTATTGTTAATATCTTTCTATTTTTGTGTAACCAGCAAATATGGATAGACATAGATGAGACAGAAGCAGAGAAAGACAGAATGTTGATGGAATTTGAATGTCTAAGTGTACAGAAGAAAAGTCGTTGAGGCTCCTAATGCAAAAGCCCGCCTTCATCAATCTGTTGCTGCAAAAGAAGCCGAACTTGCCACTCTCATGACTTACCACATTCGCTATTCAGCTTCATAACAAGGTAACTCTATAATGTAATAATGTAATATTTTTTGCTCACAATGATGGATATTACCTTTGAATATTGTATTTGGACTCTCTGACCCACACATAACATTGATATGATGATGATACCACAACATAATAACATTTGTCATAGTCAAGACCTTCATGTTACATCGCCATTAGATGAGTTACAAAGCGGGCAAAGCTATAGTGACATAAGTGACAATTTGTATACATTTGAATACTTAAACGGCGAGTTTAGTTGTAAAAATGAGGACGATGTAATGTTTCTAGATGATTTGCGACAACCTCAAGTCAAAGATACAAGTGAGCAACACGACACGGGACTAATGGAACGTTTGATGAAGAAAAAAAAAAGGAATTTGAAGATGGGAATGCATGGCTTGATAGTTTGGAAGATTTGCATAACTTGCTTTACTCCCTTTACAGGTAGCATCAGATTGTCACATTTGTTTAACTTTCATGTTTTGTAATTGTATTCTAACAATTTGTACATGTGTTACTGGTAAGATACTTTAATTTTGAGATGACTACACTTAAATCCGAATTCTGCAGATTGTGTCATAGCTAATAGCAGCACTATGTGATTTTATTGCAGCATGCCATCCATTTTAAACAATTTTTTTACACGGCATTCCCGCAGCAACGCGCGGGCACACCTGCTCGTTAGATATCAAACTCCATTAAAACCAAACCTAAACTCTCTTTCTTTTATGAGCAAATTCTCAAAAGGGGACAAAAAGTTGGGTAGTGGCCATCATATGATACAAAAAATACAACTCTTCCCAAAATGGTCATGTGCGAATGTGCGATTCCATTAATATGTTGACACGTGTCCAGACAAGAAATACACTTTCAATCATTTGCAAGTACAATCACTATCAAAGCCTTGTTTGACTTTTATAAACAAATGTGCGAATAAAATCAACTTTATTGGGAAGGAACAACTTTTAGGAAATAAAATCTTTATGAATCTACTTTATTGAGAATAAAATCTTACTTTTCAGACCTCTAATTTTTTAATCTTTTTTAATTTTTTAATCTGTAACATTTTCATCTTCTGCCTCTCCATTTGTTAATCTGTAAAATCTTACGTCCACTGAAAAAGATACATGTTCTGTTAGAACATCTATAACATTTTCATCTTTTGCCTCTCCATTTGTTAACCGAGATATTGTAGAGTCGTAATTTGACATAGTAATAAAGTTTTCATTAACCAATTTTGGTTCTTCAATGACATCCTCTTTTAACGAAGACTCTATTACTTGTCTAGAAACTTCAGCATCCACATTATTGTGTATACTTTTGACCTCAACTTGTAATGAGGATCTGGAATTATAATCACCACATAACTTTTCATCATCATCATTAACTAATTGATCATTACTCAAAGAGTAAACTACACCGTTCGTCCTTGTGGTTTGCGTTGACCGACAAATTTCGTCCTTTGACCGAAAAAAATACACCGTTCGTCCTTAAATGCGAAACGTTATTTACCGTTAGTCCCTCGCTCTAACGCAAACCAGACAACATTATCACCGAATCCAGTATGCATAGGAGAGAACATCTATTCGGGTGATGCACAAAATTCAAAGATTAAAAAGATTAAAAAATTAGAGGTATGAGAAGTAAGATTTTATTCCCAATAAAGTAGATTCATAAATATTTTATTCCCTAAAAGTTGTTCCTTTCCAATAAAGTTGATTTTATTCACACATTCGCACATCCACCGTTCGCACATTTGTTTATAAAAGTCAAACAAGGCTTTGATAGTGATTGTACCTGCAAATGATTGAAAGTGTACTTCTTGTCTGGACACGTGTCAACATAATGGAATCGCACATTCGTACATGACCATTTTTGAAAGAGTTGTACTTTTTGTACCATATGGTGACCACTACCCAACTTTTTGTCCCCTTTTAGGAAGTTGCTCTTATTTTATTCTTTAACAGTTAGTTCATTAGCTTATGAAATATATTTTTCTCCATGATAAACACCACCAAATTTGATGCCCCTCGATTTCTATGATGCCCTGGGCCGTCGCCCGCGCTACCCATAGCTAAGGTCAGGCCTGCCTTGAACACCCCTAAATTAGAACATAATTAGTTTATTACTTTAAGTTGTTTGGAGAAGAATACTTGAACAGCACTAGTTATTACGTAATAAGCAATCTACTAGAGTATAAAGACACACTAAAGGTATATTCACCAGGTGTAATTTCTCAAAAATAAAAATAAAAAAAGACACGAGTGGTAACTTAATTAAAAAAGACAACCCCATCTCATTGTTGATAATAATTAAATCAAGTTAATAACTTACTAAATTGCTAAAAAAACAGAACTCATTCACGACAATTAAACCCTAACAAAAAAATCAATGCAATTATATGCGTTTAGTTTTTGAAGCTAAAACTTCAAAAAAGAGGAAATTAGGTGTTGAAGGGTTTTTATGTATTTCTTTCGGCTACACTTCCAATGAAACCATGAGTCGAGTCTCAGTGGCTTGAGATGTGAGTTTTAAAGTTAAAGTAATTACTTCACTTTCCTCTACTTTGTACCATTGTCATCCATGATATCAGAAATCTGGCATCGTGAATTTGTGATCTCAAACTAGACTAGTTAACTTATTTTTGTAAGGAATTTGGATGACAATAAACCAAAGGTGAATACACTCACGATTTTTGTTAAATTAAATAGTTTTAGTTGCTTTGCAAAAAAAATATACTCTGCCCATAATATCAAAGAGTAAAGTGAGAAATTGATATTTTTTCTTTACATGTACTATTAATTAGTCTATTACATAGTAAATTTGAAAAAGAAAAACAATACTTTTTATTCAACTATTGGAGAAATAAATAAAATGCAAAGATAATAGAAAATAGCCTTTATCTAGTTATTAATCTAATTAAATTAAATGTAATCTATCTGTTAACAAAATCTAACAAGCTCAACCAATATCTAAAGGGATATTTGAGATCGCATTAAAATTGTTAATACAAAACAGCTAATTTGAAAAACAATAATAATAAGTAACAAATTTTATAAGCAATCATCTAACCAGCTCTCATAACAACTGCAATAGCGAAGCACGGCTCATTGTGATCCTCCTTGCGATACGACTTAATTGATCTTAAACTTCCAACTAGGAATGGCAATGGGGCGGGGCGGCTATTCCCATCCCCAAACCCGATTACAAAAGTCATCCCCAAACCCGCCCCAATCCTCATTGAGGATCTTATCGGGGCGCTCCATTGGGGCGAGATGCTCCCCCAAACCCTCCCTATTCCCCATTGGGGTCTTATCGAGTTGTCGTTATTGAGCGTGATGCTCTATCATACTTGTTTCGTTCCCCGTTTACCCTTATTTTTACACTATTAACAATATGATTTTATAAAATAACTTGAAGAATCGAGATTCTGTTAATAATAAATTGAGTATTAGAATAATTTGAAACTTTTTAGAAAATTATGACACAAAACAAGCTTCTATCATCACAATTTGAAATATTACAAAGATAAAAACTAACAAAATAAAGAGAATACATTTTTAGTATGCAAATACTAACACAATATTTTATGTATATACACATATATATATATATATGTATATAGGGGTGGGTTAATGTGAGATCAAGCTTAAAGTTGTAAAAATAAGATCAAATCTAAAAAACCACTAAAACATTTATAAATAACAATTTTAGAAATCATACACAAAAAAAATAATATTTTAATACAAATTAACATTTTAGCAACTAATAACCAAATGATACATGAGTTTGGATTAGTGATACACCTGATACACATTACACTAATAAATATTCCAAAACCTGATACACAACAAAACCCGATACACATTAAACTTCTAATCAAAGTGTATCATCTAGGTTTCGTAATTTTAAAAGAAATCTATCAAACTTTAACAATTTTAGTTGTAGTAAATGAAAAAATTATTTTTATTGTAAGGAGAGTATCTCTTGTCAAATTTTAGTTCGATCTCATTTTAACAACTTTAAGTATGATCTTATTTGATCTAGATTCTATGTATGTGTATATATATATATATATATATATATATATATATATATATATATATATATATATATATATATATATATATATATATATATATATATATATATATATATATACATACCGGGGCGGGACTGGGATGGTGTGCCCCGTCCCCGCCCCAAACCCGATAAGAATCCCCGTTAAAGCCCCGAAACCCGCCCCGAAACCCGATAAGCACGTCCCGTCCCGCCCCAAAAAGTTCGGGTTTCAGGTTTCCCGGTCGGGTTCGAGTTTTTTTACCATCCCTACTTCCAACAGTGCTGTCTGGAGCGTTTTTACATGCAGCCTGCAAAGTTCACATGTATCCCATATGTCAAATACTCAAACGTAAGATTACTTGTTTTACCCTCGTTAGATCCAATTGCTTTATTGTCTTTCGTTTCATCCACATACTTCAGATAGTTAAGATATGAACTAGTAGTCCATAGTCGCAAAGTTTCTACTTGAAATAACTTATCCCACGGCCATTCAAAGATCTATAATCTAAGTATATAAGCTAATAAAGTCAAATACTTAGGCTTGCTAATAAGCTTAGAGCATCCACAATGTTTCTACCTTTTAAAAGACTTGAAGCATTTATGGTAATAAATGCTAAAGGTAGTATGACTTGATATATTTATTATTATCCTTCCAAGTACAAAGCTTTTCCTTCAAACCACTTGGCACTAGCTAAGTCTTTGTTTCAAGTCTTTCAAAAAGTTGTTTCATGCAATGCTAAAAAAGCTTTTCTATTTGAGCCCATTGCAGATGCTCTTACAACACCATGTCTTGTAAGTAACTAAAACATATCAAACAACTAATCCTTTTCAAATAAATAAACTACATTGCTTCATACTCAAAACCATAGTCAATAAACAAACATTTTTTACTCGATAAACTGGGCAAGATTATGTATGTACACAAGGTGTTCGATGAAATTCCTCAACCAAGTGAACCTTTTAAAATGTAAAAGATGTTTTATAGGATGGCGAGACAAGATGACGTGTTCAGGTAATGGGGGTGTTGGTTGTAAGAGATTCTGTTCGGTTTTATTTGTTTACAGAAGGAAAGTGTTCCTGTGGTGATTTTTGGTGACCAGAAGATGTAAGCCTGTGTCTCGATGGATGTAAGTTTGCTCATTTTATTTGCTGTATACTCATGAAGCTTGCATACATTTAAGTATAGAAATTTATATTTTTTATTGTTTTCGCCTTTAATTGCAGAGTCGGAATATGGGAAGCTGCTAAATATGCACTGATAGTCAGCATACTCAATTGGCTAATGAATGTGCTTAATTAACACCAGTTTATTAAAACAAAAAGGCGAAGGTTAGTCATATTCATGATGAGCTACTTAGATAAAACAGAGTATATGTAGAAGAAATTAACAAGTTTCAGTCATTGGTTTTTAAAAGAATAGGTAAAAAATCACTATTTTCCAAGTGAAAATATTCTCAAATGTAAGTATCATCATCTACTAATCAAATCATAAGAACTAAATAAACTACTACGTTAAATAGAATCTCAGTTATATGGCGATTCTCAAGCAACTTGATTTACGCCATTGGCCGGGGGTCTCTCGACAACAGCAAGTGCAAAGCATAGTTGCTGATCTACACGAAACGACCATAACTGAATCGTTGATAGATGCTTCAAATAATCCTTGTTCTCCTCCACAAAGTTGTTCCACTTGTTCAACAACACATAATTCTTGTTACTTCCCATATTCCATTTTTTTAACTTCATGGGTTCGTCATACATTCTTAGCGTTGGCCCCAACAGTGGAACCACAATCTCCTCACCACTTTCCAGATAGGTTTTCTCTTCGTCTGTCAAGAAATCTTTAGTCTCGAGTTGCTTAATCGGCAAGTTTAACCTGTTCTGGCTTTTTAATAAATCACTCATATACAAGAGTTTCTGAATCACAAGCTTTATTTCAGAACCTTTAATTGTTTCTCTAATGCAACTCTCTAACTGCTCAGTCACCTCATTCTTCACAATCGGTCCACATTTGATCTTCTCTTGTCCCTTCCTCTTCTTCTTATTTGATTCATTTAATTGCTCAGCGGCTACCTGTCCAAACTCGATTTTTTTTGGCCTTTCTTTCCTCTTCTTCATTGGTCCATTAACTTGTGTGGCTAACACATCCTTATAAGTAGGATATATGTCTTGAGGTGCCATCAACCTGAGATAGTAATAATCAACCTTAAGTAATACAGTAAGAACTAAATAAATATTGTGTTATTTTTCAATAATCAACAGATTATTATAACAAGATTTAATCAACATTCATGCATAATAATACATCTTAATAAAATCTAAATGGTGGGTCTTTCGTCACTTCTTGGGAAGCAGCCAAACATATATGTACTTGGATCAATACCTTTTGTTGATTGCCAAACTTGACTTCTCAGCCGACGAAGATTTGATGAATGAAGCATTATCTACGGCCGACAAGTATAAAGAAAATGACCTGGCAGCGTTAACAAGTTCCATGTGTTTCGATGGACTTAACCTGAGACAATAAGATTAATTAACTATTAATCAAATATCAAGAACTGATAAAAACTGAGCATTTAGATGACTTCTTGGTTCATCAAGAAAACAGTTTTGAAGGAGTTTAATGGTTAATATAACTTTAAAGATTCAATATATATATACCTTTTCATCATTGGCAAAGAGGATTGTTTGGTGATTGAAGATGTGCTACCCGAAACATTAAAACCGAGCGATAATTGTACGGAAACAGACTGATCATCGTTAACAGGAAAACCAACATCGGGTTGATGTTTCGGAACTTCCCCTGGATGATTATTCAGAAAAGACTTGGTTTGAACAAGTGGGTATTGACGAAAAGCCATGTTATCTTGATGCAGAAATAATTTCAAGAGCAGTCGATAGATGAAATTAAAAAGAAATAATATGTGAATATTGTAGATATGATATGATCCCTTTGTTGCATGTATGTTTTATTTATACAGAAATTAAATAGGAGAAAACCAAGAAATAGCTAGGTCGGTGGTAAATAAGTTTCCATATATTTTTTTACAGTTTGTTACCGGTTCATAAATAATTAATTTATCTAAATGAGAAACCCTAAACTTGTTAACGGCTATAAAGTATGCTCTCGTATTATCTCTAACTTGATTGGTGATAAATTTCTTCTCTTGGTACTGTTTCTCTACTTTTAATCTAATTGTGTTATTTACTCTTTTCACCAATAACAATATTTAATCTCCATAAAATTAGGTATACGTTGAGCAATGTCTGAAAACCAAACCGGACCGACAAAAATTGGACCAAATCGAAAATCGATTTGGCCTAAAATACCGGATCAAGGAACAGGCTAAAATGTTCGGTCCAGGTCTGGGTCGGCTCGGCTCGGTTCGGTTCGTCTGTTCGGTCCTGTCCAACAAAGCATAATGATCGGTTTTGCATAATATTGAACCGAACCGCACTGGACCGAGGACCTAGTATGAGAAAAATGGTAGACCAAGGACCGACCCGAAATATACACTGGTATGGTTCAGCAAGTCTGATTTGGCCCGGTTTCTAGATTTGTTCGATCCGCGATTTATTTTGCTCAGCCTTGTGTATAAGTAAGGTATGATGTAGATTGCCTTTTGCTTAATTTTAATTTTAACTTTAGAAAATAGTAAATAAGAATGCATAATGGATGCTTGGTATTTTTCAAATTCTGTTTTTGTTGTCACCGAAGGCGGTTGTGAGGTTATTACAACATCTTTCTATTACTCATTCCGTCCCAAAATATAAGTTTATTTTTAATTTTTCAAAGTCTTTTCTTTCATATTTTGATCTTAATTACTTTTTTTCGTGTTATATAATACTTGATGAAAAGTATACCAATGTAAATGCATTTAAAACACAAGTCCATGGATATATTTTGTATCAAGTATTATATAACACGAAAAAAAATAATTAAAGTCAAAGTTGGAATGAAAGGACTTTGAAAAAGTCAAAATTGACTTATATTTTGAGCCATAGGGAGTATTTAAATAAACTAAGTTGGATTATATTTGGTGTGTCGCGATACAATAGTTAGTTTATGAGTTTAAGTCATTTCTCAGATGTGTTTATAATTTTTGGTGTGAATCAATTAGTTTGCTTCCACATAAATAACATACAAAAGTGAATAGAAGTTGTAAACTACAATGCCACCAGGCCTAGTTTATCGTCAGGTATTATGTGTATAATAGGTGTGTGAATTTGTGTTTTTTATAGGACTTAAAAAACACATTTAAATATGTGAAACAGGTGAAGTTTTTTCTTTTCAGTTTATTCAAGAGTGCGAGTCTTTTAACTCATATGCTCGCGGTTTAATCGGAGTATCTCTACGACTACGTGCGACTCTTTTGCATGCTATCCCTAAATATGTGTCTAGTGAAGTATGAACTTAAAAAAAATGTGAGGACATCAGGGTGTCACACCGCTACGTCCATTGTGATTACTAAATAGAATATAGGTGTCCAAAAAGACGGAGGAATCAAAAGAATCGAGGAACCACCGTACCGGAACTGAATCTTGTATTAAAACCATGTTCTGGTTCTTGGTTCCTAAACTTCAAAATTTTCGGTTCTCGAGACGATTCGGGTCAGAACCGTCTGGTTCCGGTACTTTCACGAAAGAACCAACTCTTTTGAAAAGCTAAAATTTTATAGGGTTTTGTAGGATCATGCATATTATGTTGTTTGATGATTCGGGTGGTCTAGGATGGTGAAATAACAAGAAAGCCATGGTTAGAGAGTGAAAGAGATGAGAGGGAGTTCTTAAGAGAGAAAGTTAAAACAAAAATGAAATGTTAGATTAGAAGCACCACCCCTTCCAAGGATGGAAGAGGTATATATAGTTACAACTAATACGTCCTCCTGTCGGACTGTGGATCAGGTATACAGTGGGTAAAGACTCGTCCTTCCTCCACGGTGTTGCACTAAACTAACTAACTAAGCTAATAAACTACTAAATAACGTAAATAACGATATGTCTACGAGCTAACTTATGCTAGATTATATTTGGGGTGACCGACTCTTCACTGTGGATTTTCTAAATCCTAACAATCTCCCCCTAATGGAGGTCACCCCATGATTTACATTTTGAATCCTAGCATTCTATTTTATCTTCAGTTATGAGCTCGTAGACTTCAATTCTTCACTTTCGCAATCTTTGTGCATTAGCAGTGACTCTTCAAAGTCCGCAGATTTTGTACTTTCAGTGGAGGTCTTTGAACTGATCCACATCTTGATGATCTTCGAGCTTTCTTCGAGATCATCAGCCACAGTAAATCTCTGGATCACCCTTTATTGTGTTGCCTTCATGTGATGTTGTAACTTTTGGACCGACATGCCCACACTTTCTAGATCATAACATCTTTTCATCAGAGTAGCGGAAGCATCTTTGTAGTATGTCTTTGATATCCATGAATTTCTTCAATTAAGTGTGAATGCTGTGAGCATGCGGTTTTGAATTGACTCCTCAATATCGATCAGCTGCAACCGTCAACAGTTCCTGCAAACAACAGTTAGCAATAAAACACACGAAAGTGTCTTTGTTCACTTTCGTTGAATATAGTTGCAAGAACCACGGTTCCCCGTTGATCAGTATAAATACTACCTGTGATCAGGTAGAATTCCGAAGAATCTCCTTGACAGGGTTTCGCAGC
Source organism: Chrysanthemum makinoi (assembly GCA_910596185.1). Lineage (NCBI taxonomy): Eukaryota > Viridiplantae > Streptophyta > Magnoliopsida > Asterales > Asteraceae > Chrysanthemum > Chrysanthemum makinoi. Next base: position 286,771,723 of record OU343221.1, read on the forward strand.
TTGATCTAGCCGTTCTCAAACCGGAGTGTCCCAAAGTAGGCAACACGGAGTGAGTGAACCAGCGAATTGTCATTCACTGATTGATGAAAAATTGATTTGAAAACAATCGCGTATTGCTTGAAGAAAGAGTTTTGCAATAGGACGAAGGTTTTATAAGAAAGATCAATTTTCAATCAGAAATACTTTTTGTGTTTGAAAATGAATACACATTCGATGTGCTAGAGAAAAGAAGATTTACTCATCGAACTATTTTTCCAAAAGTATTCGTCAATTCATTTCCTGGACCAAGGTTGATTCAAGAATGAATCGCCCCATTGTTTCTATCCAATTGTCACAAGCTTGATCTTTAGAAAAGATCTTACATGTCACCCACCAAGAGCTTGTTTGATGTTGGCTCTAGAAGGATTTCGATCTTCATCGTGAGGACTTTATATATCACTCGGATGTTCTGGCAAATATCACAAGGATAATGCGTAGGACTCTCAATATATACTTACTTTCCACATTGTGTGAAACAGCAAGTCTTCATTAATTTTGTGTCCTAATAAGATTTTGTGGATGATCTCTTGGCTCTAGAATCAATTGTGCATTTTGGTTTCCTATGTCGGAGACTAGGGAGAGGGTCTCCTTCTTCAATATCAACAATCTCTAAGAGAAAGTCGATAGATTTTGTAGGTTCCCCGTGAGAATGAAACAAGTCCTTTTAAGAGGAACTTGAGTAAGTTGGGATAGATTTTGTAGGTTCCCCGATAGATCTTGTCTTCAATTCCGGTGTTACCTTGGTAACAGTCAGTAGCATATGAATTGAACCCGGTTTCTGCCCTAAGGTTGAATTAATGGAGGGCTATTTATTTTCACCCTTTTTACATTCAATTCTTTTTCATTATTCAACCCCTTCAGTGCTTACCGAGACCTCATAACTAAAACCTTGTTGGGTTTATTCCAGTTCTAGCTCAATCTCAGTCGGCACTCTTCCCATTTCTCACTTTTCTCCTTTTTTTCATCATACCTAAGGACTCTACACTATCTAGTGAATTGTCTCTGGGTAGATCCCTCCGACTCTGGCGGGATCGTGAGAACGAATACCTAACCTAACCATCCTTATTACACCATGCATAAAGTAAATTGGTCGTTCTTTTGGTATTGTTCTTTCCTTCTTGAAACCAATTGAAAAATCATTTGGAAAATCAATCAAGGTACTTGTGATATAATATAAAAGAATTTTGTACCTTAATTGTTTTTTATCTTTTAGAAATGATCATGTGCATCATGTATTTGAAATTGTTTAGCACATGGAGGCAAGAGGACTTTGAAATATTTTCTTGATCACAATTTCCGTAGAAAAAGCCTTTTGATTTTCTGGTAAATTCTCCCCCTCAAAATGTGCGTTGGTTGTGAAATCATTTAACACACAGAGGAAGGAGGTTTTAGAAGTACTTTCACGATCACATTTGCCATTAAGAAACCATTAGAAAAATCAATCAAGGTACCTTTTGATAAAACATTTCAATCTTTTTACCTTGATAGTTTATTTTCTTTTGAAATGCTCCCCCTCAATATGTGCTTCGAGATTCGAACGCGTTTAGCACATATGGGAGAGCAGCCGGCACTTTTTGAATCAAAATGATCATCATTTATCAGATTTCATATTTAAATCACATTTTCTTCCCCGATCAAAAATATCAAACCCTTTGAGATTTTGGATCCCAAGTGATTTAAATAGGTTTTAGAAAATATGGGAGAAAATATGCCTGGTTTAAATCCTCTTCTGGTTTTTGGTTAAATGCTCATCCTCAATCATGTGCATCATGTATTTGAAATCGTTTGGCACATGAAGGAAGGAGTGCTTTTGAAACAATTACCCTTTAAAACCGATTTGAGATTTAAATCACGATCTCTCCACCGATCAAAAATATCAAACCATTTGAGATTTGTGATCCCAAATGATTTAAAACATTTAGAAAATTTTGGGGGAAAGACGTGGCAAGATTTAAATTTTTGAAATTGACTGATGAGGACCAATTATAGACATTAAAGATTGTTAGTGTCACGTATGATAGTTTTTAAGAGATCTTTAAGTAAAATAAAACAATTTCACAATCAAACAAGAACAGAAAAAATTTCATTTTGTAAGATCTTTGAGTTTTAAAGAAAAATCATATCATGACATAACAGTAAATCTTTAGATCACCACTTTATATCATACAAAACAGACTTTTATGAAGAAATATCGTTTGAAAATACTTAAGTTTGAAATCACTCTCCCCCTCAATCAACATCAATGACCGTAGTCGCTGATTGAATGACTTATGTTTTATCAAAATGAAGTCCGGTTGATTTCCAAAATTTGAGTTCAGTTTATTTTCAAAACAATATTTATCCATTTTCAAAACAATTTTATCAATTTTTTTTGAAAAATGGTATTATTCACTACTTGTCATGCACAAAGATACGTTAGGTGGTTAAGTTGCTTTTGTTGTTGTTGCTGTAAGATTGAAAGAAAACCATTTGCTGATGCAGTGAGACCTCTGAAGTTGCATCTATCGTGCCAACTATCCATAGAGATCCAATTAAGCTCCATTTCTTCATTTGTCGACCCAAGAAATACTTGCACTTTCCTTTCGGCATCCAATCATATTCTTTTGTGGGATCCGGATCGGGAACATTCTTATAAACCATCTTAGCTGCATATGTTAGTGGACATACATACAGATATATGGTGGTCGACATCACCCAAACAACAATCGACTAATAAAAGTCAATCCAACATATCAATCAGATCATGTAAGGCATGGGAATAATGTGTTTATCAAACTATAGTCATCTAATCCTAATAATCATATCCTAAACTCCTAGTCCTCCAACATATGCAAACATATTTTTCAGTTAAGTATGTAGGATAATTAGATAAGCCCGATAGATGATATAAATTTGAAAAACATTTCCCCCCCTCAATCAATGACTCTTTCTATAAAAAGTTTTAAATAAGCTGAAGTCATTGATTGGGTTTTGCAAATTTATGAAAACTTGATTCTGATTGATTTTCAAGCAACTCATTTACCACCATTTTGTTAAAACAAATATTTTTCTGGAGAATTTTAGAAGGAAAAATATTTGAGTAGGAACAGCAGTCCTTCGACATACTTTCCTCATTTTTTTTAGGATAAGTGCACGAAGTTTTTGAAAATTGGTTTAGCGCAGCACTTTCCTTCTTTGGTAGAGCGGGTTGCTATCTGAAATAATAGCAAACCATGATTTAAGCGCTGGTTGCAATCTGAAGTAGTTGCAAGCCATGTTTTGAGACATGTTTTGAAAAGAATATTTACACCTTCTGCTCGAACTTCATCTATGATCCCGTGCCATTGTTGAATGACATTTCTAAGACCGTAGATGTTATCGATACCAGAAGACATGTCTTGATAAAAACAATATTTTTGGTATTTTTAAATTTTCTGATTTTTATGGGTTTTTTGTTGGTTTTATATTTTTCTATTTTCTTTTTTTTGGTTTTATATTTTTGTATTTTGATTTTGATAAATATTTACAATGATAGAGTAGATGATATAGTTTAATAAGATGATGATATGAGTATCGAGATAAGGATATCGAACAGTCCCGTTGTAGAAGATAGATATCGTCATCTCTTAAACTTTCACCACCAAAGCTTCCGAGGCTCTTGTATTGAAGAAAGAAATTGAACCATCTGAAAGTGAGACTTTGGTAGCTTCCCCCCAAACCGAAAATCCTTTTGTTGAGCAGATTCAAAGCTTTATTTCAAGCTTGTCTTAGCCAGGTGCACAGAGAAGCACACCACTATCATCGATCTTGCTGCTCCTTTTTAAGAATGATCATTGAAATTCTTCGTTTGGGGTTATATCATCAAGTAGAACAGCAACGTATCATCTCACACTTGAATGAATCTTCTCATATTTCTTTTCCACTGAAGTCTGAAGCGATGCATCCCCAAAAGGTGTCAAGAGACCAATTCCCCCAAGTAGTTGAATTGATGCAGCCAGTCTCTTAGAATAAATGCTCAAGAACCCGAATACACATATACCCAAAGACAGAGAAACTTATAACATCGAAGTAGCAGATTAAGTCCGATATGCAAAGAATAACCCCGAAGTATACTTTTCTCTCCCCTGAAGAAAGTGTATGAAGCTCAAGAACCCGAAGTACCCAAATATCCTTTCTATGGAGAATAACCGATAACATTGAAGTAGCGGGCTGAATCACTGATTATCTCTGTGGATGTCAATTCCGGAATAAGTGATTATCACTGAATCACCGATTAAGCTCTCAAATGAAACAGCATTGCGTCCCCAATGTACACAATTCTCTCCCCTGATGATTGCGATAACATCGAAATCATCACACACTTGTGTACCTCTTTTATCACCAGAAACTAACTCTTCCATCTCTTCCCCCACATAGTTGGAATAAGAGCACTAAACATCATGAGTCAAACCTTAAGTTTCTCTGCGGTAATGAAATTTGTCTTCCCGGGATATCTTCAATCATTTAGAAGTATTAAGTTCATCAAGTTTACTCGCGTTTAGATGCGTGTCTCCTTCCCCCTTGCTGGTTTTGATACTTCAGAATCAGCAATACATTATAAGCCCATGTGCTAGAAATCGTTTGAGAAGACCATTAGCTAAAATATGTCTATGATAATCAACATGCTGAAGAAACAATGTGAGCAAATCTAATTGGGGATTAAATCTGACTTTTTACTCTCCCCCAATTAGTGCTCTCCCCAAAACCGACAATCTGTTTGATAAATTCCTTGAATAAGAAGAAGTCTTTGGATAATCAAATGCAACTCGTCTTTAGTCTTCTAACATGCAGCAGAAAATGTAGAACAGACTGTAGACTCGACCTTCTTCAAGATTGTCTGTTTGGGAAATAGAAAGTTAACATCTTCTTCTCACCAAATGCATTCCCGTTAACTTATATATAGCAAATCCCCTTAACTCAAATCCCTCCCAATCAAACAAGAACAGAAAGATGTTCATCAAGGAAATCAGCCCCGCAACTGGAAGCACTTTGACATTAATCATATCAGCCTGTGAGAAGATGTCAATCAGCGGCTCATAGAAGAAACTCCATGTAAAGATGACCCGATAAGAAGAAGCTCGGTTCTTACATGAGTTAGGAGTCGTATGACCATATATTCTCAGATATAACTCAACATATAGAATTATCATACTTCTTCTCCCCCTCAAGAATTGCATACGGAGATGCCATTCTTGATTAAACAAGTGAATATCTTTAAAATGTAGTCTCTTCACACTTCTACCCCTCAAAGGTTGCATATGATGCCGCCATCGTCATTTTAATTGAGCAAGTGGAATAAGAGAACAATCAACGGTAGTTCGGTTCACTTGATAACTGAAAGAGCATGGAAAAAGCATGAAGCATGTTGATGAGAATGGTCATTAATAAGAAGATTTCTCTTCTTCAGAAGATAAAGCGCACTGAGACGTACACTTTTCTTTTCTTTAGAGAACGAGGCTTGAACTGTTGTGTTCAAACGTCATTATCTCTCTCTTTTCAACTACTCTTGGCAAACTTGTTATCAACCCCATTATCATTCAGTAGGCTCTTTGTCGTGACAGCTGATGGAGAAAACCCAATATGATGAATTTGACCCTGAAGTAGAATAACCCGAACTTGTGACTTAAACTTGCACCAATGTGACTAAGAGCGGTGCCGAGAATTCATGCCCTTTTGAATCTCTAAGTACTCTATACTCTTCAACCAACCAACCATCAAGTATAAGATTTACATCACCACTTGAAAATCCACAATTCAATGTGACACTGAGCACTACAACGTAACTCCTTAAAGTGATAGTTATTTTGTGGTGGTAAAAAGAAAAAGAAAAATCACCCAAAAATAACTAGATTTCCAAGTTTTCGTCTTTGAATATGTTAAAAGCTCGAACAAAGATCTTGAAGAATCTTCATCCAACCATCCCCGATACCTTCAGATACTAAGTACACTCGCCCGTGGAATTTCACTTCAACCTCAAATAAATAATAATGAATTAACGTCGCTGTCACATCTTGTGGTTAAAACCCATATCTAGCCTCCTTTGACGTTTTAAGTAAACTTTGATAATGGTTTCATCCCGACCATGGCTAAAAGCACATGACCCCGTAAAACTTAAACAACCAAACTGCCAAGAAGACAATCCAAATAATCACCCAATTCATGAAGTACACCCTTTTATCCCTTCTTTGAAGTAGAAACCGTAGCTCCAACATCAGATAAGTTCCAGAAATACTTTCCCTTTCTCCAGGATGGTTCCATCATCGCGGGATTTTACAATTCTATGGTTTAAACCGAGAAATAGTTTCTTTCGGGGGATTTTACAAGACCAAGAATAAACCGAGAGATAGATCCGGAAATGCACATTACTTTTACCGGGATGATTTCATTGTTAGGGGATTTTACAAGTCTTTGATTTAAACCGAGAAATAGATTCTTTCGCGGGATTTTACAAAATCAAGACTAAACCGTAAACAATGTCAACTTGAATGTGTAATGACAACTTTTGGTTTTGGTGAATATCTGTTTTAGGGGAACATGCAGCGGTTCATCAAGGATTCTTCTCCATCATCAACAATTCTTTACCCATATGTAGACAACTTCACAAACCATACTAAGTCGAGTAGTATACACTACTTCCCCCTGAGGTTGACCGTAAAACATCAAAGTACACGTTTCTCCCCCATGATGGTTTCAAACTTTCGGAAGCATCATAACGTGTTCGACCATTTGCACGAGAAGTTCTTGTCATAAGCAAACATCTTGAAAGATCATGAATGTCGTTGAGGATTTTTAAAGATTTTTCTTAGACTGTGAAGTATCATTAACATTCAGTGGTGTCGAATATCCCATAAGAATTGCTAATCACATCTCATTCTTGAACTACTTTAGTAAACACAACTTCCACATATTATGTCGGCTATTTCTGTGACCATTTGGTGAAGTAATCCCGATATACCAAACTTGAACCTGAAGTAGAATTCCCCAAGATTTGTTACTTAAGCTTGTACTAATCCTTGTGAAAAAGAAACGGTGTACCCAATGTACAAAACCTCTTGACGTATCCTCAACTGCGTGAGGCACCGAAGTGATAGCTACGTTGTGGGTTAAGCGAGAAAGAATCACAAAAGTAACTAAATAGCCAAGTCTTTATCACACTCAATAAACGTCCAAACAAGTCATCTTCGCGGAAGGGTAGAAAGAAAGAAGACGAAATAAGTGAACGTGCCCGGAAAGTCTCACATCTAATCCAAATAAGAAATACCGTATAAACAACCCCGTAGTCAACTTTGTTCAATAAACAATTCAAGCCGTGACATAATATACTCCGTGAAAATGCATAAACCAAAGTATCAAACCCCATATCACAACAAATCTCATCATCATACCCAATCTCATCATCAACTCTCATAACCAATCAAATCTCAACATCGAATCTCTTTAACAAATTTCATCATCAACTTAGAACGCACAACCCATGTGATAATAACTCGCAACATTGTCTAATTGCATCATCTTGTTACAACACGAGATTGAGTATATTCGATCCAGAGGATTAATTAAATATCCCAAGTCATAGCCCCAAGTTAAAATATCACTTGATCCACATTCACTCTATCACAAATTAGTCAAAGACCCGGTTTACATTTAGAACATAATCATTCAGAACAAATAACTCAAGCCCACATTCACAATATATCTTTTCAACACATGTAACAAATTAACTCCGAAGCCCAATAAAGACAATGTGCGTTCCAAGCTTATCACATATAACCGATCCCCTTAAAATTCGATAAGCCTCCAAAAATTAGAATGAGATGATAAAGATTTGTTTTATCCTCATATGTCAAAATATTCGTTATCAACCCATCTCCAACTTATCATATCATAATAAAGATTTCGGCCCATTACTCAACAAGAATTCCCACCCGTTCCATTCACCATTCGGATATCATGTTTTATTAGCAAATCAATTCAAGTTCTCTTAAAATCAGTCCACTAGCCCATGTTCGGATGAGAAGCCTACGAAGGAAATTAACACAAAGCCCAAAAGAATGAATCAACCCGATCCATATTCACACTTGCCCTAATTTCGGGAGTATATATCTGCCATTACACACCCCACATACCATAAGTAATCCCTAATACTTCTCCATCTCAACCCTAATTTTTCTCATAATTAATGTCCACCCCCATCCTTACTCGGATCAAAATTCACCCAACAATATTTCTGATTTTACTCCTGATCTCCTTCAAACCCAATATATCTATCAAAAAATCATGAGTCTCCATCAAATCTCACATATTAAAACGCTCCCATTCATTCGTATTGACCTCGCCACAGGGTTGGCTAGAGGTGTGGACATGGTTCCAAACTTGTATGCTACAGGGATGGCTTCAAATGTTGAGAAGGCTTCGAGAACTTGGAAGGAGGTTCACGGGTAGGTATTAATTTCGAATTATGAACGATTTAAAGGCAGTTTATAACAAACTTGTTATAACTCTTTCTTTGAAATCGAATAATGACAAGACGCAAAGCTTCTATATCAATTTGATAATACGACCCTATATCATATTTGATTGCAACTTTGATTTGAGTCACGAAACGAAACAGTCGATTTGAACTAACATACTTGTTAAGTTCACTTCAATATTTTTTGAATATTATCAAAACATTGGATCTATGATGAGTATCCTTAGTGGTTGTTTGGATCTGGTAAAGGTCATTGAGAAATCATTAAACCACAAAGAGAGGAATCTGAGATCCATTACTTATCCAGTAGTGGTCTAGTCTTGATGTTTGAATTTTTCATTCGAGTCTTGTAGTCGTTTGGTTTTATTATATTCGAGTCTTGATTAGTGACTCTTGCGACACTTGAATGAACATCATAGACATAAACTGATTTAGATGGCAGATGTTAACTGTTGTTGATGTAGATGTAGATGAGAAGTACTTGGTTGTGACAGGGTATAGGATTTGGTATAATATGAATCGTTAGGGATGTAGATAATTCAAAGATGATATCTGTTGGGATGTTGAATCGTAAGGGTTTTAATCAGTTGGATCCGGATAAAAGTAGCCTGGTTTGATATTTGATGAATGTGTTTGATGTATGATGCTTATGATGTTGATTGTCGATTCTTGTAGATTAGTGATTGTTTGATACATCTGCAGCAGTCTTTCACATAAACTCAAAACGCATATCACTTATGACAAACCGCATACTTAACTTTATCAAACCGCAGGAAAGTAAAACAGTTTTGACAAACCGCTTTTCGAGTCAAACCGCATAACCTGTATTATCAAATCGCTTTTGACTGTTTAACAAACCGCAGTTGACTTTGAGTCAAAACGCATCTTAAAAGTTTATCAAACCGCATTGCAACTTTTACACAAACCGCATCAGTAATTCAGCATCTCAAACCGCATGTAAACCAGATCACTTATGCGTCAAAACGTATAAGATAAGTAACAAACCGCATATTAGACGAACCGCACATGAGACAAATCTCATGTGTCAAACCTCTAACATTAACAAAACGCATCTGGTACATTGCATCTGGACATGTTTTTCATCTCAAACCGCATTGAAAAAGTTGGTCTCAAACCGCACCATAAGAGCATTCATATTAGTGCAAACCACATAAAAGAATGCGACTTAACTTATAACAGTACCAAATGCATATCCAGAATCAATGTAAAAACAGCTTAACACTATTCTTAATAGCAAAGATTTTGTTAGGAATTAGAAATTCCAAGTATTAAAGAGTCGGTCACCTCAAGTATATATATTCGTTAGAAAGCTCGTAGTCGTAGTTATTTAATGTTAAGTAGTATTTAGTTAAGTAACACCGTGGAGGACGGACGGGTCTTTACCCACTGTATGCCTGATCCACAGCCCGTTGTGTGGCGTTTTATTGTAAGACTATAAATACTCTCTACCTCCCAAGGTAGAGAGTTGGAGCTCATAATAAGATTTTTCTTTCTCTCACTAAAGTTCCCAAACCTCTAACTTTCTCTCTCTAAAACCTCTTATACGCCTAATTGATCTTATGGTTTAGTGTGTTTGTGAAATCCAATATGTTACAATTGGTATCAAGAGCCAAGGTTAGATCATCTCTTACATATCTTTGGATTTCTAGTGGTTTTTAGGTGGTTTTTAAGTTTGAAAAAGTTTAGTAGTTTTTGCATCATTTGGCTGATTTCTAGTGTTAAAGTTTGGATTTTGATAGTTCTTTTGTGTTTAGAATCATCACAAGTGTTTAGGTTTTGATTTTGAAGGCTTGAATCATCGTGGTTGGGTTGTTTTTAGATTGAAAGGTGGTGTCTTTGTGATTTTCTAGTTAGCGACTAGGTTCTCGGTGTGATATTCATCATAGCGACTTGCTTCATAAAAAGTTAGCGAGTTGGAGTGGTATTTAATAGCGATTTGGTCCTAGCGACTTGTCTATTGAGACAAGCCGATAAAAAGTACACGTAGTGGATTCTCCACTACACGTAGCGACTTGGTGTAAGTTAGCGACTTGTACTTTATATTGTTAGCGACTTGGTGTTAGCGAGTTGGTACCTAGCGAGTTGCTATTTAGTGACTTGACAAATTAGCGACTTGGTGCTTAGCGAATTGTCACAAAATTTTGCGAGCGACTTGGATTGTAGCGAGTTGTTATATAGCGACTTGGGATTATAGCGACTTGGCACTTAGCGACTTGGTTCAAAGTTTCCTAGCGACTTGGGTGATATCCTTTGAATACGGTTTTCTCTTGATTTAGTAAAATCTCGTGAAAGAATCTATTTCCCGGTTTAATCATAGAGTTATAAAATCCCGTTTAATCAGTCATCATGTCTACCAACGTTCCTACAATCATCTCCACTGTTTCCGAGGATGTTCAAGCAGCTGGTTCAGATACTCGTCCACCCATGCTTGACAGAACAGACTACGACTCTTGGGCTCAAAGAATCAGATTGTACTGTCTTGGAAAGGAAAATGGGGTCAACATTCTCAAATCGATTGATGAAGGACCATATCGGGTTGAGACTACTAGAGACATAATTGATACAGCTGAAGATGGTACATTGATTTACGGAATGGACGGACCAAAGATGTATGATGAGCTCAATGATAAGGAGAAGAAGAGATTTGATGCGATATCGGGCTTCTAACATCATTTTGCAAGGTCTTCCAAAAGACATATACAAGCTTATCAACCACAACACTGAAGCAAAGGCTGTATGGGATAATGTTAAGATGCTTCTCTCAGGTTCAGAATTAACTATGGAAGACAGAGAATCTCAACTCTATGATGAATTTGAGCACTTCAAGATGAAACCAGATGAGAGTGTCTATGAGTATTACGTGAGATTCCACAAGCTTGTTAATGACATGAGGAACATCATAATGACTATGCCAAACATTCAGTTAAACTCAAAGTTTGTGAACAACATGAATCCCGAATGGCACAAGTTTGTCACCTCTGTGAAGCTAACTAAAGGATTGAAGAATACAAACTATGAGCAGCTCTATGCCTTCCTTCTTCAGAATGAGAGACATGCCATGTTTGAAAAGAGGATTCTTGAACAATTCAAAACAAATCCATGAGAGACAAGCTCATCAAATGATTCAACCGCCTTCTACTCAAACATTGGGATTACCACTAAAGCTTCACAAGTTATACCCATGGGTGATGGAACTCACAAACTCATTCCCGATCCAATGTTCAAACAAGCCGATGCTGATGCACACGTGGGTAACTTCATTAATCAACTGGCTCTCCTGATTAGTCAAAACATGAACTCTCTCCCACACACCAACAATAACCTCGAACAGATCTAATCCACACAACCAAGCCACTGTCAGAGACGGGAAGGTTATAGTACAACCAGTTCAAGAAAGGCAGTATGAACAAGGAAGAGGTGGAGTTGGTAGAGGATATATGGCAAATCAAATAGGGAAGAAATGGAAATCAATGACAAGTTAAGATGATCAAGTGTTACAACTGTGGAGGTGAGGGACACATTGCAAGGAATTGCACATCGCCAAAACGCCCTCAAAATGCTGAATACTTCAGGGATAAGATGTTGCTTGTTCAAACTCAGGATAATGGTGTAGCTTTGGATGAAGAAGAGTTGTTATTTCTTGCTAAGGGAAATGCCAAGACGTATGATGCAGATGTGGATGAGAAGCCTATTCAGGAGATAGGTCACAATCATCAGAATGCCTTTCAAGTAGCTGACTGTGATGCATACGACTCTGATGTTGATGATGGACCTACTGCACAAACAATTTTCATGGCTAGCATTTCTCCAATGGTCTCTCCTAAGGTCTCATCTTCACCACAAGCTGGTCCATCCAAAGACAAACTCATTTCTGAGGTACTAAAACTATACGATGATGCTGATATGCAAAAGATGCATGACAAAGTACAATCAACTGAAACTATTGAGTCAAATATTGAAGATATGGGTAATATCAATGTTGTCCCATATGATCAATATGTGAAACAAAGTGAAAGTGAAGTTGTACCAAGTGATGCATCTTCTGCAGTCAACGATGACTATGTTTTTGATGAATACACCGCATGTGCCCCTAATGATTCTGTTATCTCTGAACTGAATGCCTATAAAGAACGTGTTGCTATTTATGAACAACGTGCTAAATTTGAGTTGACCTCCCGTGAGCAGGAAATGGATGACCAAATGCGTACAACTATTAGAAAAAGTAGGTTTAGAGAAGAAGTATTAAAACAAGAGTTAAACTCCTTACAAGAAAAGCTTTCTAAAACTGCTAAGCAAAAACAAGAACTTCAAGAAAATGCTTAAGCAAGAATTTAGCGTTAAGGAATCAAAACTTTTGAATGATTTTTCTAATCTAAAAACCTTGAAAAACAAGCTTGAAAATAAGTTGTACGTACAAGGAAATACCATTCAGACTGCTCACTTAATCACTAAGCACAGAGTTTTGAGTGATAAGCATAGTACTCCCCTTGTTGAGGAACCAAATCCAGAAGTTGTTAAAAAGGCTAGAGCTGCCCATAAGGTTATTTATGATGGCAATGAAATTCTTAAGCCTAGACAGAAACCTAGTTGCTCTGAGTGCACTGAGGAAGATAAGAAATCAGATGAAGTCACTAGGGAAAAGATGAACAAGAAACTAGATGATCCTAAATGTAAAGAGAAGAAAATAAATATCACACCCCATGATTACAAGAAGGAGAATTGGATTTCCTTGAACAAGTTTAAGCCTCAGACATTGTTAACACCCGAACAAGTGTTCTGGAAAAGGATTTAGATAAGCAAAAAGCAGAGAATCTTGTTGTAACAACCCCCCCCCCCTTTAGGAAAATGCCTTTAGCGACTGTGTATCCTCCCAATACACCAATGCATTTAGTTCCTAGGACTATTGCCACTAAAAGCAAGACCTTAATCAGTCAATATGTTATTCTTCAACTATTTGTCGATTTTGAGAAAACTTGTAAGAAAAGGATCACACCCACTGGGATAACTGAAGGGGAAAGGGGTTTTGAACAAACAAAAGAATGCTATCTAACTGAGGTCATGCCTTTCTTCAAACTACTAAAAGATCATTTTGAGAGTCTTAAAAAGGGGATAAATTCATATATTAAAGGAATGGAAAAGGAATTTGATGCAATGATAGTTGAGGTTAGTGACTATGAGCGAGCATTAAAATATAATGAGATTGAGAGGAAGAACTTGCATACCTTGAATGAGAATCTTATTTCTGAATGTATTGCTCAAGATGTGTTTTACACTGCTACGAATTGCTCCATTAATGCTTCTCAATTTCATGAATTATCTGTTGCTCAAAAAGTCTCTCATGATCGTGTCATTGAGCTTGAAAAGATTAATTCGAAACTTAATGAGAAAATTGATCACGATAATTTGGTAAAGCATCTTTCTAAACTAGAAGTTGAACATTTTGATTTACAACTAAAATATCAACATCTAAAAGAAAATGTTAAAACCTCAAATATCAAGACATCCTTGGATGCTCCTGAATTTGATGCAGTTTTTGAAATTAGCAAACGTGATGAACAGATTCGAGCTCATTGTAACACGATCAAAAAGTTGAAAGCCCAAATCTCTCAATTGAAGGGTGAAAAGAACAATGTGACTGGATCCCAAATGCCTCCTCCTTTAGATTCTCAGTACTCTCAAACTTTTCATCTTCAAAACTTAGTTAATGCCTTACAAAAGGAAAACGAGAGTTTTCTAGAAGAAAATGAAAAAGTTAAACGACACTTTAAAGAGTTATATGATTCAATGAAAGTCACCCGTGACCAAAACAACGAAAAAATAACGTCTTTACAAAAGGAAATTGAGAATCTGAGAAGTCAGGGAAATGGGAAACTGCCACTTGTTTTCAATAAGAATGTTGTCTCAAAGTCACCCTTAGACTGCAAATACACTGTGACAGTTAAATATATTCCTCCTCATCTTAGGAATAATGAACATGCTTTTCATGACTACTGTGCTTACCTTAAGGATAGTCTAGAATGTCTCCGTGAGATTATCGAAGAGGATTTCATTAACAAACCTCTTGATAGAGAAATTAGGTTCGCTTGCCTCCAGGCCAAACGATCTCAAGAGCTGCTAGAATGTGTAATTGCAACATGTCCTAAATCCTTATCCTTAGGTGCAAAAGGCAAAGCTGTGATGCCTTGTTCTATTCCTAGTGTCGAGCATTTAAACCATTCTAGGCCCAGTTTTAAGAAAGTGAACATTAATTTGTCGTCTAGTAATACAGATCCTTGCACGTCTAGTTCAGGAATGCAAAAAGTAGATCAACCAACTAATGTTCCCATAATTCCCTCTACAGGAGTAATCAGTGACATTAAAGCGAGCAGGTCAAAGTCTCAAGACAATACAAGGAATGATAGGACCTCGCAAGCTAAAAATGTGCATTGGAAGAGAGTAGAAGACCAACCTAGGAACTTTAAGCTTGAGTTGAATAAAACGAATCGTGTTGATTCTAGTATTAGCCTTAGGCGTACTGTAATTAATTCGAATTCTGATACTATTTGCAAACCTTGTAATGATGTCTGCTTGAATTCTGTTGCTAATCATGAATGTGGTGTGAATGCTTTGTCTAATGCTGTCAAATGCCCAGTTAAAATTGTTAAGGCTAATAATCGTGCAAAGAAAGCTAAAAGGCAAAGACGAAAGATTGTTAGAAAACAGTGGAAACCCACAGGAAGAACATTTATAAAGATAGGTTATTATTGGATACCTTTTGGCCATAAGAATAATCAGTTTTTCCCTCAAACTGCTAAGACTATGCCCACTAGAAAATGGATGCCTACTGGTAGAACTATTCCCTTAAGAAGTGAACATACTTTGAATAGGTCAAATACAGACACCAGCATTGCATCTATTCCCAATGATTCCATTGCTTCTACTTCTAATATGGATGTTTCTATTTCTGATGTGGGTGTTCCAATTATTGTTACTAACCAAGTGGAACCCATTCTTGCATGGGGATCCCAATTATCCAGCTATCCATTCTTGTCTGTGTTCAACTGCAGATCGTTCAAATCGCTCTGTGGTACCTGGACTCAGGTTGTTCCAAGCATATGACTGGAGACCGGTCGCGGCTCATGAACTTCGTGAGCAAATTCATCGGGACAGTTAGATTCGGGAATGATCATTTCGGTGCAATTAAGGGTTATGGAGATTATGTTATTGGTAAAAGTGTTATCTACAGGGTATATTATGTGGAAGGTCTTGGTCATAACCTGTTCTCTGTTGGTCAATTATGCGATTCTGATCTAGAAGTAGCCTTCAGAAAACATACTTGTTTCGTTAGAGAACTTGATGGTAAGGAACTTTTAAGAGGCTCACGTGGTTCAAATCTATACACCATCTCTATCGAAGATATGATGAAGTCTTCTCCAATTTGCTTGTTGTCAAAGGCTTCCAAAACAAAGTCATGGTTATGGCATCGTCGTCTCAATCACTTGAACTTCGGCACCATCAATGATCTCTCCAGAAAGGACTTAGTTGTAGGTCTACCTAGACTTAAGTATGAAAAGGATCATCTTTGTTCAGCATGTCAATTGGGAAAAAGCAAGAAGTATGCCCATAAACCCAAACCTACAAACTCACGAAGTTCTTCATACAATTCACATGGACTTATGTGGACCCATGAGAGTGCGAATATCTTTGGGAAGAAATATGTGTTAGTTGTGGTTGATGATTTCTCTAGATTCACCTGGGTAAAGTTCTTAAAGACAAAGGATGAAACTCAGATATCATCATCAAACTCATCAAACAAATGCAGGTTCGTCTTAACAAAACGGTCAGAATCATCGAACAGCACAATGGAACTGAGTTTGTTAACAAACAACTTGGTGAGTTTTATGAAAGTATTGGAATCATTCACCAAAGAAGTGTTCCTCGAACTCCTCAACAGAACGGTGTAGTTGAAAGACGAAATCGAACTCTTGTGGAAGCCGCAAGGACTATGCTGATTTACTCAAAAGTTCCAATGTTTCTCTGGGGTGAAGCCATCGCCACTGCATGCTACACCCAAAATCGATCCCTGATTCACACTGCTCATGGAAAAACTCCATATGAACTTGTTCACAATAGAAAACCTGATCTTTCATTCCTTCGTGTGTTCGGTGCTTTATGTTATCCAACTAATGATGGTCAAGATTTAGGAAAACTAAGAGCTAAAGCGGACATTGGAGTTTTTGTAGGCTATGCACCTAACAGAAAAGGTTACCGAATCTATAACAAGAGAACCCGAAATATCATGGAAACAATTCACGTCACGTTTGATGAGCTGACCGTCAAATGGCTCCAGAACAATCCAGTTCTGGACCCGCACTTCAAAACAGTCCCATTGGTTCATCTCTTGTACCAAACTCCTCATCAGCAACTCCATATGTACCCCCTCAGAAGATGATTTAAAGAAACTGTTTGATCCAATGTTTGATGAACAATTTGAGCCAAGTAACAATGATATGTCAATCCAATCAACAGAGGCTGCTTCTATCCCTGTCAATGAAATTAACCCTTCAACTTCTATGTCATTAAGCCAAGAAGCGCTGCCGACCAATCCGTTCATCAACAAATCTTCAATCATCAAGTGTACATCATGGAAATGCTTCTGATTCATAGGATGAAGTCAATCCCTTTGCTACTCTCGAAGATGCTCCATTTGAAAATATATTTGCTCCTGAATCATCATCTGAACCATCTTCTACAGGAGACATCGACTCTGCTACTTCAGTCCCTCAACAACAGCCACATGAACACCTCAGAAAATGGACTCACGATCATCCATTAGACAACATCATTGGAAATCCCTCTCGCCCAAGATCCACACGGAAACAACTGGCAACCGATGCCTTATGGTGCTTCTTCAACTCCGTACTCTCTAAGATCGAACCAAAAGATGTTAAAACCGCCATGAATGAAGACAAATGGTTCAATGCCATGCAAGAAGAAATTCATGAGTTTGATCGACTAGATGTATGGGAATTAGTACCGCCTAGATTGTGCTATGATTATTGCTCTCAAGTGGATCTTCAAAGTAAAGCTTGATGAGCATGGCGATGTTTTAAAGAATAAGGCTAGATTGGTTGCAAAAGGATACCGTCAAGAGGAGGGCATAGACTTTGAAGAATCATTTGCTCCGGTGGCTCGAATCGAGGCAATCGAAATATTCTTGGCTAATGCTGCAAGTAAGAACATGGTAGTCTATCAAACGGATGTAAAGACGGCATTTCTGAACGGAGATCTTAAAGAAGTCGTCTACGTCAGCCAACCTGAAGGCTTTGTGAATCCAGAGCATCCTACTCACGTTTATCGTTTGAAGAAAGCTCTTTACGGTTTAAAGCAAGCTCCAAGGGCATGGTATGATACGCTATCAAAGTTTCTTCTATCTACCGGATTCAGAAAAGGAGCAGTTGATCCTACTGTTCACCGGAAGTCAGGCAAACATTTAATTCACGTTCAAATTTATGTTGATGATATCATCTTTTCCTCGACTGACCCCAATGAATGTGATCATTTTTCAAAAGAAATGGGTTCCAAATTTCAAATGTCAATGATGGGACAAATGTCATTTTTCTTGGGATTACAAATTTCACAAAGTCCCGGAGGCATTTTCATAAATCAATCTAAATATGCAAATGAGATTTTAAAGAAATTTGGATTTGATTCAAGTGACCCCGTTGACACTCCCATGATTGAACGAACCAAGCTTGATGAGGACCACTCAGGGATCATGGTAGACCAAACGAAATATCGTAGCATGATCGGATCCCTGATGTACCTCACAGCCAGTAGACCTGATATTATGTTCGATGTATGCATGTGTGCTAGATACCAGGCTAAGCCTACCAAAAAGCACCTTGAAGCGGTTAAATGGGTCTTTCGGTACCTACAAGGAACCATCAACATGGGACTTTGGTACCCGAAGGACACCGGTATGTCACTAACAAAGATATGCAGATGCGATCATGCAGGTGTCAAGATACTCGTCGAAGTACGCTGAGGAGCTCAATTTTTAGGTGATAAGCTTGTGAGCTGGTCTTCAAAGAAGCAAATGAGTACTTCTATTTCCTCTACAGAGGCGGAATACATAGCCATGTCATCTTGTTGTGCTCAAATCCTTTGGATGAGATCCCAATTATCTGACTATGGCTTTGAATTCAACAAAATCCCTCTGTACTGTGATAATAAAAGTGCTATTGCTCTCTCATGCAACAATGTTCAACACTCAAGAGCAAAGCATATCGACATTCGACATCATTTCATCAGGGAACAAGTGGAAAAAGGTGTGGTGGAACTCTATTTTGTGAGGACTGAATACCAGTTTGCAGACATCTTCACCAAAGCTCTTCCAAGAGAACGTTTTGAGTTTATTCTTCCACGACTTGGCTTGAAAAGCCTTCAACCAGAAACACTCAAACGTCTTCAGGAGGAAGACGAGGAGTAAAGGTCTTTCTTCATCTATCTCTTGTAAATATTTATTCAAAAAACTAAATACAAAAATATAAAACCAAGAAAAAGAAAATAGAAAATTAAAAATTCGAAAATCCTCAAAAAAAAATTATTATCCTTTTTGTCATGTCTTTCTCGATTCGATAATATCTACGGTCTTTATGCTATCATTCAAAGAATGACACGGGACTTTAGATGTTGTTCGAATGTTTTTTTTAAATAATAATATATATATATATATATATATATATATATATATATATATATATATATATATATTTGGGAGAAAGAGAAACAATGGTTTATTGTCATTTCAGGCAGTAACCCGCTTTTCAAAGAAAGAACAGAGCCATGCTTTAAATTGGTTTTCAAATCTCATGCTCTGATTCTATAAAAAAATCACCTACTATCTAATGAAAACTAATTGCTTTGAAAATTTACTCGGACTCAATTTTTAAAAATCATCTGTACCTAACAGTTGTCAAAAATATCTATCTCTCAATCAACAACTTATATCATTGATTGAGGGGGAGAATGATTTTTTCAATTTAAATCAAAAAGTGTATTTTTCAAACAATGGTACCAGACCTTGGTTACTATTATGTTTTCAAAAGATAATCATGCATGTTTAATCAATGGAGTTTAAAGTCTCATAATTCGATCATTATCAGTTAAAACGCTTTCATAATCTAGTTACAATTCTCCTTAAAAGCTTTCTAAATCAATTTAAATCTACAGAGATCACAAATCTCAATGATTTGATAATTGTGATCGGGGGAGAATTTGTGATTTAAATTGGATTTAAACTGATGATTCGGCAAATGGTTTGAAAATGGTTTTATAAGGATGTACAAGTTATCCTCCCCGCATGTGACAAACGATTTCAAATTTTCCATGCACATGTTGAGGGGGAGCATCTATCTTAAAACACAAAGATTTGAAACATGATCAATGTGCAGGTTCTCTCTTGTATGTGCAATAACTCTTTCAAACCTCGAGGCACATATTGAGGGGGGGCTCTCTTTCTAAAAATATCAAAAACAAATCAGGTGCAAAATTCTTTGATAAAATATGACAAGCATCTGGATTGATTTTTCAAATGGTTTTCAATTGGTTCCAATGGCAGACGAACAATACCAAATAGACCGACCAACTTTACTTTATGTATGGTGATATAAGGATGATAAGGTTAGGTATTTGTTCCCATGATCCGCCAGAACCGGAGGGATCTACCCAGGGACTATCCACTAGTTAGTGTAGAGTTCTTAGGTATGATGATAAAAGGAGAAAAATGAGATATGGGAAGAGTGCGGACTGAGACTAAGCTAGTAATCGGAATATAACCCAACAAGGTTCTAGTTATGAAGTCTCGGTAAGCAATCGAAAGGGTTGAAGAATGAAATAGAATTGAATGTGAAAAAGGGTGAAAACAAATAGCCCTCCATTTATTCAACCTTAGGGCATAAACCGGGTTCAATTCATATACTACTGATGGCAACATCGGTATTGAAGACAAGACGTCATGGACCTAGTGACGCACTGCACTTAACTTCCCAAACTACTTAAGTTCCTCTTAAAAGGACTTGTTTCATTTTCACGGGGAACCGACATTATCTATCGACTTTCTCTTAGAGATTGTTGATATTGAAGAAGGAGACCCTCTCCCTAGTCTCCGTTATAGGATCCAAATATGCACAAATTGAGTCTAAAGCCACGAGATTGTCAATAAAATCTCATTAGGACACTTTCAATGAAGACTCTCTGTTTCACACAATGTGGAAAGAGAGATTATATCTTGAGTCCTATGCATTATCTTTGTGGTATTGCCAGAACATCTGAGTGATATGCAAACATATTCACAATGAAGATGGAAAGCCCTCTGGAGCCAACATCAAACAAGCTCCTGGTGGGTGGCATGTGAGGTCTATTCTATAGATCAACCATGTGACAACTGAACAAAAACAATGGGGCGATTCAATCTTTTGAATCAATCCTGGTTCAGGTTATGGATTGACGGATACCTTTGAAAAACCGGTCGTTGTGCTCAAAAACTCTTTTCTTTAGCACATCGACCGTGTACGAATATTTCAAATTAAAAGGTGTTTATGATTGATAATTGATTTTCATTAAAACCTTCGTTGTATTGCAAAAACAATTTCTATTGAGCGATACACGATTGTTTTTCAAATCTCTTTTCATCAATCAGTGAATCTCTATTCGCTGATTCACTCACTCCGTGTTGTCTTCTTTGAGACGCTCCGGTTTGAGAACGGCTAGAGCAGGCTGCGAAACCCTGTCAAGGAAATTCTTCGAATTATACCGATCACAAAGTACTTGTACTGATCAACGGGGAACCGTGGGTCGTGTACCTCAATTCGTCGAAAGTGGACAAAGACACTCTCGTGCGCTTTATTGCTAACTGTTGTATGCAGTACGCCCCGACGTTGCGTACTGATCAGAATGGAGCGGTCAATCCATAGCCGCATGCTCACACTACACATTTCTAAAGAAATCATGATTAGTGCATCAATGACTCTGATATTATCACTCCATGCTTCTGCTGCGCCGCCAATATCATGAATCAACGAAAGCTTTCGCTACTCTGATAAGAAGAAATCATGATTCAGAATGTGAGCATGTCGGTCCAAATGTCACATCATCACATAATATCAACACCACAAAGGAAGAGTCAGAGATTTAATGTGGTTGATGATCTCAAAGCTGGCTCAAATCTCATTATCACGTGGATCAGTAAAAGACCTCCACTTGGATTAACCAAACATGCAATGTGAAGAATCAATGACTACGAGCTACAGAGCAAAGTACTACATCAAGAGTGCAAGAACAATTTATAATGTAATATCTGTTTGTATTCAATGTAAGTTTAATGTGTGTTTGAGGTGACCTCCCTTAGGGGGAGATTGTTAGGAATTAGAAATTCCAGGTATTAAAGAGTCGGTCACCTCAAGTATATATATTCGTTAGAAAGCTCGTAGTCGTAGTTATTTAATGTTAAGTAGTATTTAGTTAAGTAACACCGTGGAGGACGGACGGGTCTTTACCCACTGTATGCCTGATCCACAGCCCGTTGTGTGGCGTTTTATTGTAAGACTATAAATACTCTCTACCTCCCAAGGTAGAGAGTTGGAGCTCATAATAAGATTTTTCTTTCTCTCACTAAAGTTCCCAAACCTCTAACTTTCTCTCTCTAAAACCTCTTATACGCCTAATTGATCTTATGGTTTAGTGTGTTTGTGAAATCCAATATGTTACAGATTTGATACCATCTTAAAAACTGCTCAACTAATCATATCACAATCGGTTATAAAGCAAGTTGAAAAACAGTTTGATCTTATCAATATTAAAACCAATAAATGATTACACAAACAATAACCAACTTAACACCAGATACAAAATCAGCATACATATTCATCTTAACCACATCAAGACGCAATCAAACACCACAAAGAGCACATCAAACCGCATCAATGAACCGTACATGCCGCATACAACAAAAACACCACACAAACCGCATACAAGCAACCATATTAAAATGATAGGAATCACCATAACAACAAAACCTAGGCTCTGGTACTATTTGTAGGATCATACATATTATGTTGTTTGATGATTCGGGTAGTCTAGGATGGTGAAATAACAAGAAAGCCATGGTTAGAGAGTGAAAGGGATGAGAGGGAGTTCTTGAGAGAGAAAGTTAAAACAAAAATGAAATGTTAGATTAGAAGCGCCACCCCTTCCAAGGATGGAAGGGGTATTGATAGTTACAACTAATACGTCCTCCTGTCGGACTGTGGATCAGGTATACAGTGGGTAAAGACTCGTCCTTCCTCCACAGTGTTGCACTAAACTAACTAACTAAGCTAATAAACTACTAAATAACGTAAATAATGATATGTCTACGAGCTAACTTATGCTAGATTATATTTGGGGTGACCGACTCTTCACTATGGATTTTTTAAATCCTAACTGGTTTATTTGGATATTCTATACATGCAGCCTTAAAAAAAATAAAGCATAAAAAATAATAATAAAAAACAACTAGCCCATTATTTAGCTATAACATAAAAATCTAAAACCTAAATACCGTAACCTTTAATTCATTCCAAATAACATCAAACTATCAGTTTTAGTGTTTTACAATTACTAATATTATCATCATGGTCATTCATCCAACATGAAAGTACTAGCAGACGCGTTTTGGACCCTTATAGAACTTCATTGTCAAGTCAACTTGTGGAGGCGTTGCTTTGCTCTCAATATTGGATCAGTGTTGTAAAAAGCGGCGTAGGCGGTCACTTATCATAGCGATTTGAAGCTAGGCGGACGCATTAGGCGTTTTGGTCAAAAGGCGGTCAACAACCCGCCTAGGCGGGTCAAATCGGGCTAGGCGGCCAACACTTAAAAAAAACTTCAAATATGGGTTTTTTAACCAAATTTACCCCTCTTTTCACACAATTTGACCAAATACGCCTCTAAATCTACAATTGGAACGATTCATGATGATAAAAACACAACAATCACAATTAAAACACACATTATGTCATTATGCGTTTGTTCAATTGAGTTATTGTCGACATGTGTGTTTTATTTTTAGTAAATAAATGTTAATATAAGATGTTAATAACAATAAATAATGCATTAACTATAACATCAATGATGCGAACCATAGTGTTTTATGTTAAAATATATTTATATATATTTAAATTTATTAATATACATTTAATTTTAATTTTTTATATAGAAAAAAGTCAATCCATCTAGGCGGCGCCTAGGCGTCCTAGGCACTAAAAGGTGGTCGACCGCCAGACTAGCGCCTGGCTTTTTTTGCAACCTTAGATTGGATAAGAATGGAGAGAATGAAAATAAATGTGGATGAAATCGAAGATCTTTTAAATGATGACGAGGTTGTTAAAGAAATGGAAGAAGCGGTACAATGTTATAAAGGGAAACAAGTGACGAAGCATTAAGCATTTTTGGAGGCTTGAAACACAAATTCGTGTCCTTAATACTTTTGAACAATTATAAACTTATATTTTGACATTTTGTGTTTTTGTCTATGTTATTTTGAAGAAACATAATTATTGAAACTATTTGCATTGCTGGAGACATTTTTTTTATGTGTTTATATTGATATAGCATATCCTTTATAAATGATCGAAAATAAAAATAATAATAATAATAATTTTTTAAACACTTTGGTTCTCGTCGGAATTACCGAAAATTCCCGTGTCGGAACCGAACTGAAGAACTTGGGACGGTTCTCGGTTTTACAATTTTCTTATTTTCGATTCTCGGTTCTTCGGGTTCCGGTTCGAGTACCTTGAACACCCCTAAAATAGAACATAATTAGTTTATTACTTTAAGTTGTTTGGAGGAGAATACTTGAACAGCGCCAGGTATTACGTAATAAGCAATCTACCGGAGTATAAAGACGCACTAAAGGTATATTCACCAGGTGTAATTTCTAAAAAAAAAAAAAAGACGCGCTAGTGGTAACTTAATTAAAGAAGACTACCCCATCTCATTGTTGATAATAATTAAATCAAGTTAATAACTTACTAAATTGCTAAAAACAGAACTCATTCACGAAAATTAAACCCTAACAAAAAAAATCAATGCAATTATATGCGTTTAGTTTTTGAAGCTAAAACTTCAAAAAAGAGGAAATTAGAGTTTACGGTTTTGATGGGTTTTTGTGTATGTCTTTCGGCCACACTTCCAATGAAACCATGAGTCGAGTCTCAGTGCCTTGAGACGCGAGTTTTAAAGTTAAGGTAATAACTTCACTTTCCTCTACTCTTTACCACCGTCGTCCATCATATCAGAAATCTGGCATTGCGATCTCAAACTAGACTAGTACACTTATTTTTGTAAGGAATTTGGATGTCAATAAACCAAAGGTGAATACACTCTCGATTTTTGTTTAATTAAATACTCTACCCATAACATCAAAAAGTAAGTGTGAAATTGATTTTTTTTTTTTTTTTTTAATTTACATGTACTATTAATTAGTCTATTACATAGTAAATTTGAAAAAGAAAAACAACACTTTTTATTCAACTATTGGAGAAATAAATAAAATGCAAAGATAATAGAAAATAGCATTTATCTAGCTATTAATCTAATCAAATTAAATATTATCTATATGTTGACAAAATCTAACAAGCTCAACCAATATCTAAAGGGATATTTGAGATAGCATTAAAACTGTTAATACAAAACAGCTAATTTCAAAAACAATAATAATAAGTAACAAACTTTATAAGCAATCATCTAATCAGCTCTCTTAACAACTACAATAGCGAAGCACGGCTCATTGTGATCCTCCTTGCGATACGACCAAACTTGAATCATTGCCCCTTGTTTCAGATCATTCTTGTTCTCTTTGTCAAAGTTGTTCCAACCAGTTCCTAAAACACACCCTAAGTATATAAGCTAATAAAGCCAAATACTTAGGCTTGCTAATAAGCTTAAAACACCAAGGAGAAATAATGTAATTTGCATTTTTTTTTTCTGAACAAATGAAAAGAAAAACTGGATGTGTCTTATCCTCCTTAGGCTGAACACAATGGCAACCTAGTTCATCAATGCCACATCAGTTTTCTCTCTCCGACGACCTGACGATGACCTAGTTGCCACAGTGGTGACCTGACAATTTTTTTTCTTTTTTTTTTTACAAACGGTTGGATTTATAATGTGTTTGAGCTTGTGATACTCGGTTGTGATGTCAACCCTTCTCTCCTCTCAACCGACCATCACCCTCCTCCCCACAATGGCATAACCGACCACAACCGACCCCCTCAACCTTGCTCAACCGAGCCCATTGCGAGTAGCCTCCTTTTGTTACTAATACTACATTATCTATGAATATGGATCAAGTCATTTCATAAGTTAATATTCTGTTTCTCGTTGTATTTGATTGAACAAGATTACCAAATCATCTGAACGTATTCCAGATAGATCTTGGGTAAGGCCTTACAAACATCTTGCCAATCCTACGTGGGGCCCAAATATAGTATTATGCTTTGAAACAAATTCAAATGAACAAATTCTCTAAATATCGGTGAATTATAGAATTTTATCCGAGAGAAGATATAAACACTAACAACTTTACCCGACAGAAATTTTATCATGTCTTGTAAGTAACTAAAACATATCAAACAACTAATCGTTTTCAAATAAATAAAGAAACATTTTTTACTCAATAAACTGGGCAAGATTACGTATGTACACAAAGTGTTCGATGAAATTCCTCAACCAAGTGAACCTTTTAAAATGTACAACATGAGGTGTTGTGGAGTGCTGTTATTCTGGTTATGGTGGTGTTGGTTGTAAGAGATTCTGTTTGGTTTTATTTGTTTACAGACGGAAAGTGTTCCTCTGGTGATTTTTGGTGACCAGAAGATGTAAGCCTGTATCTCGATGGATGTAAGTTTGCTCATTTTATTTGCTGTATACTCATGAAGCTTGCATACATTTAAGTATAGAAATTTATATTTTTTATTGTTTTCGCCTTTAATTGCAGAGTCGGAATATGGGAAGCTGCCAAATATGTACTGATTGTACATCAGCATACTCAATTGGCTAATGAATGTGCTTAATTAACACCAGTTTATTACAACAAAAAGGCGAAGGTTAGTCACATTCATGATGAGCTACTTAGATAAAACAGAGTATATGTAGAAGAAATTAACAAGTTTCAGTCATTGGTTTTTAAAAGAATAGGTAAAAAATCATTATTTTCCAAGTGAAAATAATCTCAAATGTAAGTATCATCATCTACTAATCAAATCATAAGAAATAAATGAACTACTACATTAAATAGAATCTTAGTTATATGGCGATTCTCAAGCAATTTCATTTACGCCATTGGCCGTGGGTCTCTCGACAACAGCAAGTGCAAAGCATAGTTGCTGGTCTACACGAAACGACCATAACTGAATCGTTGATAGATGCTTCAAATAATCCTTATTCTCCTCCACAAAGTTGTTCCACTTGCTCAGCAACACATAATTCTTGTTACTTCCCATATTCCATTTTTTTAACTTCATGGGTTCGTCATACATTCTTAGCGTTGGCCCCAACAGTGGAACCACAATCTCCTCACCACTTTCCAGATAGGTTTTCTCTTCGTCTGTCAAGAAATCTTTAGTCTCGAGTTGCTTAATCGGCAAGTTTAACCTGTTCTGGCTTTTTAATAAATCACTCATATACAAGAGTTTCTGAATCACAAGCTTTATTTCCGAACCTTTAATTGTTTCTCTAATGCAACTCTCTAACTGCTCAGTCACCTCATTCTTCACAATCGGTCCACATTTGATCTTCTCTTGTCCCTTCCTCTTCTTCTTATTTGATTCATTTAATTGCTCAGCGGCTACCTGTCCAAACTCGATTTTTGTTGGCCTTTTCTTCCTCTTCTTCATTGGTCCATTAACTTGTGTGGCTAACACATCCTTATAAGTAGGATATATGTCTTGAGGTGCCATCAACCTGAGATAGTAATAATCAACCATAAGTAATACAGTAAGAACTAAATAAATATTGTGTTATTTTTCAATAATCAACAGATTATTATAACATGATTTAATAAACATGCATGCATAATAATACATCTTAATAAAATCTAAAAGGTGGGTCTTTTTTCACTTCTTGGGAAGCAGCCAAACATATATGTACTTGGATCAATACCTTTTGTTGATTGCCAAACTTGACTTCTCAGCCGACGAAGATTTGATGAATGAAGCATTATCTTCGGCCGACAAGTATAAAGAAAATGACCTGGCAGCGTTAACAAGTTCCATGTGTTTCGATGGACTTAACCTGAGACAATAAGATTAATTAACTATTAATCAAATATCAAGAACTGATAAAAACTGAGCATTTAGATGACTTAATATTATCATTATTATGTCAATTGAAACAAGTACCACTCTCATGTACGCGATTGAACAACACGCGCTTGCTATGATGGATCTAATACCTATTCGTTTCCCTAAAAACTCTATACAAATCACGCCTCGATGTTGTAAGTTCAGGTCTTAATTTCACTACTAATCCAAATTTAGTTCTTTTTGCTCAAATTAGGGTTTCAAACCGTTCAAATTTGGGGCTTTTGTGTTTTTATGGTTTCATTTGCTGTTTTATCCGTAATTATGAATTTAATTTGAAATCTGTTGGTTATTGATGAAGTTAGGGTTTAAACTGTTAAAATTAGGGTTTCTAGGGTTTGATAAGGTTACAATCTGGGGATTTTAATGGTGAGTAGAGGTAAGGAGTTAGGATTGATGGAGAGAAATGGTGGAGTGATTAGTTTAAAGGAACAGTTGGCGAGAACGACGTTGTGAAACGTGAGATTCTTTGCTATAAACACCTCCTTAGTGTTATGGTTTGGGCTATATTGAACTAAGTATCAGTTGCTTTGTATAAATAAGTATTAGTTGTATGAACATGTGGGATAGTATGAACAAACTGTTATATTGCGTAAGTTGCTTTGTATAAATAAGTTTTAGTTGACTTAGTTATAATCACTTTGATTATGATCACCATTATAATTAGGGGTGCCATTTTCAATTCAGTTGATGTTGGTTGTACTATTTGATTTTTTTTTTCCTTTTCAAGCTGGTCCAAAAACTTTAGCTAAAAGAGAAGGAAGTCAAAAGCTTCTAACAAGTTTTTTATTAGAAAACTTACAGTATTACTCATACGGTTTTTGTAGTTAAAATCAACACATTAACGTTATTTATAGCTGGAGAAGAAAGTGCTTGCGGGTCAACACTACCTGACCCAGTCCTATTTGACCCATAATAAAAGTTGACCTGTTTCAACCCGAACCCATTTTGACCCACCACTCAGCATATTAAATTGCAACCAGAGCTCATTTATATTGTGATGCAGGTACGAGAGGGAAGGTGAACCAAATATGTTGTGCCTGGTGGATATATTTGTGAGTACTGTGTATCCGTAGAAGGAACCTCACCTTGTTACAACTAATACAATCTTATCAATCCTAGCAATGGACTATCATGTTGATAAAACATCGCGTTTACATATCTGATGATGGAGTCACTGTAGGTGGGAATTTCTTTCATACAATTATCATATGCATGAGCTATCTATATATGTAAAGGTTTTAATGGCAGAATAAGTACATGTTGTTAAGGTTTTATTGGCAGAATAAGTACATGTTTAGAGCTGAGATATAAAACCGTTTACTAGTTTTTCACCTTGATTTACCCTTGGTCATGTGCACAGAAGTTGACATTTTTGTTAGTTCTTGTAATGGACATGGAAGTAGGGCCCAGGAACACTTAGAAGAGCAAGGAACTGCTTCAGTTAAGTATTGTGACCTAATGACGTTATTATGATTTTGCAGCTGTAGACCATTTGCCTTTTAGCATTGTGAGTAATAAATATAAATAATCTGCCCAATTTAAAAGGCTGAAGTATTTTTTACTTTTTAATTTGTGGTTGGTTAAGTGATTAGCTTTCTTGACTGTACAAAATGTTGATCTGATACAGTATCTAATTGCATTTAGTCAGCTGAGTAAATATTCTCCATCACTGCCCTTGCTTTTATGACCAATACGGGATTTGGATAGTCAGCTATTGACAGTTATATGGTCAAGTGATTAGCTTTCTTGACTTTACAAAATGTTGATCCAATACTGGCGGCTTTTGGTGCAGGTCTGGTTACGCCGTCAGGAAAACATTATTTAATGACGAACTTGCATTATATTGAAAAATGTATGTGATTTAATCATTTAAGATGATCACTCTTAAGTCTTAACTGTACTATGATAACATGCAACCTTTATATTATTGTTTGAGTAAATAATTAAACCTTTTCTTAATTGATTTAACCAATCATTTTCAACTTCGTTTTGGTGTTATAGTTTTCCTTTAGAAAATAACATGCAAACTACATTCATTATTGCATATATTTGCGTAACGTGCAAATTCAGTAAAATAGTGACTCTTCGGCTATTTTATACTATATCCACATTATCATCTATAATCGCGAAACTACAATATACTATGCTGTTTAACTTGCTATACGTAAAAAGGTTGGTTAGATGAAAATGAAATTATGATCATCGACCATAACTTGTCCTAAACTAATTAAAGAATCATATAATCTCGATATAAATTACAACAGGCTAAGTGATTAAATGAATTACATGATCAATGATCATAACTTCTGTTGTCGTCCTCATTGAAACTGATCGATGTGATATTAACTCGACATCTCTTACATGATCCTTTTCATGACATTGTATTTGATAGGACCCAAGGTGCTCCAACTATGTAATGAACAACGACTTATCCAACTCGCCAGGGATTTTTAGCACATGTTAAGGTAAAATTGTCTTATATTGTAATGAAGTTTAGGTCATTAATTGTATGAAAAAGTTTTGCATCATTTAATTGAGTATCAACCTCTTGAAATTCTCATGAGACGATCTTATTAAAGTGAGACGTAATTTAGAAATCGAGTTTAAAACTAGTGTGGTTGATGATAATCTGATGAGTTAGACAAGTGCTTGTTAAGTACTAATTAGAGTTAAACGTTTAAAGGTGCTCTAAATCATAGAAAGGCAAAATCTCTTAAATGGTGAGAAAATGCTAAAACAGGTAAACGAGTGAGATTTTACCCTATTCTAGTTATTAGATAAGAACGTATATTTAAGTTCTCGTGATTATTTGCGACCCTCTTCCCGATACTAGTGCAAAACCACTACATCATTTTGATCGTAGTTTTGCGAAAATGCTAAAGTAGAGCTGATCATGGTTCAAACGTGGCTCTGATAAACTGTTTATAACTGTGCTGTCGTTCCTTAGATTTTGAAAATTAATGTCGAAAGATTGTGGGATTGAGTAATGAGTATTATATTGAATCATGCCGGTGCATTTAATAGGGTGTTCTGCATACTACAGGAGGATACATGATATACACTGCAACAACATTCAAATATGCGTTCGACTATAAAGACTCTGATATAACTGGTATGTCTGAATTATCTGTGAAATTTAGCGTATTCTGTTTTGTTAGGAAAAATGATTGTTTGTAAGTGGCATTACAGATAGAATTTCATCATATTCAGTTATTCACACTTTTTTCAGTTACATACTCATAACAGAGATTATGTCAATTACATCCACGCCCCTGAAACTTATTATGCAGTTTTTTCTGCTAACGGATTGTATACATATGAGAAATGATGAACAAGCGTTGACATTTGTTTCTTTAAAATTCCAGGTGCACAACCGACTGTGGCTGGATTACTGGACACAGTTATGTTACTTCTGGACCTCTGCTTAATGGAGCGACAGTTATAATTTATGAAGGGGTATACATATTAACTTTTTTGTATATTTACTGCTTTCATGTCTGAAAGTCAAATGTCTGGGGCTCATCGGTACAGTAAATTCACTAGAATTTTGGCTATGAAGGTTAAATAGTAAATAGTTTTATAAGTTGTTAAATAGTAGTTATCACGTCATTTTTGGAAAGTACTAATACATACATCTATGTGTTTATAGCAATTTGGATCTGATATTCTAAATAACCTTAAATTTTTTTACGATGACCCTTTTTATAAAGTTTTTGGCATATAATTATACATGCAGGTGAGTAACTATCAAGACGTTGGACGCTGGATGCTGCTGGGACATTGTTGACAAGTATAAGGTGACAATATTCTACACTGCTCCTATGCTGGTGCAGTCTCTTATGCGTGACAGAGATGAGGTAATGAGTCTTTTCAACTCTGTATTTTCTTATATGTTATACCTTTTAGCGGTTTACATCTGAATTGAAATATCTTTTGTCTAACTTAATATGTGTAGATTGGCTAACAGGGGATGCATCTCATGTTCCTTATGATATACCCTTGAATCAATTTCATCATTTTAAATGCAAAAGGTATACCAAAGTTAAATTTCCGTGCTACTATATGCATTTTATATGACTGTAAATGTTGCAACATTCTGTCATGGAGGCTGGAATTTAGTGCAGTTTAATGGGACTTTTCTTCATATCGTAGTTCAGATATTAAATGGGACTTATTACAACGTAGGTACAAATGATGGAAGAGACAATAAGAAGATTCCAAGAGGACAATGCACAAATGAGATCACATCATGATGGGAACATATCAGATTGCATTGGTGGCTAAAAGCATGGATAAGCCTGTTCTGCCACTGAGAGCTACAAGGTATGACGTTAAAACTTGAAAACCAATCTTTACAAAACTTATTTCCAACTGCTCATTGTATTCATATCTCCAAAATTCTGCAGTTTGTTCGCTTGTATCCATTTTATAAGGACATGGTACCCTCCCTACGCCCTTTTGATTTTGGGGTACCCATCCCATCCAAAGTTGAGGTTGAGAGATCAGTGAGATTACACCCCCTCAATATGTGACTCTACTTTTCACAAATTTGGGTGTCTTAACACCGTCTGTTGTTTATGGTGAGCTTATCCAGCTTTAATTGTAACTTGGATACCTTTTTGACAGATCTTAGTGTGGCGAGTTTGACTTTTATTTTGTTGTTGACAGGGAGGATCGTGTTCTCTTATATAATGTCGGATGCATTGATTTTGCAAGGTATTTGTTAGTTAATGTCTACTTTTAGCTTTATCATCATTGTACAAGGCTTTTGCATTCCATTAATATGAGAAAAGCCATAAATCAATGCTTATACATGAATTTAGTTTGTTTTATTGCTAATTTTAATAGGATATGTGTGAATTCAAGCTGAGGTTGAATGTAATTTTGCTGACGTTTTAAGCCAGTTAACTTTTGTTTTAGCTAATATGGTAGAAACTAGAATACTTGTAATATGATTTTGATTTTGAATGCAAGTTATTTATGTTAGGTCTTACAGGAGTTGTAATTGTAAACATTATGAGCTCGTTTTAGGTAAATTCAGTATAATATTTGTGAATTGAATGTAATTTCTTGCTGCCGTGAGTTAGGTCTTTACTGAAGGTATAGTTGTCGAAAATTATAAGCTTCCTTTAGCTTATTTCAGTAGAATATGCGTGAACTGAATTTGATTGAACTGTGATTTCTTGTTGCTGTTAAAGTTCTTAAAGCATCTGCAGCATCTATTGTCAAAGTCTTCAATAACCTATGTTCCAATATTGTGTTTACAAAAGTCATTTCTGTAAGTTTTAAGCATTTTAATGGGGCTTGATACTATGTACGTGCAAATTTTGGTAGAGACAGTACCGAAGTTGCAAGTGAATAGCACACAAATGAGATCAGGATTGGAAATGCAAGTGCGGTTACAACGAAAAGTGGAACATCAAGTGTAGGAAGTGGAACACATGCATCAACGGGAAATGGAAGTGAATGCTCGTGAATAAGCTAGAAAGAGGGAGTGTCATATCGTTATGAATATTTGGATTAGATACTCTAATTTCATTTTGTATATTTTGGATGGTTCGATTTGAATTTTGAATTGAATGCAACTTTTCCAATGTGGATGATAAGCATCTTGTAATAGATATTTTTAATTCCGAATTATCTTTTTTATTTATTGGTTTCGTTTAAGCTATTTCAAACACGGAATTACATTAATTTTAGCTATAATGTCCACTTATAAGTCTTCTTCCGATGACATTCCGACAACTATTTCTGACAGAATTGTGACCCTTTACTGTCTACAATTTTCAAACTGATTTCTGACGGTATAATTACCGACGACATTCCAACAGAAATAATTCCGACAAACTTCTGACAGAAATATTACCAACGAAATTCCGACGGATATCATTTGTCGCTGTTTCCGACAGAATTCCAACAAATACTTAATTACCGACCATGGATTTCCCGACACACAATATCTGTCACAAATCCGTCGGAAACCACTAATACCGACGGATTTCCGACGGAAACGTCTGTCGCTATAGACCTGATATGTAGTAGTGCAACTCTTTTGAAAAGCTGAAATTTGTATAGGGTTTATTTGGACATTCAATACATGCAGCCTTAAAAAAAAATAAATAAATAAAAACCTAGCCCATTAGTAAGCTATAACAAAAAAATCTAAAACCTAAAAACCTTAACCTTTAATCCATTCCAAATAACACCAAACTATCAGTTTTAGTGTTATACAATTACTAATATTATCATCACCGTCATTCATCCAACATTAAAGTACTAGCAGACGAGTTTTGGACCCTTATAGAACTTCATTGTCAAGTCAACTTGTGGTGGCGTTGCTTTGCACTCAAGATTGGATCAGTGTTGTAAAAAGCGGCCTAGGCGGCACCTAAGCGCTAGGCAGTCACTTATCGTGGCGATTTGAAGCTAGGCGGACGAATTAGGCGTTTTGGTCAAAAGGCGATCAACAACCTGCCTAGGCAGGTCAAATCGAGCTAATCGGTCAAATCGGGCTAGGCGATCAACACTTAAAAAAAACTTCAAATCTGGGTTATTTTAACCAAATTTACCCCTCTTTTCACACAATTTGACCAAATACGCCTCTAAATCTACAATTGGAACGATTCATGATGATAAAAACACAACAATCACAATTAAAACACACATTATGTCATTATGTGTTTGTTCAATTGAGTTATTCTCAACATGTGTGTTTTATTTTTAGTGAATAAATGTTAATATGAGATGTTAATAACAATAAATAACGCATTAACTATAACATCAATTATACGAACCATAGTGTTTTATGTTAAAATATATTTATATATATTTATAAAGCATTTAATTTTAATTTTTTTATATAGAAAAAAGTCAATCCGTCTAGGTGCCGCCTAGGCGTCCTAGGCGCTAGTAGGTGGTCGACTGCCCGACTAGCGCCTAGCGTTTTTTGCAACCTTGGATTGGATAAGAATGGAGAGAATGAAAATAAATGTGGATGAAATCGAAGAGCTTTTAAATGATGACGAGGTTGTTAAAGAAATGGAAGAAGCGGTACAATGTTATAAAGGGAAACAAGTGACAGAGCATTAAGCATTTTTGGAGGCTTGAAACACAAATTCGTGTTCTTACTACTTTTGAACAATTATAAACTTATATTTTGACATTTTGTGTTTTTATCTATGTTATTTTGAAGAAACAGAATTATTGAAACTATTTGCATTGTTGGAGACATTTTTTTATGTGTTTGTATTGATATAGCATATCCTTTATAAATGATCGACAATAAAAAAAATGAAATTTTAAACACTTTGGTTCTCGTCGGGGAATTACCGAAAATTCCTGTATCGGAACCGAACCGAAGAACTTGGGACCGTTCTCGGTTTTACAATTTTCTTATTTTCGATTCTCGGTTTTTCGGGTTCCGGATCCAGTACCTTGAACCAGGGCCGGTCCTGAGCTTTTTGATGCCCCGGACGAAACGATCAAAAAATTGCACCGACTAAACAAAATATGCCCTTGATCGTCGAAATTATAAGTATTTTAAAACTAGCCGACTTCTATTTGATCCCACATTGAACTTTAGATATGTAATTATAACAATGACACATTGCGCATTTCTGTTTTTAACGTCTTATATTTCGTTTTATTAATTTTTTTAGAATAAAGCGTCTAGTTTATGAACTATTTAGACGAAACTCGGGGAGCCTAAACTATTACTAAAAGGTTTTAAAAATTAATGGTATATAGTACATTTTCCTTTCAAATATTAATCAAAATTAAGGTTGTCATAGTATTTCGACTATCATGTAATTTTATTTTAGTGATAGGTTTTGTTTCCATAAAAGATTTAACCTACAAATTTGATATTAGGGTCACACTTGTCTAACGTTATGGGTTAAAGGGACTAAAATACCAATTTCTATATAAGTTGGGTCATATAGAAAAATGTTTTATAGTGGGGCCACATATAAACACTACACATTTGTTTTTAGCAAGGTTGTCAAGAAGATCGATCCCATCCGGGATCGTTTCCTTTGTAGATCACGATCGTAAGATCGGATCGACTCCAAGATCCTACTCTAATGATATTTCTTAATAATTTATGTAATTTTATACAAATCTACAAATTCTAATACATTATAACCATAAAATACTATGAATGTTTCGTATAAATGTTGTCCTAAATTATGATTATAAAATATTTAAAACAATTAACATGTTGGTTTTTGAATTCTATAAACAAACAACCCATAAATTTGTAGATTTTTAGTTTGTAATCCGAGAAAAGTAAGATCGGATCGGATTAGATCGTAAGATCGTATGGTCAAGATCGGGATCCTATAAGATCCTAAGCTTGCAAAGATCCTATGTAGGATCCGGACTTTGCTTTTGCAAGATCGTACTAAAATCGTGATCGGATCCCAACAACTATGTTTTTAGTTCGTCTTCCTCATTAGATATCAAACTCTATTAAAACCAAACCTAAACTCTCTTTCTCTTTATGGGACAAAATTCCCGGTAGCCATCATATATATAAAAATACAACTCTTCCCAAATGGTCACAATGCTACATTCCATTAATATATGTTGACACGTGTCCGATAAGAAATACACTTTCAATCATTTGTAAAAGTACAATCACTATCAAAGCCTTGTTTGATTTTTATAAACAAATAACGAATAAAATCAACTTTATCGGGAAGGAACAACTTTTAGGAAATAAAAATCTTTATGAATCTACTTTATTGAGAATAAAATCTTCTTTCTTATAGACATCTAATTTTTTAATCTTTTTTAATTTTTTAACTGTAACATTTTCATCTTCTCTCGCCTCCATTTGTTAATCTGAAAATCTTACGTCCACTGAAAAGATACCGCTCAAGTTAGAACATCTATAACATTTTCATCTTTTGCCTCTCCATTTGTTAACCGATATATTGTAGAGTCGTAATTTGACATAGTAATAAAGTTTTCATTAACCAATTTTGGTTCTTCAATGACATCCTCTTTTAACGAAGACTCTATTACTTGTCTAGAAATCAGATCCACATTATTGTGTATACTTTTGACCTCAACTTGTAATGAGGATCTGGAATTATAATCACCACATAACTTTTCATCATCATCATTAACTAATTGATCATTACTCAAAGAGTAAACTACACCGTTCGCCTTGTGGTTATGTTTGACCGACAAATTTCGCCTTTGACCAAAAATGCAACCGTTGGCCCTTAAATGCGAAACGTTATTTACCGTTAGTCCTCGCTCTAACGCAAACCGCATAACATTATCACCGAATCCAGAGATGCATGAGAGAACATCTATTCGGGTGATGCACAAAATTCAAAGATTAAAAAGATTAAAAAATTAGAGGTATGAGAAGTAAGATTTTATTCCCAATAAAGTAGATTCATAAATATTTTATTCTAAAAGTTGTTCTTTCCAATAAAGTTGATTTTATTCACACATTCGACATCCACCGTTCGCACATTTTTTATAAAAGTTAAACAAGGCTTTGATATGATTGTACTGCAAATGATTGAAAGTACTTTGTCCGACACGCCAACATATTAATTTAATTCCATTATCTCGCATAACATTACCATTTTGGAAAGAGTTATATTTTTTGTACCATATGGTGACCACTACCCAACTTTTTGTCCCCTTTAGGAATTTAATTTTTATTCTTCTTAACAATTAGTTCATTAGCTTATGAAATATATTTTTCTCCATGATAAACACCACCAAATTTGATGCCCCTCATTTCTATGATGCCCCGAGCCGTCAGCCTGCTGCCCCATAGCTAGGTCGGCCTCGCCTTCAACACCCCTAAAATAGAACATAATTAGTTTATTACTTTAAGTTGTTTGGAGAAGAATACTTGAACAAAGACTAGTTATTACGTAATAAGCACCTATGGAGTATTAAAACACCTAAAGGTATATTCACGGTGTAATTTCTAAAAAAAAAAAAACGCTGGCTAGTGGTAACTTAATTAAAAAAGACAACCCCATCTCATTGTTGATAATAATTAAATCAAGTTAATAACTTACTAAATTGCTAAAAAAACAGAACTCATTCACGACATATTAAACCTTAACAAAAAATCAATGCAATTATATATTAGTTTTGAAGCTAAAACTTCAAAAAGAGGAAATTAGTGTTGAAGGGTTTTATGTATTTCTTTCGGCTACACTTCCAATGAAAACCATGAGTCGAGTCTCAAAGTACTGAGATGTGAGTTTTAAAGTTGGTAATTACTTC
Source organism: Chrysanthemum makinoi (assembly GCA_910596185.1). Lineage (NCBI taxonomy): Eukaryota > Viridiplantae > Streptophyta > Magnoliopsida > Asterales > Asteraceae > Chrysanthemum > Chrysanthemum makinoi. The sequence continues at coordinate 286,809,922 of OU343221.1, forward strand.
ATTCTCCTACTTTGTACCATCGTCATCCATGATATCGAAATCAAGCATCGCGGAATTTGTGATCTCAAACTAGACTAGTAAACTTATTTTTGTAAGGAAATTGGATGTCAATAAACCAAAGGTGAATACACTCACGATTTTTGTTAAATTAAATAGTTTTAGTTGCTTTCCAAAAAAAATATACTGTGCCCATAACATCAAAAAGTAAAGTGAGAAGTTGATATTTTTTCTTTACATGTACTATTAATTAGTCTATTACAGTAAATTTGAAAGAAAAACAATACTTTTTATTCAACTATTGGAGAAATAAATAAAATACAAAGATAATAGAAAATAGCCTTTATCTAGTTATTAATCTAATTAAATTAAATGTAATCTATCTCATAACAAAATCTAACAAGCTCAACCAATATCTAAAGGGATATTTTAACGTTACAAAACTGCTAATACAAACAAATAATTTGAAAAAAACAATAATAATAAGTAATAAAATTTTATAAGCAATCATCTAACCAAATTTAACAATCAAGAATAAGCGAATCGCTCATTGTGATCCTCCTTGCGATACATTTAACTTAATTGATCTTAAACTTCCAACTAGGAATGGCAATGGGGCGGGGCGGCTATTCCCATCCCCAAACCCGATTACAAAAGTCATCCCCAACCCGCCCCCAATCCTCACTGGAGGATCTTACGCTCCATTGGGCTTAGATGCTCCCCAAACCCTCCCTATTCCCCATTGGGTCTTATCGCTGTCGTTATTGAAGGCGTGACGCCTATCATACTTGTTTCGTCCCCGCTTACCCTTATTTTACACTATTAACAATATGATTTTATAAAATAACTTGAAGAACGATTCTCATAATAATAAATTGAGTATTAGAATAATTTGAAACTTTTTAGAAAATTATGACACAAAACAAGCTTCTATCATCACAATTTGAAATATTACAAAGATAAAAACTAACAAAATAAAGAGAATACATTTTTAGTATGCAAATACTAACACAATATTTTATGTATATACACATATTTATATGTATATAAGCTAATAAAGTATATAAGCTAATAAAGTCAAATACTTAGGCTTGCTAATAAGCTTAGAGCATCCACAATGCTTCTACCTTTTAAAAGACTTGAAGCATTTATGGTAATAAATGCTAAAGGTAGTATGACTTGATATATTTATTATTATCCTTCCAAGTACAAAGCTTTTCCTTCAAACCACTTGGCACTAGCTAAGTCTTTGTTTCAAGTCTTTCAAAAAGTTGTTTCATGCAATGCTAAAAAAGCTTTTCTATTTCCGAGCCCACAACACCACCATGTCAGTAACTAAAACATATCAAACAACTAATCGTTTTCAAATAAATAAACTACATTGCTTCATACTCAAAACCATAGTCAATAAAACAAACATTTTTACTCAATAAACTAAAGATTATGTATGTACACAAAGTGTTCGATGAAATTCTCAACCAAGTGAACCTTTAAAATGTAAAAGATGTTTTATAGGACGCATGGCGGACAAGATGACGTGTCTAGTAATGGGGGGTGTTGGTTGTAAGAGATTCTTGTTCGGTTTTATTTGTTTACAGAAGGAAAGGTTCCTGTAGGTGATTTTGGTGACCAGAAGATGTAAGCCTGTGTCTCATGGATGTAAGTTTGCTCATTTTATTTTGCTGTATAATACTCATGAAGCTTGTATACATTTAAGTATAGAAATTTATATTTTTTTATTGTTTTGCTTTTAATTGCAGAGTCGAATATGGGAAGCTGCCAAATATGTACTGATTGTACATCAGCATACTC
>OU343221.1:286811830-287042808 GCA_910596185.1 Chrysanthemum makinoi
GGTCATTGATTGCATCAGGGCTGTGATTGACCACTATCGTGTAGACACAAGTTCCTTGGTTGGGAATTCCTAGTACTCTAGCAAATTCACTTAAGGTGATGGTGTAGTCATTTTGATTGATTCTAAACTAAGACAAAAATCATCATCTTCATCACTGAAGCCGGTCACACTAGCATAGAATTCTAACACAAACCTAGGACAAATTGGTTCATCAATGTCAAGAAGACAATCGAATTGAATGGCGCCTAGTTCTTCACGAAGATTGGTATGCTCAAGGAAGGATGAGTGAATGGTTCTACCCTCGTGGAAATACCTTGATTCTAGACCCCTAAATATTTCTACTTGTTCCTTGGTAAGTCCTTTGGTTTTGTGGTGTTTGGGAATGTAGTTAAGAGTGTCTTTGTGATCATAGAATCTTGCGGCTACCATGGTTATTCCTAAGGACAAGAGTTAATATGTTAAAAAAATTAGATAAATTTTAACGTTTTTGATTCTAGTGTGTGCCTATATGAAAACAATTTGAGTTGCGTTATCTCGACTCATTTTTTGCACAAAATGGTTTTAGTGGAGTGTTTGGCAAATACCATGAGATAACCCAAATGCTCCTAATTCAATGTGGCTATATTTGAATATACCCGGAAGTGCATATTAGTTATGCAATACCTTTAGTATTCAAGAGCATGCAAGTGATGAAAATTCTAACGTTTCTATTTGTATTAGCAATGAAAAATGTTTTCCTACAAGTGAGAAGCTTTTCAAAACTTTTGACATGGGGTGTTTGGTTGTTTGAATAAGGCCTTATATTTATTATCTATCAATTAGTGGGAAACATGATTTGTTTATGCAATATGATAATGTAGTACCTAATTTGAATGACTAGTTATGCAATTTGCCAATTGAATTCATATTTGGTATAAAAGCATACATAAAACCCCATGTAATGATTTGTGATAGTTTTGTGCATAAATAAGAATCCTAGACTCAGAATTAAGAGATGAAATGTAGTTAGGATACTTACAATGATGTTATCTTCATTGATTAGTGAGTGGGAAGATGTCAATAATGAGCTTGGTTTAAGTTTTACACGTTTTGGTAAAGTGGGTTGTGAGGAAGAGGATGTTATGTATAAAGCTGTTTTGCTTCTGTAGACACCACGGACCGACGGCCAAATTTTGGTTCCGCCGTGTTGTCGTTTGGTGCCGTGGCTACAGTAGCAGATACAAGACAAAATTGTTTTGTTTGACTATTCTAATGTTTTGGGCTATGTTTATCCTACATGTTTGGTTCCATTAACCCTAAACCAAGTCTAAGAAGATTAAAAGGTTCTCGTTTAAGAGGTTTAGTAAAGATGTCGGCAATGTTGTCTTCGGAGGATACTTTCTCAATTGAAATGTTTCCTTTTTGAACATTGTCGCTAAGAAAGTGATGACGGATTTCAATGTGCTTTGTACGAGCATGTTGAACGGGATTCTTGCTGAGATCGATGGCTCCTTTGTTGTCGCAAAGTATCACAATGTCGTTGAGATGAATTCCGTAGTCTACGCGAGCTTGCTTCATCCAAAGAGCTTGTTGACATGCTTTTCCGGCTGAGACGTATTCGGCTTCAGTAGTAGAGATGGCTAAAGCCGTTTGCTTCTTTGCAAACCATGAGGTGAGACAATGTCCAACAAAGTGCAAATACCACTTGTACTTTTTCTATCGACATAATCACCAGCATGATCCGAGTCGGCATACACTATGGTTTCTATACCGTTCCTTTGGGATACCATAATCCTAAACACGTTGTTCCCTTAATGTATCTAAAAATCCTTTTAAGGCTTCTAAGTGTGATGCCTTTGGGTTTTCTTGAAAGCGAGCACATAGACAAACACTAAACATAATGTCGGGTCTACTAGCCGTAAGATAGAGTAGGCTACCAATCATTCCTCTATATTTAGTGTTATCTACGGATTCACCTTCTTCGATCCTTCCTTGAGTTTAGTGTCCGAGGAGATGGGTGTTTTAGTTGGTTTGGAATCTTCAAGACCAAATTTCTTAAGCATGTCTTTTATATATTTAGATTGATTAAAGAAAATACCATCTTCTAGTTGTTTAATTTGAAGTCCTAGAAAGAAGTTTAACTCACCCATCATACTCATTTCAAACTCGTCATGCATGATTTAGAGAAATCATTACATAATTCTCGACAAGTTGATCCCATAATGTCATCAACGTATATTTGAACAATAATAATTTGTGATTCCCTTTTCTTAGTAAAAAGAGTATTATCTACTAATCCCATAGTATATTTGTTATCAAGAAAAGTCTTAGACGGTCGTACCAAGCTTTAGGTGCTTGCTTAAGGTCATATAATGCTTTCTTGAGTTTGAAGACATGATGTGGTTTCTCAAAGTCGGTGAAACCGGAAGGTTGAGCAACATACACTTCTTCGTTAATAAACCCATTAAGGAAACTTTTTAACATCCATTTGACATAATTTAAAATCATAAGCACATGCATAAGCAAGTAATATTCTAATAGATTCAAGTCTAGCTACCGGTGCATAAGTTTCATCATAGTCAATTCTTCTTGTTGATTATAACCTTGTGCAACAAGCCTAGCTTTGTTTCTAGATACTACACCATTTTCGTCCATTTTGTTTCAAAGACCCATTTTGTTCCAATTATAGTTTGATCTTTAGGTTTTGGAACTAGTTTCCAAACATCATTTCTAACGAATTGGTTTAATTCTTCTTGCATGGCAATTACCCATGATTCATCTTTTATTGCTTCATTTATGGTTTTCAATGGTGGATACAAAACAAAAATGATTACTTTGATTTTGAGCTTGTGATCTTAAGGTTCTTTGATTAAGTTTTCCTATGACCTTTCTAAGGATGACTTTTAGATTCTTTGATGTTGACAATTTCTTTATTTAATGGTTCATCCTCCTTGTTATTATTAATTTGACTTTCAATTATTTGACTTTCAACTAAGTCATCATCTACCAAAGGTGATGTCTTAGAGAGGTGGACTTCGTCACAATGTTATGTTCAACGATTCCTCGACTATCATTGTTTCTTTATTTAGGACAATGTAAGCTTTACTAGTTTGAGAATAACCAAGAAATACACCTTCATAAGACTTTGGGTCAAACTTGGTGAGATAATCCTTAGTATTAAGAATAAAGCATTTACAACCAAAGACTTTAAAATATCCTAACGTTGGCTTTTTACCTTTATAAAGTTCATATGGTGTTTTGTTTAGAAAGGACGATTAGGACTCTATTTAAAATATATGTAGAAGTGTCAACGGCGCTACACCAAAACTTTTGAGGAATGTTTTGTTCATTAAGCATTGTTCTACTCATTTCTTGAATTGTTCTATTTTTACGCTCTACTACCTGATTGAGGTGTTCGTGGAGCCGTAAAGTTATGTGTTATACCATTTGTATCACAAAAGTTTCCAAATTGAGTTTTCGTTGTCAAATTCAAGACCATGATCCGTTCGGATCGACACAATTTTGACACCTAGAAGATTTTGAATTTTCTTGCTAAGTATTTCAAATTTATCAAAAGCTTCATTTTTGGTTTTCAAAAATAATGTCCAAGTAAACCTTGAGTAATCATCTACTATGACCAAAGTGTATAAGTTGCCTCCATAGCTTCTTATAGCGGATGGTCCAAACAAGTCCATATGTAATAATTCTAGACACTTAGATGTGGATACCATATTTTTAGATTTGTGACTACTATGTGTTTGTTTACCAATTTTGCAAGCGCAAAAGTGTTGGTCATATTTTAGTTTTGGTAAATTCCTAACCAACTCTTTTGAAGATAGGTTTTGTATAAGTCTCATATTAGCGTGACCTAAAGCGCCTATGCCAAAGAGATGAGCTATCGTCTAATGTTGTTAGGCAAAGTTTGTCATTATATGTTTTATCTATTTTCATGACGAATATGTTATTTTTCCTAACTCCTTTAGCTATAGTGATACCATCTTTTAGTATTTTACTACCATTTTCATCAAATAGTACTTTATACTTTTTATCACATAGTTGGCTAATACTAAGTAGATTAAATCCTAACCTATCCACATGAGCAACATTTTCAATAGTTAGAGAGTTATGAGCAATCGTACATTTGCCAATGATTTTGCTTTTGAGATTGCTACCAAAGGTGACATTACCTCCGCCATACTCTTGGTATGATGAGAAGAGACTTTTGTTGCCCGTCATGTGTCGTGAGCATCCACTATTTTTATCCATTCATCAGGTTCCAATCCAACTTTCAAACATACCTAAATAACTCAAACATTTGGTCCCCAATATCTCATGGGTCCGTTTGGGTTAAACATACCATTTTTTGATTCATGTATGAAAATGATGGGTAAGGGTTCCATGACATGTAATCTGGAGTTTGATATGGTCTAGGAAAGTTTTGATTCCAACCGTTGTGTTGGTAGTTAGGTTGAACGTTGTGGTTGCTCTTAGGGAGGGGCTGGCAAAAGAAGTTTTATATCGTTGTTGAGTAGTTTTTGATCTAAATTCATTTTAACAAGTCCTACTCGGATATAATGGTGGTTTTAGTTTAACATTATCATTGGTTTTCTATTTTAACAAATTCAAGACGGTCCGATATGCGAACATTCGTGCTCTGCTGGTACCCGCGGTACCATTTTGCATAACGGACGGAACCCTTATTTTGGTTCGTCCGGTCCGTGCTGAACAGCTTTGATGTAATGTCTTTTCGCCGCTTTTTGACTCTTTGGAAATACTACTTCATTAAAACCTAGCCCATTCATGTCTCCTGGTGTTTTATGAATTTTAACTATTTCATCGGCAAGAGCTTGTGTTTTTGTTAAACCTTTTAAACTTAGAATTATTTTCTATTAAAACTTCTTGTGTGAGTTTTTCTATTTCAAATTTAAGCTCTTGACATGATTTACAATCATCGTCATTTGCTTTTCCTTTTCAAGACGCTTTTGCTTTTTCTTTTAACTCATATATACCTCATTTTCCAAAAACTCCTTTTGGTTTTTAAATTTATTTTTAGTTATGATTTTTAGACTTAGCTCACACAATTGATTATATTGTTTTTGCAAGGTGTCATCATCATAGAATAAGAAGAGTCGAAAAGTACCTCATTTGACTCATGTGCCATTAGAGCGATCTCTTCCTTGCTTGATTCCTCATCGTCTTCACTATCACTCCAAGCACCACTTACAAAAGCTCGTTGAGTTTTGTTTTTAGGTGGCTTGGGACATTCTCCTATGAGATGACTTGCATCACCACATCTAAAACACTTCTTTCACCTTAATCTTCTTATCATCCCGATCTTTTCGAATGGCTTCTTCTTCTCGAGGTTGTTCACAAACTTTCCTCTTCTTCTAAAGAACTTGAAATCTCTAACGGCCATAGCATACCCTCATCTTCACTATCGGAACAAGATTCACCATCATCGCTAGATTCCGCCTTTGCTTTAAGAGCAACGGATTTGATCTTCTCCTTTCTTCCTTTGATGATCTCCAAATCTTTCTCCATTACCATTTCGTGAACTTTGAGGTTGCCAATTAGCTCGTCTAGTGACATTATAGAGAGATCTTTTGATTCTTCAATACACTTTAGCTCTCCAATTGGGATGGAGTGCTCTAAGAAATTTCCTGACAAAGTTCTTACTACGAAAAGATTCATCAAGTGCTTTAAGTGATGTAATGATAGTGTTAAAACGAGCAAAGCCACAATCAATGGTTTCATCTTCAGATAACAAATTGTTCAAATTGTTGAACAAGAAGATCAATTTTGTTATCCTTGACTTGTGAATTACCTTGATGTGTAACAATTAAAGATTCCCAAATATCTTTAGCGGTTTCACACATAAAAATTCTTTCATATTCTTTTCTAGGTAAAGCATTATAAAGCATCATTTTGGCTTCATTATTTTTAGTTAACTTTTGTTCATCAACTGAAATATCCTTTGTTGTAGAACTAAAATCTCCTTTAACAATAATAAACCAAAGATCTATATCTTTTGATTTCACATATGTTTCAAAACGGTTTTTCCAATAGATAAATCCATTGGTTTCAAAGAGTGGTGGTCTTTGCATAGATTGCCCTTCTTTAAAGTTTTCAGAATCCATGGATCGTTTCAAGTTTATAAAATACAAGTTATTTTAGAAATAATTGAGCAACGAGGCTCTGGTACCAATTGTAGAAAACTAGAAGGGGGGTTGAATAGTTTACTGATTAAAAACTTTGTTTTGAAACTTATTGAAAGATCAATTGATATTGATCTTGAGTATGTTAATGAAATATGCAAGCAATATGTAATGAGTAGATAAGGAAAGAAATGATCAAACCACAACAAGTTGTTTATAGTGGTTCGGCCTACAAGGACTTTTTCCTTGCTCTACTCCACTACCCGAGTCTCACACTCGAGAGTTTAACTTCACTAGTCAACAAGCTCCTTTCACCCCGGGAGAAAACCTTTACACTTAAACGCCACTATTTCCACACTAAGCTAGATGTCGAGTTCTTTCCAAGGGTATAACTACTCCACACACACAATGTATTTTGAGGACTAAAATACTAACCACTCACACTCACAAGATTATGATGGTTTGATACAACAATGAAGTATGAATCAACACTAGATCATACAACACTTAAACAAACAAGACTTCCAACTTCTCGTTGAAGCTTGAATATGACTTGATCTTCTTTGCTACAAAAGAGATCACTAATATGATATGAAACTGAGTTAGAAGGTTAGAGAGAGATATGTATGAGAGAATGTTAGAAAGGGATGAAAAACTACTTGGCTTGGCATTGCTATTTATAGCCAATTGAACAGGCGTCCACGGACCGCGGAACCCTTAAAAGGGTTCCGCCCGTGTACCAAATTGGTACCGCCAGTCTGACAGTCAAGATATCAAATCTTGTCTAAAGTCAACTCTATCTAAGTAAGATTGTGCAAGATATGAAGAGTACAAATCTTCACAAAATATCTAATGGAATCTTCCAATGATCTCCATGATGTAATACATGATGTCAAATGTTGTATTACTATTAATAGAAATATGCAAATGCTTAAGTAGTGTTTGGTTTTAAGAACCTAACACATTCCACAAACTATTATCATACATAATGATTAGAGTCATATCAAGATGTTACTAATCATAAATGTAAATGCTTGAATGATGAATATATTGTTTAAGAAAGCTTGTTTTAATATCTAATAAACTTGACAAGCTTTAAGCTTTTATAAATTAAATTTACTTTTGTCGTTAACAAAACTTAGGCAAAGATCAAAAATATAAATAACATTTAATGACGATATTTGTATTAACACATCCCTTTAACTTTGACTATAAACACTTAAAACACACTTTGACCCAACGGTTGGCCACCGATTCATCAAGACAAACATAACATACAAATTGACACTTGACTACACCATACAAACTATCGTAGGACCAACGGGGGTACAAACTCGACATTGAGCTCGGTATACTACCTAGCTCCTACTTCCTTACCAATCTTCCAATCTTCCACATAACTAGCAATCCATAAGCCTTAGCCCAAGCTTACCATCATCACCACATAACAACCTATAAAGCATTAACATCTTAAACCGTAAGCACGAATTCTTAGTAAGTAAAGCGGGTATAACATATCATTATAATTCATTCACGCATAACACGTTATCACAATTATAAAGCATAACCACATACCTCGGCTACTTAAAGCCCTAACCATTCTTTCCTCTAATCCTTTCTCGTCTGACACATAACTAGCATCTTATTCATAATCACATAAGCAAAACTAACAAAGCTAATCATCAATCTAGCACCTAAGCCACATAACGCATAACACATAGAAATCATTATAACTTTACATTATAGCCGGTTTACACACCTTAGCTCCAAGCTAAGTCTAGTATGGACATCATGACTCTACCTTCATCACCATAATCATCATCCTTCATCATCATAATCAAAATTTTAAAACATAACCTAACATCATAATAAAGGGTTTATATAACCCTTTAAACACACCCAATATCCTTTCTAAACCATCATATGATCATACTTTGATCATATGATGAATACCCACTTAAATCATAATCTTAACTTCATTAATAATCAAGATAAAGAGGTTACTTACTTGTGAGAATCAAGGCTAGGTAAGATCATAAGCACTAGACCTTCATCATCATCATTGGATGATCACCAAGCTCAACTCTTTTCCCTCTCTTTTTCTCTTCTATAAACCAGACACCAAACACCCTCTAGGAAGAGATAGAAATCTATAGACTTCTCCCCACAATTATTTATCTTGCATAACTTTAGCCATTGGGCAAGATTGGTCCCTCTAGTTCCATTCATTCTACTTTGGCCACAACTAACTTATAACACATATACTACTAAGCAACATTAGTCCCTTAAGTTAGGCATCATAACTTCCAAAACTACGTTACACATTCGTTGACTAATAGTTTGACCCTCGGGTTTGACTAGCCAATCACGTAAGGCCTTTGATCCATTTTCATCTAGGGTGGGGTCCAAGTACCCGAGAAACGGGTGTTACACCAAGTGAGACTTATGTCAAGACCCTCTTGGGTTGTGCCTCCTTGGGGATTTGCATTAGTACTTTATCTTAGATTTCGTTGTTTAGTATCGTTTCGTATTGTATGATGACTTGTTTTATCCCGAGTTGTGGGAATTGTAAGACTTATGACTATGGTTATGTAGATTTCATTTAGCAACTTCTCTATCATCTTATACCTTGTGTTTCGTGCTATGTAGTTATGCCCCGAATCTGTCTTTTCGCTGCACTAGTTTGGGGGTGTGACACTTGTCAACCATGTGTGTTGTTGTTTGTTGTAGTTTTTATGTTTTCAAATCGTTTAAATAAGGTTGGCCATGTACTCTGGTACATGTTGTGTTTTCTTTGTTGTAATGCTTTGACTGGATAACGTTAATCTACATTTTCAATTGAGGCTTTGCATATAACGGTAATAGAAATCATGCCAATGTACAAAACATACAAACACAACACAAACAAATACAGATACCGTCAAGATTCAATACGACAAATGCATACAACGTAACAGGTTCTAAGGGAGTGCAGTTTTTTTTGTTTCGAGTGACACACTTTGAGACATGACATTTTATCCGTTTAAAATCTATTTTGGACACTCTTAAGTACGTTGCAAAGCTCTATTCAAGTAGAACGCAATCCGACTAATCGAGACAAATATTTACAACATATACCTATATTAAATTATGTCCAAAGTTTGCTCATAATCATTTTTGTAACTTATTTTGTGATTCATTTGACACACTTGAGACACAATATCACATTCATATTAACTCTATTTTGGACATCCCTTTATTTTGTTGCGAAGCCCTAATCAAGAAGAACGCAAATGACCTAACCAACAAAAATATATACAACTGAATCATATAGTAAATCGTGTCAAAAGTTTACAAATAATCATTTTGTTAACAACTTTTGTCTAACAAAAACCTATAAACATCAAACAATTTAACCTGGCATGATTTTCTAGGGCACTAGCATTATTTTAATGTTCATCGCGTAGATTGTGTATACTTTTTCACGATTTATGATGTGGCAGTGTTATTTTTTTGTTGCTGGGGTTTAATGATGCGCTTACGCGTGTACATCGCATAAGGTGGGTAACTTTTTACGCTATCAAAAGGTCCAATTTGATAAATCCAAAAAGTTTAGTCCTCTGAATATAAAAAGGTGTATATAGGGAGCCTCAAGTAATTTTCGCAAAGCATTGAGCCTAAATCTTGTGATTTAATGGTTTATAATAAATCCAACCCTAGATGACCAACTTTTGAAGTGTTTTGAGTCAACAAATCTTTAACATAGAACGTTTTGCATACCATGCTTGTTTGGCAACAAGCTTTTAGACTCGATAAATAGTTCAATACTGTTGCACAACTATTTTGACAAACGTTTATTTTGAAACAAAAAACTATTAAGTTTTCTACTATTCTTGTTACCGCTAGTTTTATTAAACATCCACGGATAAGTTAAAAACCTAAAATAGATTTTGTAATCCTTCATTTCATAGAAAGCTTGGAATATCCACTCTCTTAATTCAATTTACCATGCCATTAAGCATCCAATGAAATCACTAAACAGTAAATTAAGCTAGATTTACGCTCAGTTCTCGAGTTGAAAAGGAAGAGGAAATTAAAGGAACTGAAAGTTTTTGTTTCTTGAAGTCCTTTTAAAAAGCCGAGGAAATAAACGGAGAGGAAATAGAAAGATTTGATAAAGAAATCTTCCTCCCACTTTTGGGAGAAAGGGAAAAAGAAACCATATGTTGTATAAAGACTAATATACCCTTTTTAAAACATTTGACATTAATAATTAAAGGGCATATATGTAATTTGACCAGCTTATTTTCCTTTTCCTCTCACTCAGAACACTTGAAGATGATTACTTTCTTTTCCTTTCCTCATACTCAAGAAGTAAAAACTAACACTTACTTCTTTCCTTAACTTTCCATTTTCTTTCCTTTCCTATTCTTTCCATTAAGCATCCTGCTCTTAAAACTAAACAGTAGATTAAATGACACGGTTAATTATGAATACCCCCTCTCAACCATCTTCTTTAAACAAACAACAATTTGTGGTCACCACTCTCTTTCGTGTTTTTAATTTTCTTGATCCCAAATTCAACACTTCTTTGATCACAATTACAACATCCCATCTTTTATTCAAAGATTTAATTTAATTGCGTGATCTTTTATATATTCTCTTTTCATTTTTAGGGCATATCAAAAGAGGGGTTTTTTCTGTGTTGAATCTTTTGCAAAATTGAGTTTGACCCTTTTCAATTGAAGCGATTTTATGCAATGGGTATGTGTTAGTTTTTTCATTAGTGTAAAAAATGATATAATTTTTTGGTAAAAGTGTGTTTTGTGTCATTTTTTTGGTCATATTTATTAATTGTGTGAATCTGAGCTAAAAAGAAATAAACCCATTTGTAATAATTTCAAAGTTTGATGCTTTTTGCCTTCAAGAAGTCAGATTAGGTGATTTTAGGTTGTGTATGAAGTAATGTAGAAAAAAAGATTGAATTTTTTATACAAATTTGTGGGTTTGAAAATGAGGTTTTTTAGTCTTATGGGGAATTCATTTGGATGCTCTGCATCTGGTGAAAGACTTGTGTCAGCTGCAAGAGATGGTGATGTTCAAGAAGCTAAAGCTTTGCTTGAATATAACCCGAGACTTGCTCGATATTCGACTTTCGGTGTTCGTAATTCGCCGCTGCATTACTCTGCAGCTCAAGGGCATCATGAGGTATATCATATATGTTTAGAGTTGCTTATTTTGTTTTTGATGCAACATGTTAATAGTTTTGAGGGTATTTTGGGAGTGCTTGTATGTTAAAATAGCAGTTATGAATAATGAGGCAGTTTAGGCTTATCCAGACTAAGTTACCTAATCAGATAAAATGCCTCAAGGAGTTTTGGTTTGGCAATCCCATGTATCTCATTGAATTTTGACTCAACAAGTTGACATTACGGGTAATTGTGATCGATAATAATGCTTATTGTTGTTGTTTGTTGTCAGATCGTTTCACTTTTGATTGAATCTGGGGTTGATATTAATCTCAGGAACTATCGCGGGCAGGTTAGCATTAGTTGATTGATCATACTTACAAAAGTTACAATATTATTAACATATATAAGGATTGTAAATTGATATCATATGTTTCTTGTTGAATAGACTGCTTTGATGCAAGCTTGTCAATATGGTCACTGGGAGGTGGTTCTGACTCTGGTTCTTTACAAAGCAAATGTATGAGTTTGGTTCTCTATAGCAATAGATCATGATGTTTAAATTTGGAAAAAAAAAGTTAAATTTAGGCTAATGAAGTCATATTGATTATAGATCCACAAAGCTGATTATCTAAATGGAGGTACTGCATTGCACTTGGCTGCTCTTAATGGACATTCACGGTGCATTCGGATCCTCCTTGCTGACTATGTCCCTAGCATTTCTGATTTCTATAATCTCGTCAGCAGAAGATCCAGAATGGAAGAATTTGTATCGGAACTAGATGAAGGGTATGGTTCAAGAATGTTTATGAGACTTTTTAGTATCTTGTGGTTTATGGGATTTTGACACTCTTTGATTTTTTTATAAACAGCTCCCTTTATGAGACAATCAATAGACCTGCTGATGGAGGCGTAACGGCTCTTCATATGGCTGCTCTTAATGGACACGTTGATAGTTTACAGTTACTCATTGACTTGGGGGCTTCTGTAAATGAAGTCACTATGGAAGATGGCACTACTATTGACTTGATTGGTAACTTCTTAATCTTTTGATGTCATCAAAATTCATGATACTGTAATTTTTTTTTTTTTTTTTTTTACAAGTATTGCAATAATTACTAAATAAACTGCCGTTTCAGGTGCAGGAAGCACACCCCTTCATTATGCTGCCTGCGGTGGAAATGCACTATGTTGTCAAGTATGCTTTTTGGTCTTTGAAATGTGTTTCTCTATGCGTTCCCGAGTTTTATTTTTGAAAGAAGAGAAAAGAAGTGGGTAGAAAACAAAATAAATTCGTGTTCCTGAGTTTTTTTTAGGAGAGAAGAGAAAAGAAGATGAGAGTAATTTTGGCTAAACTTCTCTCCAAAAGTGGGATGATTTGGAGAGAAGTTATATTAGGAAGCTTTAAATAAATAAAGTTACTTAAATGACCTAATATAAAACATAACTTTTATATAGAACCAAGGGTATAATTGTAAAATCATATGTTATCTCTTCTTTTCTCTCCTAACTCGGGAACATGATATAAAAAGTTTAATTTCATCATCTCCTCTTCTTTTCTGCCCATTTTTAACTTTTCTCTTCTTTTCTTTCATTTAAAAAACTTGGGAACAGAGTAGTGTTAAAGTTGTTGACTGATGTATGTGTGTTTTTTGTATGCTTCAGATTCTGATAGCTAGGGGAGCAAGTCTAGATGCTGAAAATGCGAAAGGGTATGATTGTCTTCTACTAGGGCCATTGTTTTTAGACAATTTTTTATTTATTTATCATTTTGTCTAAATAGTAACAATTTCGCCTTTTAAAGATGGACCCCTTTAGCCGTTGCTCGTTCATGGCATAGAGACTGGCTCGAGGAGGTCTTGGTAGAATCACAAGGAGAGGCACCTACACCTTCACCTTACTTGTGTCTTCCTCTTATGAGTGTTGTCAAGATTGCCAGGTAAATCTACTTCAAAAGCTTCTTGATTTTAATTTGTACTTTTGACTTTGTCTTGTTGACCCTATAAATGTCGATGAATTTGAGTTTTATGTTTTCGTTTTGTTTTATTGGATGTACAGAGAGTGTGGATGGAGTGATGATTCACTTTCAACTTGCGCTGACCCCTGTGCTGTTTGTTTGGAAAACAAGTGTGCCATAGCCGCTGAAGGTAATGCATACCTCCAATTCTAATTATTTAGCCGAAAACGAGTGTTTGATGAGAATAGTGTAAGGATCTCTAATTAGCCAGCATGCCCAACATATACGCCCACATGCGGTTCCTCTATAAAACCAAGTGGTAATAGAGGGTGTAATCCATCAACCAACAAATAGAACATATATATGTGGGGCTGGGTATATAACATAGAGGTGGGCAGGTGCCATTCTCGACCCATTTACTTACGAATGGGATGATTTGAGATATGTTGAATCTGTAACGGGTCAAACGAGCAATAATGTCATTTAAAAAGGCGCTAAAAGTTTATTTATACCTATATTTTTCACGCTAATTATTTTTGAAAAATTTAATTTTTGGGGGCAGTAACTCTTTTAGGACAACCCAACCTGTTTTGAGCCCATACCAAAAGGTTACCCATTTTGACCCGTTACCATACCCTCCCATTTTGCCAACCCCAGTTTAATAGCACATTATTTCAATCTTTGGAATGAGTCTTGATCCGAGTTATCTACACCAGGTTGTTTTCATGAATTCTGCACTCGTTGTGCGTTATATCTTTGTTCCACGAGCAGTGCCGCTAATGCCTCCCAAGGACCTCCAGGCTCGATCCCTTGCCCTCTCTGCCGGCAAGCTATAGTCTCATTCAAGAAGCTTCCTGGCACCAGACCACTTCTCGGGATGTCACGAACAAGCTTACCACTATCCTTTTTCACATGTGCTACTTTAACCGATGATACTGATCACATTTCACTTGATACAACTCCCTTATGCAAGCCTGATTTCCCATCTCCTCTGAGATCTTTGAGTTGCCAAAAGTTTCCATCAATGAAACTGGGCTCGACTCTTTGCATGGGAGCTTCAGATACAAGCCCATCGTTGGCTCGAACATCGGTTGACCGTGGTCGATATGGGAGATCGAGTTTTCGGAGGTCACTTTCACTTTCTGAAAGCAGAAGATCATGGTTATGTTCATTAAATCAATCAGTAGAAACTGGTGGTGGATACTGAATGTGAAAAGTTTGAAAAAAAAAATGGAAAGAAATATGAATATACTTTGCAAAACCGTTTTGATTTTGGAATGAAGAGTTTGATCTTTTGCTTTGTTATTTTTCTAAAAAAAGAAAAAAGAACTGAAAGTTTCAAGGTAGAAACATTTTTACTTTGATTTCAGTATTTTGTTATTAAGTGAATTTCAAATTGAAATTCCCTATTTGTGATTGATGTCACTGGAACTATTGATGACTGAATTTGGTTTTGTATTTATTTTGTATGTTTTGAATTGATAGTTAGATGTTTATGTAAATTAATGTATTTAATTAGTACATGTGAATAAATTGTTTCATGAGATTTTATTAGTGCTTTATTCTGCATTCTTTTTTATAAAGAATATAATATACTGTCTATCATACCTCGAAAGTTATTTACTTTTACATTGTGTTCTCGAGTATGTGATTAAAGAAAGAAAATAAAATGTGAGAAAAGAAACGTATAAAAAAAGAAGAGTGAAAAAGTTTCATGTTTTGAGTTGAAAAATAAGAGATTTTTTTTTTTAATAAGATTTTGTGTTCTTGAGTTGAAAAATAAAGAGTGAAAATGAAAATAGTTGGTTTATATACAATTATACCCATATTTTTAAGTTTTAACGTTAAAAAAACTAGACGGGTACTCGTGCATAACAACGGGATTTTATAGCGGCAAATAGTTTTAGTGATAAAAAGTAGTATATGGGTTATAAACGAAAAATAATAAAAGTTTGAGGATTTGGGGATTAAACATAATGTTTTGAAACTCGGTTCGACCCAGGTAGTTCAACCAGTTGAACTGTTCCGGTTGAAAAACGGGTCAATATAAACCGGGTCAACCCGATGGTTGGGTAAAAAAAAGGGTCAAATTAAACCGGGTCAACCTGCTGGGTTAGCATCTCGGGTCAACCCGGTTTTTTATGTATATTAAGAATTTCCTTTTGAAATGTTGCCATAATATAGATTCAAAACATTCCGTTAATATAGAGTTTCATTAATTGTCATGTTTTAAGTTTTTTCTTACCTAATGTAAATTTTTTCACATTTCACATATTGACTTTCTCACTTTTACATATTGACTATTTTGCTTTAATATGTAGTATAGATAAATTTAGAGTTAGTCATTTAACATGCAAGACTAGGGGTGAGCAAACAACTCGAACGGACCGGACCGACCAACGGACCGACCACATTCGGTCCGGTCCTCGGTCTATGCATTTGGGCTAATTCGGTCCTCGGTCCGGACCACAAACCGACTATTTTGGCTTTAGTAGACTCCAAACGGTCCGGACCGACCGAGACCGGACCGGACCGGACCGACCACGTTCGGTCTCGGTCCTGGTTTTTACCTTAATTCGATCTTCGGTCTTGTCGGTCCGGTCCGGTCCCGGACCGATGCTCACCCTTATGCAAGACTTTAATTTACTTTAGTTTTCTTCCATTTTTGGGAGGAAAGTTTTACCCACATTTTCATTTCAAATTTCCTTCAATTGATTCATTTTCCTCCCTTAAAAAAATGAACGTTCTTCGCAGTTTCTTTTTCTTTTCTTTCATTTCTCTCAAAACTAAACTCGAGAACTCAATGTTAATCTTAATCAGTCTTGTAGAGAGACTAATTATTTCAGTATTAAAATTATATATCACATATATTTGATCTTAGAAGTCTGAAAGTTTTATGTACCACGTGCAAGGCACGTGGTTGGTGGTTAAGAGAGTCACGAGATTAACACGTGATCTGAAAGCAAACAACTTTTAGAGGGAAAAGTCGTTAAAAGCCAAGTCACTCGATAAAGTCTTTATATACAATTCCTTAATTTCATTTAGCTATGGATTTTACAAATCCTCTGTAATCTCTTGTAACAAACTATCCACAATCATTAGTCCAATTAACTCGAAATTCATTGTTATCTTGAGTTTCCTGTTAACAGGATCAATCGTTGTTCGACTAATTGATATGAGTTTTATATACCACGTGCAAGGCGCGTGCCTGGTGTTTAAGAGAGTCACGTGATCAACACGTGACCTGGAAGTCTCAAAAAACTTTTAGCGGGAAAAGCCGTTAACAACCACTCGATCAAGTCTTTAAATACCAATTCTTTTTCCTTTATTTCATTGATTTGTAAACACTTTTCATTCTCAAAATCCTCTGTAATCTCTTGTAACAAACTATCTACAATCATTAGTCCAATTAATTCGAAATCCATTCTCTTGAGTTTCCTGTTAATAGGATAGCTCGTTTTTCGATTCATCCGCTGAATCCTAAAAAAATCATACCAAAGTCATATACGCCTATCTTCATATCAACATTTTGTCCCGACGTACCAATACAAAATATGTGAGATCGCTACGAGTCCAAGATCTACATGTTTGATGCGCAACGTTTATGAGCATTGTAAACTGAAGTATAAACTTTGTTTGACAAAGAGATTACAAAGTTTAAAACTTTGTTCAAAAGCTAGTATCACAAATGCTAATCAAAGAAGCATTAAAGATTAAGCACTACTGCTAGTTTTACCAAAAACAGCCTTAGTGTAAGTATAAACTATAAACCACCCTCATTTGGAATGTTGAGGAGGTTTAGTAAATTCCTTAATTCATATGTGATAGTTCCATAGGAGTTAGGCTGTTCTATGTTACTAGGATTATATAAGTCAATAACTCTTGGTTTTCATGATATTTTGGCATATCATGCGTACAACAAAGTAACATCATATCATTGATCCATTATTGTAGGCTTGTATACTTTCACATATACCGTGTGTTTCCTACAATATATTTAATTTGCATAACATATTTTACAATACACATTTATGTTACCCTTTAGTACAAAACAACAGGAGTTACAAAGGAAAGAGCAGACTTAAGATTTATTAAACCATTACACAATCAAATTATTACTATGTTTTTGAGCAAACAATGTGTACATAATTATACAATAAATGCGAAATACATGATAGATCCATAACCAACAGAATACGGACGTAGTTTTAGTTCTTATGATATGGAAGTGAATATTTTGTAAACGAGGTTGAAAGTGATAGCATATGATTGATGGTCCATGTCCATATCTTGTAACACTCATCATCATTAATCATGTCCAGTTTAATGACTCCTCTTGTGGTCGTTAAGGCGACGAGGAAACAAGTCTCGTATTTGTTGGCAGGGTTCTTGTAGAGCTCCACATGCTGGTCTAACACAACACCTACGCAAAAACATAATAAGAGTTAACTCAATAGATCATGAAAGTGAATTAAAACTGGTGTCCTAATGTCAATATCACGAGTCCCTTTGTAAAATGGTCAGACATTTATACACATGACTTGCATTACTTCTGTTGTTTTATGAATTTAGTTTTCTTGGGTATATTAAATCGTATGGTACTAAAAAAAGCGTACTTTCTTTTTTGCTAGCAAACGCATTCAAAAGATTAAGCTTCCTTGTTCTTAGAATGACCTGCAGGAAGAAAATTTAGCTGTTAGCAACCAGATTTGAAGCATTTCTAGAATGAAATTACCAACAGAAACTGTTGCTAAATAAGCGAAAAGGGTATCTTGGTTTGGTACCTTGGCTTCATGATTTAAGACCACAGAAACCGATCTAATTATGTATCTTCCTATACCACAATGGAAGTAATTAGTACAGAATTCTATGATCAAGATTCACTATACTTACAAAAAAAGGTTATGAAAAATGGAAATCTGCTTGCCGTCTGATGTTTTAATCCTGAGTTCAGTCCCTCTTCTAAGAATTGATCGACAATTATCAAAATCGAACTCAAATTCAGTATTTTCTTCAATAGGCAGAACAGGAGCGTTGGTGTTCAGCCTGTTTTTGCATGCTGATCTTGTTTTGAGTGTAGAAGCTCCTCGTAATGCTAAATAACGTGATTCATTCATAAGTTAATTCACAATTTTAATCAGAAGTAGTGGTGGAACTTGAACATATACATACGGGCCAAAACTTAATGATTTCCTTATGGGGCCAAATCTTATTTTCTTCTCAAAAAGTAGCAACGAGTTTAAAACTCCTAGCTATTTTGAGAATTTATCTGTCTACTACATATTGTAATGCCTCAAGCACTAGGGCGGAACCTTTTTTTATATTCTTTTTTTTGTTATCCTTCAATCTAGAAATCTGATTTTGTATACAAATAAAATAAATTTATAGTAATTAACCCGTGATTTTTACGTTCAAACAGAAGAGCAAAGGTATGAATTACATGTTGAAGCCGCGGCAGTAAGAGTTAAGATATGGTTTTCGCTTGTTGCACTCATAGCAGAGCTCATTGCAGTGCTAATCTGCTGTTTCTTTGCACCCATTGCTTCTGCAGTTTTCGCACAATGAGCTGCCACCAGAGCTGCTGCAGATGCTACTGCTGCCTCCTTAGCGATATCGGTGGAATTTGACCCACTGTGGTGCGAGTTTTCAGCAGCTATGGCTGCTAAAGCAGCAGCAACACCAGCTACTGAGATTGCTGCATGAACTTCTGCTTTTTGTAGCCTCTCGTTTTCCTTTTTCTTTTGTTTAATTTCTTTTAACCATTTCTTAATGGATAGATGTGATGTTTTAAAAGGATTTATATGCCATGATTGCTACAAAAATTATGAAATAATATCGTGTTAGAGCACATGAAATAATATTGTTTGATGATATGGGTTAGAAATATATTTTTTATGAAATTTGTACCCATTTTTTCCGGAAGCAGCTGCTGTAGTTCAATTCTGGGTGCATTGCTTGTTGCATCCATATCCATGACTGACCAATAAAGATAGATAAATAACATGACTTAGAATGTGTAAAAGAGTACCTTATTAGAAAATGCAATATGAAGCGCCCCTAAAGTGTTGTAGTTAGGCATATTTTGAATTTTTGTGTTTGGAAAATCATATGAAACACCTTGTGTGTGTGTTCTTAGGCAATTTATCTGTTTTTATGCAGTATAACAAATTTCTTACACTTTAGAAAATTTAGTAGAGTTAGGTGGATATTTCATGTAAAAATTTTTGTTAGTAAGTGGCTATTTCTTTACATAAGTACAACAACAACAACAACAACAACAAACCCAATCCCGCCGGGGCAGGGTATGGGGAATTGGGGGAGGTAAAATGTAGACATATCCTATCCCTACCCCAAGATAAATCCGGGAGTAGAGAGACTGCTTCCAACGAGACCTCCGGCAAATGAAGGTGTGCGGGTGAGAGAGAAAAAAAAGAGAGTAAAAAGTCAATAAGAAACATGTAAAAAGCAAGCAAATGAAAGCAGGCAAAACAAGCAAACACGCAAACAAAGCAGAAACAAAACAAGGGACCCGAAGAGAGGCAAAGAGGCAAGGGGGCACGGGCAAAAGCACAAGCAAAGAAACACACAAGCAAAACGCAAACAATGCATAGCAAAGCACAAAGAAAAGCAGGCAAACCTAAGAGAGAAACAAAGAGCAAAGCAGAGCAACGCAAAAGGCCTAAAGCTAAGGCAAAGCAACTATGGTGCAAAAAAAAAAAAAAAAATCAACACAGGGGGTAAGGCAACAAAGAAACGCCTAAAAAGCCTAACAACCAAAAACTACCTAAACCCACAAAACACCTAGCCTGGGCTACCCACATATCCTAATTCTATCTCTCCACGCCTTCCTATCTGAGGTCATGTCTTCGGACAAAAGAAGCTCCTTCATGTCAAGCTTAAGTCCATCCTCCCATCTAAGTTTGGGTCACCGCTTCTTCTCACACCATCTACTAATATACTAGCGCTTCGACTCTTCTTACTGGCGCTGATTGTGGCCTCCTCCTGACATGACTAAACCACCTCAACCTTCCTTCTCTCATCTTCGAAATAATATTCTCGACCTCAAGTTTAGCTCTAAAAACTCTGTTCGGGATCATGTCAAGTAAGGTTTTACCACAAGTCCATCTAAGCATTCTCAGTTCTGCCACCTCTACCCTGTTAGCATGGGTCTTGGAGATGGGCCAACACTCAGACCCGTACAATATAGCCGGTCTAATACCTGTCCATCTAAGCTATTTCTTTACATAAGTAAATCACCTAAAACAAAAGTTAGACAAAAAAACTGGTTGCTGCTATTTTATGCAATCTGAACTCTGGTTAAAACGTCCTATGTTTTCTTCTTAAAATTTGTCTCTTGCTTGCTGAAAAAGTATCTACTATCTAGCATTCGTACTTTCAGTTAGCATAAAGTTAGTACTCTATACATTAACTCATTCGCTAGATTTTATTAAAAGGAAAAAATTGAAGTGGTTTACCTTCACATCATTAGTCTTCCACGGGGGTAAAGGCTTTGTTGCGTCATCCATCTTTATGCTCTCCAATTTCTGAAATTACATCACATGAACACCATGTTAAACATAGCCGATGCATGTAGTGTTAGAATCAGTGGGTGTATCACCTACCAGATAATTAGGGGATGTAGACCCGTCATCAAAACTACTGATTGAGTATTCATGGAGAACAAGCGCTTGGTTTTGAAACTCTGGCTGCATTGCTTCTTTGACTGCGAAATCACACCATGCTCGTGATAAAAGATCCATCGTCTCAGGATGGGCTTCGGAAAGTGTTGGCATACTATCACAATCCATTTGGATATTCTGAAATTTTACTCTAGTGCTAAGTTTATTAAGACTATTACCTTAATTTCTTGAGTAACTGAAGAGGATCGAGTCACACGAATGTCCAAATTAAACAATATATATACACATAGAACACTGATGAAATGTGTACTTAATTATCGAGAATCTCACTTAAGTGCCAACACATGGTCCATACCCATCTGGAGAAGTGATTAGCATATAGCTTTATGCATTAATATTAAAAAACTCATGTACAAGAGAATAAGGACATGTATGCCTTTTTCCTAATCATTTCAATCACTTGCCATTATTAATAATTATGTATATACACTACATTGATGTGTGTATGTTAAGCTGTATATATTATAGTGCAACTTAAACAATACGCTAATATATAATTGTTGTATTATTAAGCTATTACAACGGTAGAAACTAACATTACAAATCTGAAAAAAGCATGACTTAAGAAAAAGTTTTGTGCAAAAAGGGAGTAAAGGGGCACATGGTTAGGGGCAAGCCAGTAAGAGCTCAAGGCCCAACTTATTCGTTTGGGGGACTATGATCCCGATCTTTTCTTTAGTATAGATTTTTTTGTGATTTCATATATTTAGTTTTTCAATACAGATAGCATAAAATGGCGAAATTGTGATTTAAAGATAAGTTTAATAATGAATTTATTGTCTTCTGAAATTAAGAGCGCTGCATATACATGAGTGTTTCATTCTATGCCTGAAAGCAATATTCCGAAATGTATGATGTTACATGTTTCTCTGTAACTAGTTCTTTACAAAGTTAGAGTCCACAGTCTGGAAATCTCAATGCACTACAAGAAAAAAGTCTTTTAGTGACACACAAAAAGTGTCAGAAAATGTCAAAAAAAGTGTCACTAAATAAAAAAAAATTCACCTTCTCTTATAAAAAGTGTCATTAAAAGTCCAGGCGGTAAAAGTATATAGTGACACAGTTTTCTGACACTTAATAATGTCAGGATAGGTTGAGAACATTTCTGACACATACATGTGTCACTATAGGCTACTAGTAAAGCAACTCGTCATGTACTCTTTGTACATACATCTTAGCCTGCTATATTTACAGAAAAATAGCACATGAATTACTAGTATTAATAACAAAAAACTGCTATTGAACCTATTTATTGTTTCAACCATAAATCGATATAGACAAAAGTATTTTGCCTGACAACAAACAAGAAACGAACGTCTTTCTCATGTATGAAATGCAAGTACAATGATTATCGCAATCCAACTAACTGATTGAGCTAAGAAAAAGAAGAAAATAATCATGCTTGGTCTTCGCAATGCTCATGTTGCTTATTAGAAGAATCGGATAACTGTGTTTAAGGTACCATATCGCAATTCTTCATTGTTTCCTATAAATATTGCACGTACAAAACTACTCAAAGGCTTGCACACATAAAAACTACATAACTTTTTAAGCCGTAAACCTGGCCAACCTGACCCAACCCGTTTGACCCGACCCTTTTGACCCATTTCTAAAGGATGAACTGTTTGATGAATGACCCATTGAAGATTGACCCATAACCAACTTGACCCAAAACCGACCCAACCGACCCATTTGCCACTGGTATGTTTAAAGTTTATTGATGCACATATAAAACTTTTGAACTAAACAACCACCTGATATGTTAAGACAACATGCGTCTGATTGGTTGACTAAACTGCACGTATTATTTACCGTATGCTAAAGAAACTGCACGTATATAAATTTTCAGTACCTGAAGTAAGACGTCCTGAGAAAATATTTTGAATCGGTCAAAACACTGAGGCATGCTACTCCTCCTGTCTCATATGCTTTTGCAACTCCAACCTGTTATGACAACGATCCAGAATAACTAATCAATCACACTTATATACGCATATAACCAAATGTATGCATACATATGATTATTGATGCTGAATTTGAATGTACACATGCAAACTGAAGAGTTAACTTACAGGGTGAAAATCTTAAAAAGTTACTGCAATTGAGAACCCATGAAAAGATACAGGGGACATAAATAAGTTTTGCACGTGATGTTCAAGGGTCAAGTCTTTCATACCTGCAAAAGAGACATGCTTTTCACCTTTAACAAAATATATTATGTTGACAATTTTCTAAATTTTACGAGAAAGCTGCATGTTAAGCAACAACAGGGGCCGTAAATATATCACAAGTTGGTGGCAGTTCTAAATATATGCCAAACATGCTGAAAACTTTTATAGCGAACAATGAAACAGGAGATTCTTCTCAAGCTACCCAGCTTAAATTTTGCAAACTGACCTCATTTTTAGTTCTACGAACAATCTATACTTGGATAAAGATAATGTTTTGTTGATTTGTATTTAATTGAGTGGAAAAAAATTTCGGTTAGAATCTGACCTGATAACCAACTAGAGGGTCCAAGTACCTTGATCGCCCCAAACTAGAACACGAGAATGCCTTTGTTGGCAGGAGGGAATCATAAACTGAAACCCCATGTTTACAAAAGGTAAAAGAAGTATATGGACCACAACAAGAAAGAGTAGCACTAACCGCAACAGGTTGTTGCCAATGTTTTTTGATTCCCTGAAGGTGCCCTTTTCCAACAACTGCAACCACAGATATATGCTCGCTAGCAACGGAGAGTAACCTGCTCGACATGTACCTACAATGAAAAGAAACAAAAAAAAGTTAGAAAAACGTGTATCACAAATTTACAAGTATTGTCATGTGTATTCCTTGATGGAAAGTCAAATCAACTAATTCAAACAACATAATAATATGGAACGAGCAGAAATGCTCCCTTGCGGCGGGCTTATTTGTTGGGACCATTTTTTAACGGCAAGTAGTATTATTTATACTTTAATACAAAATGACAGTGAACCCACCATTTAAAGATAATGGTAGCGTGTTAAGTTTCATTTCATATTAACAAAATGTGACTTTAAAATAAGTAACTAACTACTATTTTTTACTTATATATATATTCTTCATACACAGAATAAGATATGCATCAAAGTAACCTTGGGTTGCCATCTGCAACATGAATGTTTTTATCATTGACCTACTTCTCAAATATTAAAGTTGTACACGCTTGTAGTGCTCATGCAAAAGCGCAAATAATCGTTAAATGTCAATTACTTTAGATAGAAATGAGAAACTATGCATTTAGAATTTAGTGATTTCAAACTTCATGGGCCAATAAAAGCTACAATAATAACTTCATCACTTCACGCTAAACTGGTTTAATTGGCCTTTTTTATTAGTATGCATGGTTGGTAGTATTTATACCGTCTAAACAACTCATGATGGACAACTGAAAAAACCATAGGAGTGCTTAAAAGTATATACTCAAGGAAATGTAATATACCCATGTTACTTACATGTACATATACCAGCAGGTTGTTGCACGCATCTCAAATTTACAAGTATTGTCATGTGTATTCCTTGATGGAAAGTCAAATCAACTAATTCAAACAACATAATAATATGGAACGAGCAAAAATGCTCCCGCGCGTTGCGGCGGGGCTTATTTGTTGGGACCGTTTTTTAACGGCAAGTAGTATTATTTATACTTTAATACAAAATGACAGTGAACCCACCATTTAAAGATAATGGTAGCGTGTTAAGTTTCATTTCATATTAACAAAATGTGACTTTAAAATAAGTAACTAACTACTATTTTTTACTTATATATATATATATTCTTCATACACAGAATAAGATATGCATCAAAGTAACCTTGGGTTGCCATCTGCAACATGAATGTTTTTATCATTGACCTACTTCTCAAATATTAAAGTTGTACACGCTTGTAGTGCTCATGCAAAAGCGCAAATAATCGTTAAATGTCAATTACTTTAGATAGAAATGAGAAACTATGCATTTAGAATTTAGTGATTTCAAACTTCATGGGCCAATAAAAGCTACAATAATAACTTCATCACTTCACGCTAAACTGGTTTAATTGGCCTTTTTTATTAGTATGCATGGTTGGTAGTATTTATACCGTCTAAACAACTCATGATGGACAACTGAAAAAACCATAGGAGTGCTTAAAAGTATATACTCAAGGAAATGTAATATACCCATGTTACTTACATGTACATATACCAGCAGGTTGTTGCACGCATCTCATGCTCAAGCAAAGAGAAACACGCTATTAATAATGTGCAGGAATCTTAAGCTCAACAACCGAATATTTCCATGTAAGCATATTATTAGAAAAAGAAAATATATATGATGAAGCTCATGTGTATGATCCTATATCACATAATACTTGACATATATCACTTACCGTGGTTTAACATATATGAAGTTAGTCAGCTTTCACTTACCGTAACTCCGTGAGAGGCCAACCCTTTAATGTCAGGTTATCATCATCCTCATTTCATGCTATAAAGTGCAATTCCAATTCTTTCAGCCACATAAACCTATAGTCAATAGCATATAAAACTAACAAATATAAAGTAGGTCTCTAATCATCATTATAATCTTGGTGCAGGCTAACCCACAAAATTTCATGATTATCCTTTTTGTACAATTTAAAACAACCTTGACATAAACCTACAGTTTACAAGTGTATATAAAGAAAGAACATTTACACGAAAAACTTTCGCACCACGGAAAAATAAACACAACGCAAACATATGTCATCCCATATTCATTAACGCAACATTACAACTAACATTAACAAATATAATAACAAAAACCGCCTACTACATTCCGTGCTCACTAATTTAGTATTACAAGTTTACAACTACCAACACATATAATAACAAAAAGCACCAGATGATAACCTCACACCACATGTTACACCAATCCACTAAATTCACAGTAACTCAATAGTCCTCAACTTACAAAACTTCCAATTTTGAACCAATCTATACATTTTACACGAAATGTCCGCACACAAACATACTTCATCCCGTATCCACTAACGCAGCATTACAGCTACCATTAACAGAACATATAATAACGAAGTATACTTGCCTAATAAACAACCTCTCAACCTAATAAATTATCGCAGCAAAAAACAACAGACAAAATGTACGCCATTCCGTATTCATTAACGCAACACCACAACTACGATTAACAACGCATACAATAGCGAAAGCCACTGAAAATAAGAATAAACAGTATACCGATTAAATTCTCGAAATCGAGACTCGCTGCAGCAGCAGCAGCCTCCTTCGCACCATCCGCAGCCGACTCGGTTCACTTTGCGCCGACTCGGCTCCAATTCGGCAACGAAATCATCATCAGACTCAAATCCGTCCCTAATTCGACTCAACATCCCGTCGAAAGCTTTCGTCGGAACCCTAGGTCATTTCTATCATCATAAAACACACACACAGTTAAAACACATAATTATAGAAGTAAAAAATTGAAACCCTAGGTTATGAAATTAAGGCTAAAAAACGGTTAATTGTTAACGGAAAGTGTAACTAACCGATCTGTGAACGTTTTGATCGGTGATTTCATGTTCTTCTTCTATTGATTCGTGAAATTGTTTAACTGTGTATGTTTTGGGTGTGTGTAGTGTGTGTAAATTTGGGGAAAAATTAGTTCTCGCCAGGAAGTGAAAGTGAAATAATTTGGGGGAGAAAGATATGTTTATAATACACTTTTGTAGAAAAATAAGCTATTAAAATCATTTTTTTTTATATATTAGGCGAGTACCCGCGTTTGGCGGCGGCGGTTCCTAGCGGCAGACAATTAACGATATGCTATATTGTGACAAGTGTTTCGTATAAAATTCAAAATAAAACGTGAAAAGATTAATATATAATTGCAAACGGTTGTAATACGTAGTATGTGACTGTTAGTTTGACAGAATACCCTCTATTTCATTATTATTATTATTTTTATTTTTATTATATACTAATAAAGAGTGTCACAAATATGATAGTAACAAAGAATTAGTAAAGTTTAAAATGTTCAAACTATATAGCATTTCAAAAAATTGAAAGGTTGTAACTATTAAACATTAAAAAATGTAAAACTTGTCATTGTAACCATTTAAACTTATCATTTACAAAATAATAAAGGATGAGCAACCCTAATTAGAAGTAGTAAAGTTTTTATAAAATATTTAGTTAAAAAATTTGAAGAGTAAAAGCCAATGTTTTAGAAACCGGTTTTTAATTGGTCTGCCCGAGCCATCAGGTCAGTCACACTTCAACCGGTTTGTTCGCTCAAACCGCCTTCAATACATTTAAAATTTACTTTAATACATTTAAAATTTAACGATCTTGTAAACAAAAACGAGCCTCGTATTTACATTTTTCAACAAGTACAGATACAAGGTAGACTTTTCATAACATTTTTTTTAATAAAAACTACACTTTTGCTCACACTTTTAAAAAAGTGTGGGTAAAAGTAAGACTATTACTTACACTTTTTAAAAATTGTAAGTAAAAATGAAACTATTACTTACACTTTTTAAAAAGTGTGGGTAAAAACAAAACTATTACTTACACTTTTTAGAAAAAATGTGAGTAAAACTACACTTTTTCTCACATTTCATGTAAAGTGTGTGTATAAATTAGACTTTTGCTCACACTTTTCTAAAAGTGTAGGCATAACTAGACTTCTGCTTACACTTTATGTAAAGTGTGTGTATAAATTAGACTTTTGCTTACACTTTTTTAAAAGTGTAGGCATAACTAGACTTTTACTTACATTTTATGTAAAGTGTGGGTAAAAATTGAACTTTTGCTTACACTTTTTGAAAAGTGTGGGCGAAACTAAACTTTTGCTTACATTTGTTTTTTAAGTGTAAGTAAACATGTACTTTCACTTACACTTTTTTTGTGTGTCATTAAAAATGGTGTCACTAAAGGTCATTTTTTTTTGTAGTGATGGTATATTAGATATAACAAAACTTACTTCTGAACTTCACATTTATCGCGGTGTAAAGTCTCCCATAAAGAATTGAAGCTGCTTATGGTACTCCCTCTTACTTTGGAACATAAAGAAGCTTATGGTAGGTCATTGTAGAAGTGGCTTGATTCATAGATGAGTGGCCGATGGATTGGAAAGAAGGCAGGGGACATATTAAGGGTATACACATGCTAACCATTATGGAAGCACATATACAAACTTGGATGAGATCTCACAAAGCAATGCTTGGGGGCCTCTCCTTTTGTAACTTTAAATTCATACCATTTGTTCTTGATAAAAAGATGACTAATTTTAGATTATAATAACATGTACCAAGATGGATTGATTCATTATGGCCACCTTGGCATATCATCTAAAGTATTTCACAAATTCGATTAACTTTGTCCAAGTTTATATAGATATTGTTAGAGTTACCATACTTTTCTATAATTCTTGTATGATCTCTTTCTGCAAATTATGAAAGGTAAATTTTAAGTTGCGTTAAAATAAATGAACTCGCCTCATCATATACGACAATGGTGATATATCATGATATGAAGCGTGCTTGAGGAAGTCGACACGAAAGTTAGCTGATAATAATTGAAGTCATGCTTATGATTAGAATAAAACCGTCATGATTAACAAGTAATACTCTTGTCCCATCGAAAGATTATCTTTTGATAAATTGTTTTTTTTATAATCGTTACTTTATGAGGTTTTCTTTTTAGGTTGAGTAATCCTTTTTCTTCTTGAACTCATCATGTTTAGGCTGAAGGGGGTGATCATTAAGATCATGTGAATGATTGCTTTTCTTGCTAACCCTAAAAGCTTATAGCATTGAGTGTGTCTTTGATAACCTAAGTGATTAAAACCAGACTAGAAAGGCCTTTTTCTATAAAAACTGATCGATTAGAAAGTTATTTTATGTTCTAAAGTTGATATCTAATCCAGGATAATGTAAATTTTTATTTGGTAAAAGGTTTCCCTGGTAAATATATTACTCCAAAAAAGCGTTTAAGTATATATGATGTGGGTGAATCCCGCATCCCAGCCTGTTACATAGACGCTAAAGCTTACATAACAAAACACTACAATTGCTAAACAACGTAAATGAACCACTACACTCTAGAATACGTTTGACTCAAGACCAAATATAAACTAACGTATAATATGTCTAGGAAGTCTAATATCATAAGTGTCACCAAATGCCAGTTGATCTTCAGTTAAGTCTTCGCGTTCATCAAAATAATAATAATAATAATAATAATAATAATAATAATAATAATAATAAATAAATAAATAAATAAAACCCTAAAAACAACTCCTTCCTTTGGCGAATATTGGTCATTTGAATGATGATTGTCATAAAGCCGCTCCAAAACATGTGGTGAATGAGATGGGTAAAAGCAAAGATATTCATTCGGGTGTATCTAAAAATCAGTCTAATGATGGACTTACTATTTGAAGCGGAAATGTGTAATACTAAGAAGTTCAATGTTATTTAAATGAACAAATTTGAGTATCGACCGGTTGCTCCTAAGGATACTAAGACGTCTCCTAAGGATACTAAGACGTCTCCTACTAAAGATACTGGTTGCTCCTAAGGATACTAAGACGTCTCCTACTAAAGATAACACAAAAGAAGCGTCTACATCTAGACAACCAAAGGAGGCTGCAAAAGTGGCGAACACTTCAACCAACATGGCGTCTACTTCTAAACAACCTACAAAAGATCGTAATGTGGCTAGTACTTCTAATGCGTTTGCTGCTCTTGATGAGATAGATGATTCTACTATAAAAAATGTTCAACTAAGTGGTAATTCCAATACGCCTATTATTGATTTGGATGAAGGTGCTACTGTTCATGCAACATCTAGTGGTAATGTTGCTACTAATGTTGATTGAGGACACGTGGAAAACAATGAAAACATCCCTAGTTCGTCCAATGCTTCTCCTTCTTCAAAGTGCACACCTAACATGGTTAAAGATAGAAAAAAGGTTGGTAATCCGTTTTCTAAGGTTGGAAATTTGATTATTTCGGATAGTGATAGTGATGATGATGAAGTTCTTGAGGACTAGAATGAAACCACAAGTTTTCTGGTATTTGACGGTTCTAAAAGTGGTAGTAGAGTGGGCATGAAGAGCTTATTGGAGCAGTGAAAGGAGGACACCTATGACTAAAACCCTTATGATGATGATGAGTTTGATGATTGTGGTCTGACTGATGCACAATTGAAGTTTTCTAATGCATATGACATTAGTCTCCGTGGTTAACTTAGATAGGTTCTTCTTTTATATTTTGCATAAGAATGACATGTCATTTCTTATGCAAGTTTAGGTCTTAAGCACTGTAGGCGCTTTTGGTTTGTCTTTTTGGGCTGAGGTGTGGGACTCACTCAGGGGCGGTACCAGAATTTTTTTAAAGAGGGGGCAAAAGTTGATAGTAAATGTCAAATCGGGCCATGTCACTAACCCGACGTTTGTTGATGTAATGACAGCAATTTTACTTGGAATGAAAGTGACTTGTATTGCTAGAACCTAAACTAGTTATTATATGGATAATATTTAGGGCGTACTTACTTTTCCTGGTCAATATTAATACGAATAGAGAAAGCGAAATCAGAAATTCATATTACAAAATATAAAATAGCCCAAAAATCGAACATTAGGTCATCTTTTCTAAAGTAAAGAATGTCTTTAACTGATAGACTAAGATGTAGCTATTGGTTAATGTTTTTACCATTATATTCTCTTATGGGGGCAGAATAAAATTGTGTATCATGATCATAAAAAAAATCGACATTGATAAAAGTCTTAACATCTACTAGGAACTTTGTGGGGGCAACTGACCACACTGCCCCCATTGTAGTACTGCCCCTGGACTCACTCACAACTGTTGTATTTAATTGTTTTTTGGAGTAATAATATTTTACCGGGTTAACCCTTTTACCCAAAAATATTGGCTATCTGCAATTCCTTCCTTCCCTTAATCGTGTTTTAATTCTATCAGACCTAATTGCTATGTCCTTTAGTTATTAATTGCCTTGAGGGTTTTATTCTTTTTCATGCAAATCGCATATCGTCTTTTTGTGCTTTTTTCCCCTTCACTGATAAAGTTACTAGTTTTTATTATCACTATATTGGTTTTGGTGCTGCCCTATATATGATTTACTTTAATCTATTCATTACTGCTTGGTTGTTTCTTTGTGCTCTTTCCGTAACTGATTTTTTTTAGTTGGTGGTAGGGTTCGTATTATTAGTATAGTAATTCTGGTGCTTGTTGTCTATTTGTTGATTGGTGTTGGTGGTTGAGTGGGTATTTTTGGATTGATTGTGTTAACAGAAGTTTGTGTATGGTTTAGATATGGAGTGAGTGTTTTTGGATTCGGGAGGGAGGGGAAGTAATCGTAAGAAAAAGAAGACGAGTTCGAACTTGGAAAACACCTCGGTTGGTTTGCCTAGAAGAGGTACTCAAGTTGAACAAGCCTTAATATTGATGTTACACAAATAAATGTTGTTATGCATGGTGTGGAGGCTGAAAAGAATATGTATGATGAAAGTGGTAACGCTCACGTGACTGAAAAGAACAAACAAAGTTTAGAAAAGGAATAATGTAGATCTTAACATAAGGAAGAAACATATAAATCAGAATTTTAACCGTATTCAACTAACACATTTTGAAACGCTAATTATAAATAAGAAAATATACCTTTGCTATATTTTCTTAGATGGTTTTTGAAACAATAGACACGAAATACCTCATGAGCTTTTAAGATACCAGCAAGCTTTTTGAAAAAGCAAAATGATAGTTCTTTAGGTTCTTCTTTGTTTGCAAACTTCATTATTCCAAAGTATTCGAATGAAGATTTCTTAAGAGGAATTTGTTAGAATTGTTTAGAAAATATAATTGGTAATAACAAAACTATACATATCCAAAACATAGAAGTTTTATCCTTTTTGCAAAAATAGATTTGATGTTAGTTTTTACAAAGGTTTCCATTCTTTGTAGTTTTCAAAACATTCAAGGATCGTTTCAAGTTTTTAAAGTAAAATATATGTGACAACTCGTAATTTCAGCTCATTTCTCAAATTTACTATTCATATCGGGAATTTACTATTCATCGGTTACTATTCATCGTTTTCGAAGTTGATTTGATATTCTGAGAACGTATTTCAAAATTTTACTATTCACAAAACACTATTCATTCCCGGAGAAAATCACTATTCATGATTCACTATTCATCATTTTTCGTAAACTAGGTTTACGAGTATCAAATTCGCGTAACCGTAAGGGTTTAGCTGCGAATTCATGAAAAATCATTGAGGACATTTCATATAGACTAGATTTAGTCTACATATAATTAGTAACATCATCATCATATTAGTTCATGCATGGTTTTGCATATTTCATTAAACGTATATTTTCCTATTAAATAAACGCTATCGCGTAATAATTTATTTTGAATATTTGATCCGACACTTCCAAAAATTATCCTAATATATGTTTATACTCATTTTAAGACTATAAAAATTATATTGTTAGTTTACCCGAAGTTTTAAATTTATTTTGTATAAAAATTGTTATATATATATATTTACGACGGTTTTCGTAAATACTACTCTGTAATTATTATTTCACTCAATTTTTGTAAGAAATGTATTTTTATAATTTTTATGACATTGATATATTTTATTTTGTTCCGTTAAAATTTATTTCTAGCTAACGGTACTCCAAATACTTATTTTAACTTACAACTTACAAACTAATCTTACACATTTATACACTTACTCAACAAAAATACATCACCTCTTTTTCTTTTTACCTCTTGTCGACCAAAATAACATGACACAACAAGCTTTATGTAAAAATATCTTTTACTAGACCTACACTTGTACACAACTAGCTATAACACATGTATACTTTTAATTACTATCTAATATTCACATACTAACTCATATACTAAGGTGTAAAAATAAAACACTCTCTCATTTTCTCTCTTATAAATCGGCCAAGGATAAGAACAAGAAGAAAGCAAAAAATTTTCAAGGATCAAGTTAAATTATACACTCTAGTATACTCTTAATTAAGGTTTTGCAATAAAAACCTAGGGTATTTAGAAAAAACATTGTTACATAAACCTCATCACTACACTAGTAAGCATTTCATGATCATTTTTACTCTTTCATAATATTCATGAGTTATTTTTATCATTTTAGTAGAAATCATGCAAGTTTCATGTGTATCTCTATACCACTTTTAATGTTTTTAGTACTTATAATTAGTATATATCATCCTATAATTAATTCCTTGAAACATATCATTTTTGATGATGTCTAGGAACCCATGACACCCTAAGAAGGTGTATGGTAGGTTTAGAATAGATTTGGTGTTGATTTGAAGTGGTTAGAATAAGTAGTACGCGAGAGAAATCATTTTCGACAACATTAAAATAGGGTCTGATCATATTTGTGAAATCTGGAAATTTCGACAGGAGATAAAATATTTTGGGCTAGATATTCAGAAAATATACTTTAAAGCGAAAACGTGGACGCTTGAACGGGTTAAAACGGATTTATAACGAAGAAGTTATGCTATTTTCAAGTTTAACGACGAAAACTATATTTTCCGGAAAAACAGCATGCTGTCCAGGATTTTAAAGGTAAAAAATGAGTCTTAAGCGTTATCTAAATAAGTCGATTTATCAAAAATATATTAGTATACTTTAACACGAAGCTAAGGACATATAAAACGTAGAAAACGGACTTATAACGACTAAATTACACGTGTTTAAATAAGGTTGACGTAACTATTTTCACAAGTATAACACATGTATATTTCCTATTAGCAAAAACTAGTTGTCGCTAGTGACCATGTTGAGAGTCGTTTTTAACATCGATAGAGTACTTTTTAGAAAACGATGTCTTCTAGTAAAAGCAAGTTCACCTAGCCTATTTTCCAAAATGTTCAACCGTTCGTCAAACGGAGTTGTAACGAATAAGATACGGTCACTCAAACTTTGCCGAAATCTACCCTTAAACAATATTTTTGGTACAAGTACCCTACTTTACCTATATTTTTCTCCATGATCGAGACCTCTATGATGAAAATTTAAAAGCTAAGACTTTGAGATAATGCTACAAGCTTTCCAAAACTATTGAGTTTGTTTTCTAACACTCGATATTCACTATTTTACGACTACCTTTTCAAGGCCATTTAGTCACTTTCATGAATTGTCAAATTATATTGTTTTATGACGAAAAACTATAATTTCATAATAAATCACTAAATGACTATCGTAGGATATCATTTCAACGTAAATACTTGTAAAGTAATTTATAACTTGACAATATGTTATAAACTTATTTTTCGACGATAAACTTTATTTTCAAAAACGCACAAGTGGTATAGATATCATATGAGTTGCATGCATAACATTACATCATGACTTATTATAGATCATATCATTCATAATAGGTCGCGGTTAGAGATTTGCATCTCATTTCAGTATACTCACTTTTGCCATCGCATCATAGTACCAAGTGAGTTTTCATAGCCCCGTTTTACAAGTTTATACATTATTTCAAACCTACGGGGGAGAATACATTGCACATCATTTTTATTACGATACCAAGTATATCAAATTCATTACATTGCTTAAGTTACTTCATTGCCAATTGAATGTCCCCATTTCATAATCATGAACCGTTAATTTCAGAAGAAGTGAGGGTGAGTGAATAGATCTATTAAGGGTGACTCCTCCATCCGGGTTGGTGGTCCCAACTGGTCAAACGGATGCATTTCATTTAATTTCCTTATTTGAGTTGTTTGGCAAAACACTCTGTTGGGGCGAACATCAGGAACAGTCTAGCTTCGGTGTCATGTGCTTATAACAATTGTATCATTTTTATGTGACATATTTGTCATACATGGCCTATA
Organism: Chrysanthemum makinoi; assembly: GCA_910596185.1. Lineage (NCBI taxonomy): Eukaryota > Viridiplantae > Streptophyta > Magnoliopsida > Asterales > Asteraceae > Chrysanthemum > Chrysanthemum makinoi. The sequence continues at coordinate 286,846,708 of OU343221.1, forward strand.
CTTGTGGTAGTCGTATAAAATATTTTCATAAACTCTATGAACTCACTCAACCTTTGTGTTGACACTTTTAGCAATGTATTTTCAGGTATCTAAGGCACATACTTCATGGCATGCATAAGGACTTATCATAGAGTCGCGGTGACGACGCGTCTCACATGTATTTTATGCACTTTAAAACATCGTTTGGATTGTATCAAACTTTTCCGCAAATGTTGACTATCTTTTTGGGACCTATCTTTTTTAAACTCTGAATGTTTTATTATATCAAACGATGTGCTTTTCAAACGACACTTTAGGTCGTTCAATATAACTGTGATTGTGGTGCTATGACAGTCATCCCCGTGAATTCCATTCCGCTGCAAAACAGGTAATTTGGGGGATGTGACAATATACTTTAATAAACTTGGTAACAAAGCTCTGATGCCAATTGTAGAAAACTAGAAGGGGGGTTGAATAGTTTTACTGTTTAAAACTTTGGTTTGAAACTTATAGATCGACTTGTGTCAATCTATTTTGGAGTGTGGATATTGATAGTTATATATGGATAAACTATACTACGAGATAGAGAAAGAAAGACACAGCCATAACACGAATATTTATAGTGGTTCGGCTACAAGGTCACCTTCATTGCCCTACTCCACTCCCCGAGTACCTAACTCGAGAGTTCGTAATCACTACACACTACAAGCTCCTTTAACCGGTGGAGAAGCCTCACAATGTTGCATACACTTTTTCCGGTACAAAGCTAAATACCGGGTTCTTTCACAAGGTAGAACCAAACCTACGTCGCCTACATTTTATTCGGTACAAGACTAGAAACTGGGTTCTTCCACAAGGTAGAACCAAACCTACGTCGCCTACACTTCATCTGGTACAAAGCTAGATACCAAGTTCCTTTACAATGGAGGAACTAATCCAAGCACCACTAGCTAACACAACACACCTTTGACATACTAGAGAGAAACCAACAACAAGAGACACTTATATGATCTTGTGATGATGATGAAATCTAGCAACCCATGTCTTCGAGCTTGCAAGTCTTCTATGCTAAATGTCGTGATCTCGCCTTTAAGAGGAACCTAGAGAATCACTAGATGAAAAGCTACATAGATGATCCTTAGATCTGAGGTTAGAGAGGTATAATATAGAGTGAAGATATATTTAAAAGTGGTTGAAAGAAATGATGAAATGGCTAACTATTTATAGACAAGCTATCCTCTGATCAGCCAGATCCTTTCCCAAATGGATCTGGCCAGTGCAATCCAAAGGATCCGCCAACTGGGCCAGTCAAGTCCGGATTTTGGGTTACAATTCTGGGTTTTGGGTTATAGGTCTTGGAATATGGATCATGGGTACCCAACATGATATCATGCATGATGCAATATACACTTTGGGCTATGGGTTATGGACTTTAGGCCATGGGTCATAGACTTTACCCAACTTGATGTCATGCATGACGTAATGAACATGGGTCATGGGTTTTGGGTTACTGATAGTCCAAGCTACTTTGTACGTTTATTTGGTTAGTTTATAACTATGTATTTATATAAAAGTGTAAACCAAAGTTACTTATAAATGTTTTTATAAAATGGTTTTGGTTTTATGTAAACTATTTAACTAAACTTGTTTGATGGTTTATTTGTTTAGAGAAGTGAGTTAGTAAACTATTGGCTCAAAAGCTTACGTATTTTATTTATTTTGTTAAAATAATATTAAGATTGTTATTGAAAAAATATAAGAAGATCGTAAGATATAAATAAAATTTTTTATGGTTTATTTGTATTAACATGTATGATATTTGGGCATGATGATATGTTATGTCCAAAACGGGTTGTTGAAAAACCAAAGAATGATGGTTTCCAACAGCCTCCTAGACAGACTTCTCGTGGTGCTAATATGAGATATATGTTTTAGTTTAAACCTAAGAAACAAGTTTACCAAGCCGTCTCTAATAAGAATGGTGCTAGTTCAAGTGGTAGGAAAAAGAATTCTGAAGTAAAGACGAGCTCAGCAAACTTGATGCGCTTAATTCGATTGAGAAAGATGATGGGCTTGGATCAAATGGGGGGTCGTCAAATTAAGGTAAGAAAGTGGTCCAAGATGTGGCTGGTACGGAATCTGGTAGTCCAAGTACTACACCTTAGGTTGCAAGGATTACTAAACTGGAAAGTTGATGAGAAGCTTGTGCTAGTGAGTGATGATGGGAAGCTGCTGAAACCTTGTAAATCAACATTTTCTAGTTCTTCTAATGTGGCTACTTAAAAGGTTGATGGTCGGATTAATGATTTAGTTAACGAGGATAGTTATAGTGAAAGTGAAGTGGAATAGGTCTATGATGAACCTGTCAGTTTTATGGCATCTACAAGCTCCAAGGTTAATAAAGTTTTTAAGAGTGGCAGTGGTGGTGGGAATAAAAGCTTGTACGAAAATGGAAGTAGACTTATGATTAATACCTGTACGATGATTATGACTTTGACGACTGTGGCTTGAATGAGGATCAATTGGCGTTTTCTAAGGCCTATGATATTAGTCTTTGTGGTCAACTTAGATAGAGTTTTTTGTAGGGTTTCATAAGTTTGGCATGTCATTCGTATACTCAATCCGTCCCATATTTATTGTCCACATTTCATTTTTGAATGTCCTAAATTAATTGTCCACTTTCATAAATAGACAGAGAATATAAATCAAGTTTACCATATTACTCTCACTTGACTTTATTATAACAAACTTTAAAGAATTTATAAATTAATTAGTTAAGGGTAAAACTGTTATTATGCAGAAAGTAGGAGACAGAAAGATGTAACGATGATGTTTTTCTTAAACTGTGTATTTTTTGCCGGTGGATAATAATTTTGGGACGGAGGGAGTAATAGTTTAGATTTGAAGCACATTTAGCGCGTTTGTTTTGCTTAGTTTTGGGCTGAGATATGAGAGTCACGCAAATCCGTTATACTTAATTTTTTTCGCGTAATAATATTTACCGGCTCATTACCAAAAAAAAGTTTTCGCATTCATCCTCATCATATGAGTTGTCATTATAGTCTTCCTTCCAACGTCATATAAACTCTTCCCAATTCCACCTCCTCTTTTCGGGAAACTAGCAACCTTAGGATGATTAGATGCCGTAAATTTCGAAGTTTCATTATCATCCTCAATCACGTCAGTGTCATTTTCCTCTTCATCCATATCAACTTCCTTGTTTTTTCCAACATTCACTTTTTCGTTGCTACTATCACCGATCACATCAGTTATCAATACTAGTACTAACACTGTCACAAGAGGCAGCAACACCATCATTTTCAACCTTATTAAGTGCCTCAAATGAGTTGGAAGTCATTATTTTAGAACTAGTAAGATCAACAACTAGATAATTATTATTCACGCCACTAGAACTAACCACATTAGCCATATTACCTGCTTTTTCAAAACCATTCAAACCAATAATATTACCAACCTCTGCATTATCCTTCGGTTTGGTTTGCTTTGAATCCGTCTTCTTCGAAGTCTTGGGTTGAACAGGTTTGTAAGTAACATGTGACTTGGGACCAACTGGTAAACCACGAACGACTTGCCTAGGAGCCTTCGAATTCTTCAAAATGTCAGCACACTCTTCTTTGGACATTGGTCCATGATTTTCTTTGGACATATCCAATGATTGTCCAAAAATCATGCACGTTGGACATCTAGTAGGTTTCCACTCGTACTCCTAATAGGCTAATGTAAGTGTGAAACAAAGTCACATACATATGTTTTTACTACTTTATTCATTTCCACTTGCTAAAAAAAGAAACTTTGTGAAGGATTATTGGGCCTAAACTAACAATTCTTGTTTACCCCAATAGGCGGAGTCAATGCCGCTCAGCTTCTTCTTGTCATAATGAGTGGGAATTGCCCGAACATAACTAACTTAAGATTGAGATTGATTTGTAAATGTCAATCTTGTCGTCCTCCATTGGCCTATCCTTTTTTAGTCTTAAAACCATTGAAATATGCAAATACTATCATATTCTTAAGTTGAAAATTTCAACGTTGTCAGAAGTTTAACCACTAACAATATCATTTATCAACAACTAGTTTGAGCGCGTACGTGTGACATACTGATCACTGGATTGATAAATAATCGCTGATTTAATATTCATGATGTTTGCTTTAACACATACTTAGTCTCATATAACCTTAAGGTTGAGCTTATGAAGTATGATGTCAGTATGATGTGTAGAAGTTTATTCAATCAGAAAGATAGACAAGCAAACTATGCACACGAATAGTGTATATATATGCATGTTACAAGTGGACTGGATCCAAGTTTAACTTCATACGCTTCAACTTATTATCCGAAATAAGGGTTCAAAGTATGTGTATATGTTATCATGAGTGCCAAATACACTCGTAACCAATTATAAATTGTCGTTCAAAAAAAATTATAAAAAAAAATAAAAAATAAATAACCAATTATATCAAATGTAAAGTTCTAGCACCTCAGACGCTACATGGCCATAGCGACTTGCGAGCTGCAGTAGAGCACCATCATGATCGAGTGGAGCAACCAGATAAAAGTAGGCAATGCTTTAGCTGAATTAGCCCATACTTTATAAAGCTTCTAAGGCAAGAACAAGCTAGTCCCCATGTGCAATTGTACAAAAAGAGCTTGATGTTCAAGAACAACTAACAGAATCTGTCCGGTTTAGATCCATAGTATTTTTAGAGAAGGCTAAGATCCTTAGTATTCACATGAAGTGTTCTTTATTAGCTAGGTGGAGAAGTTTTCAGCTTCAAATACAGTCAATTACTGAGGCCAAATCAATATATAGTGCATATATGGTCGGATTTTTTTCACGGAAAAATGTTCCTTTTATTCATCATAAGTTAAACCAATTTTTGGTGACAGAATGCAGTTACATGTTAATAATCTACCATTCGATTTATATTAATTTAGGACATTGGTGGCATTCACAAGATTCTTCATTACATCAACTTGCACCTTAAGAGAAAGTATATAGTCTAACGCTTCTTTGATAATGGAAAATTCATCCATTGATTCTCCACCTGGTACTAGCCCTTTTAGCACTTGGGTTCTCTTCTTTACCAATCTTTTAGCAATACGGATAGCTAAATCTGATCGACGAGGCTTCAACTTCTTTGTTCTTTTAACTACACCACGACACCTTTTCAAGATTTTCTTGCTTCTAATTCTCTTATGGCAAGTCATGACCTTTTGGTGAAAACCCTTGATCTCGGATTCTGGGCATGCCAGATTGTCGATAAGTATCTTATTTGCTTCATCTTTTTTTGCATCGGCAATTAGAGCTTTACTCCAAGAAGTTGTTGCATTTTTAGCACAAGCTAAAGCAATGTCTGCAGATATCTTTATTTTCTTCTTTCTTTCTAAGAGCTTCATTTGCTTCTTTGATGAATAGCATATTTGAAGACCCTTCACCCATTTCTTGATAAATTCCTTCTTTAGTTGGCTAGAGTTGTGCATTTTATCATTAGCTAGCTGGATACTACAGTTTAAAAACAAAGAAAATAAATTAAAACAAACAATTTGAAAGATAATTACAACTTGTGAGTTCTTTTACTCAAAGAGAAACAAATAATTAAACATTACATAACAAAAAATTTCATATGATCATTTCGTATGTATTTTATATGCAGCATACATATGATACTCTTATGAAACTTGATTAATATATGAATCATTTAACATATCAAAAGTAGTTATTAGACAACTGAAAGAACTTTATATGGTTATATGTGTGTGCATTAAATCATGCAAGATCAATTTATAAGTTCATCCACATATATCTAAAGAAATGCACTATCTAAAAATCATAAAATGAGGGTTTTATGGCCGATCTAAACCTTTGAGGAAAAATCACAAATTCGTACCACTTTATGCATATAAAAAAAATAACAATTCATGACTTAAATACATATAAAAACCATGCAATCACATAATTGATGAAGCCAATGAATGAAACAAACCAAAAGCTATAACTATATATAAATAACTTGGATGTTTACCTTTAAATTAAGATTCTATTGATAAAGATTCATGGGAGGTGTGATATAGTAATTGAATGTTTGCAGAGTTGTGGGGATTGAAGAACAAAAGTGTAGCAGAAGGTTAGGAAATCAGAATAACAGAAATGGAGGTTAAATTAAAGGCATAACTTATTTACTTACTTATTAATTGAAAAGTGAAGATGTGGGGCTACTTAGAAAAGACATTGCACATGCATTCACATGGATAACCATGGCCTACATTAATCTCCATTAAAACATTTAAATTGTAATTGTAATTGTAATTTAACAATAAAAAATAGTTTTATATATGTAAATTATACATGGTATTCAGTATTGACTTGTTAACCATGACTTCTTGTTGATTTCATTGTACGGGAAACACAAAATTAATGAACATGAAAATTAGTGTCAAACGTATCCAATAATTTTACTATGATGAATGGAATGTGAAAGTTGCATATATCTTTCGTTTCATAATTAGATCAATTAAAAAAAAAAAAAAAAAAAAACATTATTTATTTATTTCTTTATTAATTTTTTTTAAGGTTACTCGGGAAGGTAAAGTCGTCGTCTAGTGAAAATACCTTTGAATTCTTGTGAGGATGTCAAATGTACTACTATTAGGTCATTTGATTATGGTTATAAAATTAGATACTTATATTATGATAATCAAGTTTTAGACTCTAATACTGATATTTATTTTTTGCTTCTTAACTAATTGTCGAAATAGGTTATCCATGCAAGAAACTAGTTGAAAATATGTAACATAGCTGTGTGTCGCCAAAATTCATTGTTTCATAATTGTGGTAAAGATACTTATTTGGCAGATTAATATCTATCTTACATATAAAAGGAAAACAAATTAATTTAAAGCTTAAAAAACGAAGTAATGTTCTCACTTACTTCACATTTATATATACATAAAAATTTACACACGCAAATTAACATTGTTATACAAAAATAGCCGCTATGCACGGGTAAACGTCTAATATATATAACTCAACTTGATATCAAATAGATAGAACGTACTTCCTTCGAACATTAGTTTTTTTGTGTTTATACGGAGTTTTATGTATTTAATTTGTTAAATACTCCGTAACTGGATTCATGTGGGAACAGTATCAATTATGTGAGGCAGGTTAACAATTTTGGCGAAGCCGTATAATATGGTAACGTAGCGCTGTATATATGTGGCCCAACACACGAAGAAAGTTTTGGCTTTGCCCTTTCAAATGACTCTTCTACCCTTACATGTTGATTTTTTTTTAGTACACATGCTTAGGCTACCTACAGTCATGACCTGTGTCACCGACTGTCACATTAGCTTTCTCTCTCCGACGACCAAACACGACTAAGTTACTACAGTCGATGACCGACTTTTTTTTTCTTCTTTTAATTCACACATTTTAAACAACAAATTTAAATTCATTAAAATTAAAAACATTACAATACTAAATTCAAATAAACATTACAAACTTAAACTAATCATCTAACTTGTAGTGTGCCTTGATTGTTTCCTTAAGTTCCATCAGTTCGGCTAGTTGTCGTGGGGGCAAATTTTGGTCGATTGTGGTATTGTAGAAAATTAAGTCGGTCTCCCGTTTTGATTGGGCCATGAATGCCATCGTCTGTTTTTGGAGCTCAATTTTCTCTCTTTTCATCTCCAGCTCTTTTCCCTCAACCTTATGTACGCATCTTCTATACCCTTAGCTTTTTCCGCTTTTGACGGCTTGAATTTGAAGAAGGTTTTGGCTAACGAACCAATAAATGATTATGATGGTTGATCACGAGAGGAGGAGGATGATTTCTTCCTTGCTGCGTCACGACCTTCTGGTCGTGATTCTCTGGTCTCTTCCTCATCATTAGAATCATCAACGTCTTGGAAATTCAAAGGACCTTGGGTTGACCCCGAGCTAGTTGTAGAACCATTTGATTTCTTTCGACTATTCGTTCTGAAAGTCGGCATCTCACAATTCTTCCAAGCATCATGAGTCCTCAAAATTTGCCAACACTCCTCCAAGGTAAAATCATGACTGTACATCATACGGTATTCTCTAAGAGCTTTTTGTTTGTCGTCTCCATCATTCTCACCACTTCCATGATTTTTCTTGACATTATCAAAAATAGCGCAAAAATTCCCAACCCTATTACGAATCCTATTCTTCCATTTGGTTGTGATTGAGTCGTAGGTTCTTTTTGAGCCAGTTTCCTTTTGAAAATACGCTATCACCTCCTCCAAAAGCGGTGCTTGTTCATAGCGTTTCCTCTCGCCGTGTTTATGACACAAAAACCCAAGCTCTACAAAGCGCGATTTCTTCCGCCTTTGTCTATGGTTCGACCTTCTTGGTTGGTTCGGGCTTCTTGCCTTTGTCCTTCGCCTTTGAAGCATATCTTGAAGGCTTCTTTGGTTTGATGGGTGACGTCTCTTCATCATCGTCATCGTCATCGTCTTCAACGGGAATGGAATCGTGGTACGAACCGTGACCAAACCTTGCCCCATCGAAACATCTTGACTCGGATAGTTTTGGGTCGGGTACTCAGGGATATAATCCTCCAAATCCATTTTAAGATTAGTACTACGAAGCGGGAAATAATTGTGATACGGTTAGGAAGGATACAAGAAGTCCATGTTAGGACGATACTACGACCCATTTGGTTCTTGCCGGTAATCCGAGTTAGATCGTTGAGGTGGGACAAATTGACGATTAACGTAAAACGGGTTTTGGTTTTGTTTGGGTTGTGGTAGTTATGATTGATATTCAAAAGTTGGTGGACATAAGCGAATACCCCGGTTTTGTGGTGGTGTTATGCCGGTTAATTCAAAGTTGTTTTCTGGCGATAAATTAAAATCCGATGCATTTTAAGGTAGACGTGATCGTCGGTTTTTTAATTGTGGGTATTTTTCTTTGACATGGTGAATATGGATGAGAAGTGGATTGAGGTTGGAAGTGAATATAGATGAGAAGTAGTTTGAGGTTGAATTGTGTTTGAGGTTGGTATTTATAGGATGTAAAGTGGTAAATTTTTTAAAAACAAGTTGTTGTTTTTTTTTTTTTTTAATGTTAAACGGTAACATTTTTGGGAAAATAAGAATTTGAAATCGGTTGGATTTTCAACCGATATTAATGTTTTTGCCCCTCGACCGATGTTGCGACCAACCTTCCACATTTGTGTCGACCGATTTCACAGTCGGTCGAAGGTCATGACAGATCGATATTTTACGGCCCATTATACGCAGCCTTATGCATGTGTTTACATACGTGTGTGTATGTATTTATTAATAAAACTAGTTATATATTTTCGTCAATGTACGTTGCTTTGACATAAATATTCTCCTTTCGTTTCATATTAAATGTTTAGTTAGACCTTTTGCAGCTTTTTTTTTTGTTTTTTTTTAAATTCTGATTTTAATTAATTTTGTATGTGTTATATAATACTTGATGCAAAATATATAAATTGATTAGGTTTTAAATGTATTTTTATTAATATAATTTTCATCAAATATTATATAACACAAACAAAAATATTTGATGTTAAAAATAAAAGAATGAAAAAACTTCAAAAGTTAAAATTAGAAATTTAATATGAAACGGATAAAATAATTCATACTACCTCCGTCCCAAATTAATTGTCCTCATTTGACTTTTTAAAGTCTTAATTTCTCAACTTTAATCTTAAATATTTTTGTTTGTGTTATATAATAATTGATGCAAAACATATGAATGGATTGGCTATATATTGTTTTTTCATTGGTGTAATTTTCATCAAGTATTATATAACACATACAAAAATATTAAGAATCAAATTTGAGAAATTAAGACTTTAAAAAGTCAAATGAGGACAATTATTTTGGACGAAGGGAGTAATTAATTTAAGACTAAAATACACCGTTGGTCCCTAAACTTGGCAGGACGCATCGCGATGGGACAAAACTCGCCCTTTTCATCGCCATAGCTCCAAACCTTGGCCATTAAATGCCAGATTAGTCCTTTGACTAAGTCAATGTCTGATTTTTATTTTGTAATCGAGGGTATTTTAGTCCATACATATTTATACTTTTATAACACATTTATATTTTACCCCTTCATCTTTCATCCTCTTCATCATCTCCCCAAATCATTCATCTCCCCAAATCATCATCATCCAGGATGATGTTGGGGAGATGATGAAAACTCAGAATTGAAACCCGAAGGTGAAAGAAGTTCTGGAAAAAAAGCGGAAAAACCGGCTGAGCCTTCTAAGCAAGATTATATTCATGTTCGAGCACGAAGAGGTCAGGCAACTGATAGTCATAGTCTAGCGGAAAGGGTAATTTGTTGCTAACTACTTTAGATGTTGAATTTTGCATTTCATTTATCTTAAAGTTTCTAAATTTTGACATGTTATTATGGACAGGCTAGAAGAGAGAAGGTGAGTGAACGGATGAAAATTCTACAAGATCTCGTCCATGGTTGTAATAAGGTGTGCTTTTCTAGTCTTTTTGTTTCGTCTTTGTATATTCATTTAGTTTATGACATTTAATCAGTATGAGAGGCTGTTGAACGACTCAAAACATGTCCTGGTGCTTCACTGAATACTTGTATTCCCCTGTTTTATCATGGACGTTTTAGATAAACCATTTTAGTCTGAACTGATATAGTAATACTTCGCACTACTTTTTGAGATGCACATGCGTCATGCCGCATAATTTCTGCCAGCTTCTGTTTGAAATTAACTAACTAGTAGTTTGGTTTGAGCCTTTGAGGTTGACATGATTTGGATGTCATGACATGTGAATCTTGCTCCAATGCTTCACGTCTTTTAGATGAGTATTTTTGATGCCAAAATCCTCCAAACCAGCCTAAAAATAGAACAGACGTGAATGGACATAAACCCTTCAGGCTGCCCCGTTAGACACATCAACCACAGTCCATTGTGTTAACCTTAATTTGTAAAATACATGTCACATATTGTAGGAGATAAAGGTAAAGGTAAAGCTTGTTTTAATGACTTATCAAATATCTTAAAATTTAGGTAATCGGGAAAGCCTTAGTCCTTGATGAGATAATCAATTACATCCAATCGCTACAGCAACAGGTCGAGGTAATTATACCTTTCTTTCGAAACGTAATTTTCCATTTCGACGTTTCAATGAAAATTGCACTGATCAAACTTGACTGTGACAGTTCCTATCGATGAAGCTTGAAGCTGTCACTTCAAGATCACAACCAAGCCCCCAAGGATATCCTTCAAAAGATGTAAGTTAAGATTTTTTCTCATTTGACAAGGTGAGCCTTTATCAGTCACCTACGTTTGTGCCAAACGGAATTTTAATCAAGTCAATGCTTATGTTTCAGTATGGTCAACAAACATTCGAATTGGCTGGGGTGCCATTTGGCTCACAACCCCCAAGAGAATTCAGCAGAGGTTCGTCACCAGAATGGTTGCACATACAAATTGGTGGCAGCTTTGAAAGAACAACATGATACCACAATCAATGGCAATAAGTTATCGCTAAGAAGATGCCATGAAATCGGCGAACTTTCATATATACATGGAGCTAATGATTCAGAGACCACTGCAAAAAAGCAACACCGTCTGTAAACTATATCTATCTCCAACTATTTGTGTCAAAAGATGAACCACGTATGTATGTACTATTCTTCCTCATACATCTCTTAGAGTCTATGTCCTACTTGCATACAACACGATGAAATTGTTTGTCTACTTTTTTCATTTTTAAACTATAGCATAATCTGTATTGAATGAACTACTGGTGTAAGAGAAGATGAAAACTTATCTAAATAAAGTTCAATCAATTTACTATTATAGTAGTATATGTTTACCAGCCATATGTTTTTCGGCGTATAAATATTGCAGGCTGCAGATCACTCTTTCTTAATCAGTTGCAATCTATATTTGCTACCAAACTTTATAAATAGAATACTAGACATATCCCTTTATATGATAAAACAATGAACTTAGATACAAGGTTGTAAATTGAACAGCAGACTTAGATTGAGACTAGACTTTGAAACAGACCCTGTTTGGTAAATCATCATCATCCAGGATGATGTTGGGGAGATGATGAAGAGGATGAAAGATGAAGGGGTAAAATATAAATGTGTTATAAAAGTATAAATGTGTATGGACTAAAATACCCTCGACTACAAAACAAAAATCAGACATTGACTTAGTCAAAGGAGTAATCTGGCATTTAATGGCCAAGGTTTGGACCTATGGCGATGAAAAGGGCGAGTTTTGTCCCATCGCGATGCATCCTGCCAAGTTTAGGGACCAACGGTGTATTTTAGTCTTAATTTAAATGAAGTCATAATTTATATAAATGAAGACTGATCATCCTTTTTTATTAATTTTTTATTTTTTATTAATATTTTTTTGATGGTTTGGTCCTTGTTGCTCATGAGATTGGTGTGTCTTTCTCATGATAAATAGTGGTTTGAAGCACTAATGGTGCATTTGATGATTGTCGATATGGTATTCAGCCATATCTCATGTACATTATTGATTGATTTAATATATTTTACCAGGGTATACCCTTTATATTTTATCTTGACATACTAAAGCCTGTTTGGTGCATACACGTTTGGCTGATCATAGTATGGTCACTGGAACAAGTAACGGTGTTACTTTTAATACTAAGTTCACGAACAAGGATTTAACTAGTAAGATTCGTAACCTTGAAAATCAATTGCTTGAAGGGAAATTAGTGTTATTGGGTGAAGATGGGCAACCACTTAAACCTAGACCGGCTGGGGGGGGGGTCAAATTCTGAGAATAATGTTATGCATGGGTTACACAAATTGATGTTGGAAGTAGTCAGCTCAAAATGTAACACACTAATGGAGATAAACAGGTTGGTAACTATAATAAGGTTGTAAACGAACCAAAGATAATTGATGCTACTATTGTAATGGTAAAAGCTTCAGCTTGTAAGAGTTTTGAGGAAAATCTGAGAACTACTAATACACATTCATATGCAAATGCTACTAATACTGATGCCACTACAAGCAAAGCAGAGTTTCGTTTTATTGTTCACAAATAATTAAATCAGAGTTTCGTTTTACTAATACACATTCATATGCAAATGCTACTAATACTGATGCCACTACAATTTAGGAATAATGTTATGCATGGGTTACACAAATTGATGTTGGAAGTAGTCAGCTCAAAATGTAACACACTAATGGAGATAAACAGGTTGGTAACTATAATAAGGTTGTAAACGAACCAAAGATAATTGATGCTACTATTGTAATGGTAAAAGCTTCAGCTTGTAAGAGTTTTGAGGAAAATCTGAGAACTACTAATACACATTCATATGCAAATGCTACTAATACTGATGCCACTACAAGCAAAGCAGAGTTTCGTTTTATTGAAACAAATGAAACAATTAGTGACGCTGATTTAATTATTCCTAAATTGTCTGTCGACGAGGTTGAAAATCATTGCACGAATACTTTGTATGGTTATTTTATTGGTAATAGGTTGGTGTTTCCCGTTGTGAAACACTTTCCTAGCACTATGTGGACTAAGTATGGTGTAAAACCCGGAAAAATCGTGTAATTACATTTGCGTCTAATTTAAAATTTGTTAACTAGAGGTACTACTTATGAAATTGATCTAAAATATTTAATAAACATTTGAAGTAATACTTTTAATTTAGTGACATTTGATAAATTAATAATAGGATTAAAATTTAATTAAATAATTACCTAAACTAATCCTATAACTAATTTAAATAAATAAAAAAGTTAGATAATATCCCTAAAATAATTACTAAATTTCAGCCCATATCTTCCCCCCCCCTTTTTTGGACCGACATAATTAAATTAAATATACATATCCCCTACCAATTTATATTAATCGGCATTTACTAATTACCCTAACACAAAACACGTTTTCCCCTTTTAAACCGGATTCCCTTGTTTCCCCTCCTTTCCCATTCGACCTACAAACACAAACACACACACATACACGATTTGGAGGCTGTGGATTCAAGGTGAGGGCTGCCAAGGTCGGGACCAATTACTTTCAAACCATTGTAATCGAATTTTCATTGAAACCGTAAACTAGGTATTGTTTTCTTACTTATTTTAATTAATTCGGCTTATATAAAATTAGGTGGTCAATTTTTATGAAAACCCTAACCTATAATGATGTTAAAAACGAATTTTTATTAATTTTATAGTGCTCTGATCCGTTTATAAAATTGGTGGAAGTTGGATTAGGGTTTTTAGGTCAATTAGGATTTTCTGTGTGGTTTTACATTTTTAATTTTGTACTCAGTGGGTGAAAACGTGTAAGAACAATTTTTTGATGTTAATAAGACCTTAATACATGTACATGATGATCAGTTTAATTATTGGTATTGAATTGGAGTCGTTATAAATTGTTTTGTATCGTGGGTCAAAACTGTGATTTCATGTTAAGCTGTCCATAAATTTAGTGTTTTGAAAACTATATAATAAAATGTTAATGACACATATTTGGGTGGTTTTTTATTCTAGAATTAATTTTAACCTCTGTAATACTTGTGTGTCGAGTTTAGGGGTCATTGGTCATCGGGAAGACACCCGTATGATTTTTAAAAGTTAACATGTCAAAACTGTCTTTCGGGTCCTGGGAATCAGCAAACTTGTGGGATTTTTCATAAATTATTGGTGAGGTCTGGGAAGCCCTAATTTTTATATGATGTTAATTAAGGTCTTAAATAATTTCTGGAATTTCTGGAGAATTTTTGGCATAGTCTAAATAAGGTTAAAAAATGTAAACTTACAAGGTGTCAAAAGCTGAGAAATATGGGACAGTTTGTGAAAGTGATTTTTTATAAAATACTTAGACATGTCTATAAATTCTGGGAAAATTTACATAAATACTAGAGACCTGAATTGATGCCTAGCTAGCTTTTTTTTTTTTTTTTTTTTAAATGGGGGACCTGAATTGATGCCTAGCTATTTTTTTAAATGGTTATAAAATCTGATGTGAGTAAATAAATCTGAATATGACTTGAATACATGTTTTAACTTTTGGTATGCGTAAGTGTTTGTAAATTAACCCGGGATGCGTGTAACCTTATGAACTTGTGTAAACGACTACTAAACCACTAAAATGATATTTGGTGACCTCTAATGTACATTTGGACCTTTGTATGATTTATGGTTTATGAAACCCTAATTAATTACGAATACGGGTAAAGTTTACGTGTTTTGCAAATAATAACATAATTGCACATTAAACCCTAAAACTTGTTAAATGACACTTAAAACCCTAAAATATGATAAGTAGTCATATTTGATCCTAATTTGATGAATTATGAATTATACCTTAACTTATTCAATTCGAAAAGTTACTAAAACGGGAAACCTACTAAAAATGGAGAGCCGTCTAAAATGGGTAATCTGATTATAATAAATGTTATTTAATTTGTTAGGAATTGGAAATTCCATAGTGAAGTGTCGGTCACCCTAAATATAATCTAGCATAAGTTAGCTCGTAGACATATCGTTAGTTATCAGTTTATTAGTTTAGTTTAGCGTAGTGTAACACCGTGGAGGAAGGACGGGTCTTTACCCACTGTATACCTGATCCACAGGACGTCAGGATGTCGTTTACTTGTAACTATAAATACCCCTTCCATCCTTGGAAGGGGTGGTGCTTTTCTCATTAATCTAACCTTACATTTGTATTGTTTATCTCTTTAGAAAACACCCTCTCCTCTATTCATCTCTCTAAAATGGCTTTCTCGTATAATCACAATCCTAGACCACCCGAATCATCTAAACAACATAAAATATATGATCCTACATAATTCGTATAGGTTCCGTGAAGCGGGAGTGATCATCTTGTGACCTTTCTTTTACTGTTTACTTGCTTTGAATAAGGTACAGATATTCTGACCCTTCTCTTAAGGTTTCTCATGATCCCTTACACATCTTTTAATCTTTAGCTATCTTGATTATGAACCTTGAACTATTTTATGTGAACCATTGAATTTACCCTTTACTATGAACCTTTGATATGAACCTTTTATTATGAACCCTTGATTATACTATTCTGATGACTTAGACATTTGCCGAACTTTGACCTTACCTTTTGACCCTTCAGTTTAATACCCGAGCCAATTTCTCTAGCCATGAAGGTAACATGGCCATGTCATTGATGCACCAATGGCAAGACTCCAGGGTGGTCAAGTGATGAACCATCCCGTCCTTTTCTGTTATATATATTATGAGCTCAAAGTTATTATATGTGTTTAGCCACTAATATTTTTGCAGGGGCGTATGGATGCATCCTAGATTTGTTCTGTATATGATATGATATGACATGATTGATTTGTTTCGGTGATTGATGTTGTGTGCAATACACGTCTGTAACACCCCCAAAAATGACTCAGCGGAAGCATACAAGTATTTGGGTGCTACTAAATTGGTATCACAACATAAGTATAGAACAATTGGTTTTTCATAAATAAACTTTTATTCATTCTTAAAAACAATGTTTACATTATTAATTAGTGCGGAAAATGGCCCATTATAAAAAGGTGGTCCTAATACATAAATCAGAGTCGTCTATGACCATGCCATGCCTTTGCCTTGCGCCTCCAAAGATAAGCTATCACCTCAAAACCGAAGATACATGCTAAAGGGGTCACTTACTGGTGAGTTCATAGGTTTATTTAAAAAGGGATTTCAAGATAATCGTTTCAAATTTGGTTTTTGCGATCATTACGCCTTGCATAATGTCATAAAGTTTATGATTTCAATTCATAAAAGGATTTCATAGAAGAGATTTCATTAGTGGACCATAAGTAGGGTATATGTACATTACAACGAATATAATGTCATATATTGAATCTATTACGCTAGCACTAAGTTCATGCAACCGGCTACTGACGGTTTATGTATGCACATGGAAGTCATACAAATAAGGAGCCCATGGCGAGTGTTTATCCCAATACACTCGGTCCCGACATGCTATATGTTTCGCGACCCAAGCGGTCAACCGAACAGGGGAGTCACCCCCAATAGATCTATTTATAACATTCGCTCCAGAATTGACTTCATGAAAAGGGCAAATTTGGGATCTAAAGTCTTAGGCTAAGCTGCGTAATATTCTAGGTCAAAGGTTTTGGTGTGGTCCTTAAAGCATCTAGGTATGATGTATCTTAAAACATATCAATCAAAGGGCATAGTATGCATAGAATGCATAATTTTAGTAATTAAATCATTTAAGTAAAAATGAGCATGTATCTTCCCCCAAAACAGTTATAAAACAAGTAAAAGTAGGGGCTATGAAACTCACCTTGGCAATGTGCAATAGGAAGTCTAAAGGGAATTAAATCAAAGGATGATAGTGCACGGCTCCGACACGTAACCTAATTAATACGGCAATTTAGTCTTTATGTTTAAGACTCGATAAAGTTTAACTAACTTTATAGATTTTAAATGTTTTTGTTGTTGTTGTTGTTGCTTGTGTGGCATCGATTATCTTAAAACAATTTACAAAGATTTGGATGGATTTCGGCTTATGAGAGCATGACATGGAATGAATCTCGAAGAAGGAATTACGACTTTGATTTAATGTATATCAAATGATAACACCTGGAAGGGTACACGCAGAAGAGATATCAAGGGTGAACAAGACTTCGGTTTGTTGATAACCGGATGACGATGTACGAAAAGTATGTACATTTGTTATGCGACCTTATCGGATTAATTGGATATCATGAATGAAGTAAGTATATATATATATATATATATATATATATATATATATATATATATATATATATATATATATATATATATACATTATATATAAGAGGAGGCATGCCACATAAAATGCCACTTGGCATCCCATAATGCCATGTCATATTTCCATGTCATCATTCTATTTACGTGGCATTTTTTTAATTTTTTTAATGACATGTGGCATTTTTTTTAAATATATGTACAATTTTAATTTTTTTGCTTTTAAAATTCGAATTTTAATTTTTTTACTTTAAAAATTTGGTTTGTATTTGTTAATTTTAAATTTTAATTTGGCTTAATTAAAAAGAAGACATGTATTGGATTTGAACTTGGGTTATTCATGAGTTTTGTAAACAACTTACCACTAGATTAAATTGTTTTTTGATTTATATGTTTGAAATCAATACAAATAAAGACATGCTAAAAAAATTCTGCAATTTGTAATTTAGGAATGTATATTATGAAGATAACAATTAATAAAAAATATGATATATATTACTTATAAGATAATTATACCTTATATATATTTTTAAGCTATTTTTTTTTTATAAATACACCCTATTATATTATTCGTAGGTTACTAATCCCTAACAAGTTTTAGCGACTTTAAAGTTTTACAGGTTTTATCGAGTTTGAATTTCTTCTGTGTTATCAGATATATACAAAGATGGAAGCACAAATAGAACAAGGGGTAAGACAAAGTGTAAGTACACGTAACTTTTAAAACCACAGAGCATGATTATAGCTCCAAAAATATATATGCCGACTCTATGTAACTCATGATAAGGTACTTTTCTTTTCTTCCATTGTTCAGGCCTCAATTCCTCTACCGCTCACAGGTATCATTTGAATAAACTTCCTATTATTGATGCCTCAATTTACATTTTTTTTATAAGGGATGACATCTTGGTATTCGTATGTGCTTCTGTTGATGGAGATAAAGTTCAATTTTTCTTGATCTCGATTTTTATTATTCAATTCGTTTGTTTGATCTCGATAGATGGCTCTCTCTTGGATCAGTTAATATAATAAGGTAAATTATTCAAATTAATCTAAGTTTGTTTTAGTCGAATCCAGTTGTTCAAGATAGCCTCCGATTGGAGTCGTTATGAGCACAAGTTCAGTTATACCATTCATTGTGCAGTGATATGCAAGGAACATCAATGACGGGACCTATTCCTTCCACAATATCTTTGATGACAACTTTACAATAATTGTGAGCTCACTTTGTTTCACCAATATATTATTTTGGTTTTCCTAATGAAATTCAGTACGTGACTATATAGGACAGATGACTTCGATGTAAAACTTATGAGTCGGTTAGTAGTTTAGTGACTGAAATCTTCTGAGCGCCGAGTATATAATCCTACATAAAGTATATATGTTTCAGTAATATCTAGCTTGCTTTTGTGAACCGAGATCAGTGGTGCTAAAATTTGTAGTGATAATTTATCAGCACTACCGTCACATAAAATGGTGTTTATACTTGGTGTTTATTATAGGGCTTATGATCAGGTTGTCATTATATTTCGCTGACCCAATTCAGACATTACATTCCCCCATTTAAACGTACGACTTGGTTGATAACATTTGAATGTCTTCTACCATGAGATGTTTCTGCATTTGACTCATCAAAACGTCCACCTATACCTCGGTGTCCATTGGTTATTCGTGTCATAATAGTTGTAACAAAAGCAAATGTCTAACCAGTTGTGAATGGAATTCCTACAATAGTTTATGGAAGTTGGGAATAAAACCTGACTATATGATTAAGTTGTCTGTGAAAATACACTTTTGGTTCATATAAACATCAATCATGCCTTACTTAATAGTTATCAAAATTTTCTATTTATAGTTCTCTCACATTGTGTTTCATGTTTTTATAGGTATGTATAGCCAAGAGTTTACGTTTTGCGAAAATGTAAAGAATAGATTATGCAATGCATATGATTATCAAGCATTCTTGAAATGCCTACATATCTACAGCACAGAAGTAATTACGAAAAAGGAATTACAAAGCTTGGTATGTTCAGTTGCTCTTTATATTAATACACAACGCGGGCTTCTTTTAGAGCATTAGATGGAAAAGTACCATGCTTTCGAAGAATCCTGTTTATGTTTTCTTTCCCGTCAATTAAATTGTAACATGAGAATGCAGGAGCAATGGATGGGCTGCAAGATAGAGTTCTTAAGTTGAAAAGGGTAAGTTCTATTCGTTTATTGTTCTAGCCGAGCAAATTCAGGTAAAGCTTTGGCAAGAGACATTACTTTGTGTACCGACATGTTTGCATCTGAGGATATGACTTGAAGATCTGAATTCTAACTGTAGGCTACACTTTATATAGATAGATAAATCCTGAGTCCTTCACTTCATATGTATAATAATAATGAACCGAAACCAGCCTGCCACACTTAGAGATCAGATGGAGAAACATACTGCATTTCTTTAGGTGTTGTTAAGAAGTTGTTTGCTGCTGCATAAATATCGGCAGTGGTCATACAAAGATGAAAGACGTAGCTAATGCATCAATAAATGCCCACATGAAATCTGTTGTGATAACTCCAGAATCCACAAAAAGAAACATGTAGTTATTATTACAATACCTTTATGGATGCAGAACGAGCAGGTAAGGAATATGGATCTAAATTTCTAGAGATACAATTTAATGACATATTATTGTTATTATTTTATAATAGGATGGTGGTCTCATTGTCATCTTTTCTAGGTAGACCTATGATGATCCTTGAAAAGTATAACATATGCAGTCGCGAGAAGGGAGAAATATAAGTGTCGTTGTTTAGCTTATCAATAACTTTTCAGTTGACCCGAGAAGGCGTATCGGTCCACTTTACAAGGTCACTACCAATAAAACCGATATCTATGCATGTTTTTAATTTATACATTAGCAAATGTCCCTCATGCACTTACGCTTTAGTATTACTGTTTAGCATTTTCTTATTATTAATTACTTTTGTAACCAGAAATACTAGATAAAATCTGCATGTGGGTCACCCAACCAATTTTGGCCCGTTACTCAAGCTGCCCAATTTGCAACTTTTGATGAATACCTATCTGAAAAACAATCCTATGGGTAAAGAATCATAGCCGCGTTATCAATATCTAGCATCTAGAGGATCCTAAATGGTTCCATGTTGAATTGTTTCGCCGACTATGAGGAGGCTCATAAACAACAATAGTTATTCAATGTGAATCAAATGGGCAACATCAGTGTTTATAAAAGCAAAGCTATTGAGCCCTTCAGTACGCAAAGAGCTTTTATACGGCGACAAGTAGCAAAATAATGAAACAACAGGAATAGAAAGCGCCACACATTACCGATCCTCCATTTACATATAACTCTCTATGTAATAGACAAAATAGTGTAGGAAATAGTAAAAAATTCCAACACTTTCTGTAGATACGGTCATTTGGCAAAGCATATTGCTGACTTTGCAAATTCGAAGAACATCATGTTTACTTTCAAGATATTTATGACACATAAACACTTTTTAATTGTTTATAACTGCTTTATTTGTGTAGAATATTATCAGATGAACATTTATTTGTGTTCCTTTTTAATGTTTATAACTATCTTGATTATTTCTCATAGCAAGTGGAAAAGAACCTCATAAATTTGTTAACAAAGCTTTCATGTCTTTTCTCATGTGTATAATGAAGTGATGGAAGTAGTCTAACAAGCGTGTAAAATCGTTTTTGGTATTGTGACTGTGCTCATGAAAAGTCTTCTTCAATTAAAGTACTCGGGTTCAGCTTCGCATGAACTTAAGCTCATCAGACAAGATGTTGGAAACGAGGTATGTAATTTCTTATAACAAGTCATATAATTTTTATTATTTGAATATACATTTTCTTTATTTCAAGATTATGATTTGTTCTACGTGTTTGTTACCCTCAGGTTATACATCAAATGTATATAATATCATATGATGAAATCATCAATGATATATGCCCCGTACTCCCCTATCTCTTTGTCACACACACACCGGGGACACACACATACACTAGGACACTTTCAGAATGTGTGCATCTTTTCTTTCTGGACTGACTTTTACCATGTTTATTCGCAGATTCAAAGCGTTCAGTAGTTGTATAGAATATGCACGCTTTATTGGGTTGACAACTATGACACATGAGGTGTATCTCCTGATGTATGTTCTTAGTTTCAAATGTGTTTTTAAGAGAGTTATGATGGATTATCCTTTTCTGAAATTAAATAACCTGTTAACCAGGTTATTTCAAACATGAGGATATTAATGACAGAGGACTCAAACACTGCTGCCAACAATTCCTTCTTCCTGGATGAAAACTTCAGGTAAGTTGGGTTCATGTTAATGAATTTAGTTGTACAGATTCAAAGCGTTCAGCAATTCCTTTTTCTTTTTCTAAATTCATCGTGAGGTTTCATGTTTTAGATATCTGTTTATGTATAATTGAAGGTAGTGGCGGAATGTACAAAATACCAGCAGTTGTACAAGTTTTCATCACTCATTTTATCTCGAGTATGGACCCTCCGAATGCGGTTCAGTCATGACGATTCTACCACAAGGTCTTACCCATCTTTTTCATAATAAATTAAATGGTACCAATTAACAGAAGTCTCAAAAACAGTAGGCAATATGTAAAATGATATACATATACCAAAGTTAGATCTATCTTAACAGTAGGCATAATAACAGTATTGACCGTCTAGGTGTTTATTATGAAAATATATATCATAATAACAGTAGGCAATATGTAAAATCATTTTTAAATGGTAACCCATTTTGGTGCATCCTGATGTAAATCACGTTGTTCTGCCCAAAAGTTATTAAAAAAATTTCATAATTGTTATTAAAGTTGGCATAAGGGATCAATTTGCTGAAGTTGTATATTTATTTGGATTTGATTATGAAGTTCTGACCTAGCAGGTTTTTGGCGTACAACTTCTGAAAAAAGGACTTTGGGGCCCTATTCATTTATTAATTCGAAAGTTACAGTAATTGGTTCAGAAAAACTGTCTCCATCCAAGAGCATCTTCCACGCATGTGAACCTCTTATCTTAACCTATCATAGTGACATGACTTATTTGACCTGAGTTGATGTTTGTGTGTTAAGAGGCTGAAGGAAATGAGGGAGGAAGTGAGAAAATAAATACGGGCTGAGTTTGCCGAGATGCTTGCAGCAAGGCAAGATGACGTTCCCTGTTTCAAAGACCTATAATACTACTTTGATTTTTGTTGATTGTTGTATATATTATGCAGGTTACCGATAAATTTACGGTTTCTTAGGTGTATGTAAAGATGGGAATTGCTTCAGATTTTGATTTGTAGTAACCTTTAGTTATTCATTTGGCACATGTTTTGCTGAGGATGGAGGAATGGGTACCACATCATGGGAAAACAGTGACCGAAGGCATGTGGTGCAGCATTGAATGAGTGTATGCTGCAGTTACATTTCGTTTGTGAAGAGCGAGAAGCCATGGATACATACAACAACCATGCTCACCACCAACGTTTAAAGGTTTTGTAAGCCCTTCTCTTGAACCAGTTTTCTCTCTATATTTTCATGTGTTCTAAGAGGCTTCGGTCAGTCAGTTGTTTCATGAGGTTGCTTGAGTGGGTTGTTCAGTGTGGTTAGTTCAATGGGTTTGTTTAGTGGGTTTGTTCAGTTGATGGGTTCAGGGGATACAAGGGGTGGATGGCTTTATTGTGTTTGTACAGCAGTTTGGCTCAGTTTATGGGTTCCACAGGTGAGTTCAGCGGGTCCGTACAACCGAAAGTATCAAGGGAGGCTAAATAAGCAAGCTGGGGTTGGGTAACGTGAACACGTCACCTTTAAGTAAAGAGTATTGGGCTAGGCTTACATATTATTTGGATGGGAATACTATTGCTCCAGTTATTTCTGAGGTGTTTTGGGCTTATTTGGCTCCGAGTGGCAAAACGCTACTGGGCTCATTGTTGTAGCTCAAATTGCATAAAATTGCTCAAAGGTATGAGTGACGCTTTATTAATAAGTAGTATGAACTGTATGTGCTTTTTCTTTATTCTGATGTAATTTTTTATGTTTTAGGATGGTTGGCTGGTATTTTATGTTCTAAATAATTGTGAGGTTACTCGTGGTGTCTATCTGCAACACTCAACTTTCAGAAATTATCCGTGAAAGCCCTGGGCGATACTACAGGTAAGTGCATTAGTTGAAGTACAATTCACTTATCAATATGAAAATGGGCTAATGTGGGTTATATCTTATTGGTAATGGGTCAAATGGTTTTACAAGTCTCCCAAAGTATACTCAAGTGCTCAAGTTTTTCTTCGACTAAATTCAGCAATTTAAATGATTAGAACCTTTTTAACAGTATAGATGTCTTTTCTGCACAATTGAAGAAAGGTATGTGTTGTCATGTTGAATGTCAATTTTCATAATATGTGCGAGTTCAATAAATTAATCATATATTCTCTTTCCAATGATTATTCTTATAACTATAAATAGGTATAGACAATGATGCCCGTACGATTTCACTTGCTCTCTATACTTACACACACAACACAATGCGTTGAGGCTGCGGAGCCCATGGGAATTGAACGATGTGTTTGCCTGTTTTTCTAGCTCTACGTGGTGCAGCGACATTAAAGGCAAGGGCACTAAAGGAAGTTTGGAATATTGCAGCGGAAATACCAGTGGATCGAGGGCTTAAATAAAGCAAAATCCAAGGAAAGAGTAGTGACTACAATGAATAGCTTCCAACTAAAGAAAACTTTCTGGGAATCTGTAACCAAGAACTCCTACCTAGGGGGAGTGAGCTTCTTAAAAGCACCTGTAATGGTAAGAACTACCAACTTACCTTCTTAGCCAAGCCAATTAATGAACCAATATAAAATGAAATGCTGAAATACTATGACATTAAATACAGGTGATCTCCATTGGAAAATTGTGTTTGTTTATATCCATCAAACAGATCAAGTGATGCTAAAGATGAAGAGCAAACATGTTGGTTCTACTATTACGTAAAAGAATAAAAGTAAGTGATACTACTATGGGGTTTTCAGATATTGAGCTTTAAAAATTAATCGAATATTGTCATTTTAATTTACAATAACTAGAATTTCTTGAATGTTCAGCCTACAGGGCAGTTAGTTTTGGTATAATGTGATTAGGTTGACCCTTGAAAGACACTCTCACAACTAATTTTCATTCAATTCTTGGTACTTCATCTCTAATATTTTGTCATGAACCATTAAACATAGAACACCGCAACTTTCGGGAAGATAGATCCACATGATGGCCATTTTTATTGAGTTTCAGGAGCCTTAAATATTAGGACACGTAAAACTGTATTTGATTTCTTTTCATTGTAGCAAGACAGGTTCATATAAAAGAAATTGTTATGGACTTTTATTTTCCTGAACCGGCAACCATTTTTTGTGTGTCTGCAGAATTCACAAATAAAATATAGGTCCAGACAAGATTCTATGGAAGGTTTTGTACTTCAAGCTTCTTGTGTGTGCATTGCTATGCGTAATTGATGCCAATCCTATAAGTATAACAATGTTGTTGGCTACAGGCGAAGCAACTCAAACTGGAAACAATGTACATGGTTCTCAGAATAGAAGACCAAACACTTATGATTCAGTGATCAACTAATCAATGGTCGTTGTGCCAATATCAGCTACTGCGAGTCCGACTACTAACTTAAACATCAGTATGGTTGTTGTCGGGGCACGGGGGAACATGCAGCCACAACCATGGCTACAGGTACTCCTTAAAACTCTTTTTCTTTTGTTTGATTGAATTTTTAAATATTGTAATGGATCATGTCATATCAGGTTCCTAAACGAAAGAAACTGAACATTGATTGATAAATTTTATTTCAGGATGAAAGAGAACTACAAAGGCATAGGTGGAAGCTATCCAATAGGGAATCTTCCCGTAGATCAGACTGCGCAAACATGTACAATGTTTCTTATTTTTTAAATTACAGCTCCCAACAAAGATGTTTCTATTAACTTTATGTGAGAGTCGATATACTTGAATTGCCTTTTCTAATTGAGTTTTTGTTTATCAAATCGTGTTTGGATTTGAACGCTGTTAATGTGTTCAATATACTTTTGAATCAAGTTTGTATATTGATTTTTTAGAAAGTCATTTGATCAAAATGCATGGCTTTGCTTCGGGTATTGTTTCTCTTTTACAATTTTGCGGTTATTTCCTACTCTTCGTGGCCTGTCCACCTTTACTGAATTATTCTTTAGTCGTGTTTTTTCTTATTTTACTTGTGATTGTAAAGGTTTAATTTTTAGTTGAAAAAGTACGTCAATGTTATGTTTCATTTGTTATCATTTTCATTAAATTTGTTACTAAAACCCTTAACCTTTAACCACTCTTTAATCCATAATGTTCCCATGATTGTTTTAAATATTTTTTCCCCAAAAATTTAATGACCACATTGGCGACCTGTTACAAGCATACTCAAGCACCCTCTACACTTGCAAGATTTGCACCACCGTAAGAGTGTGTAGGGAAAGAATACATAAGGAAAAGGTGTTTTTATTTAGGTTTGATTCAATTCTCAATATTTAAGTGTTTACTTTACTTCGAATTTCAACTAAAAGCATATACTTTGTAATGACAGATAATTTATTAAGTTTTATTTCCTATTATCAGATTACCATTCATCATCTTTTTGTTCTTTATTCACTGTATAATTATATTATGATGTTCGCACTTTATTAATCGTTGCTTAATTTATTCCTTTGTCACTTTTTCACTTATTTTTTACCCGCATTCTTTCACTATAGTCAAATATGTCAACAATATCCATAAGCTTACGATCCTTTCTTTCAAAGTGTACACTTTCCAATCATTTTTTACCACCCTTCTTACATTATAAAAAATTATGCCAGCGATATTTATAAGTCCTTTTTAGTATACTAGGTACCAAGCAATGCGCGGCGGATACCGACATCGCTTTTGTGGCTTAACAAATGTTTTTTATTTTAGACCTTCCTTATTTAGCATGTCTCAAATACCATATAACGAAGTAGATATATGTTTTTCAAAAGTAGAACGTATAAATTATTAGTAGTGTAAATAGTTAGCATTGTTATATATAAGATAATAGATAATTCCGCTTATGTATGAATATTAAAGAGATGTTACAAGTTTTATAAAATTGAAGAAATTTAATTTTTAGTTGTTACAAGTTTATAGAATTGAAGTCGTTTAATTACGAGGCTCTTACAAGTTTATACAATTGAATACAATTCTTTCCATTATAAGTATATAAGTGTTGAATCTGAATTTTTAAGCTTTCTATTAATAGCATGTCCCAAATGCTTTAAATAGTAGTATAGATATTTGTTCTACTAAAACCTTAAAATAAAAACCACAAGTCATACCCGTCCATCGGACGGGTTTTGACACTAGTATATATATATATATATATATATATATATATATATATATATATATATATATATATATATATATAAATATATATATATATATATATATATATGTCGCTACTAAAAGACTTGAGTACAATTAGTAAAATACATTTCACGGGTCATAAATGTATATACTTTAAAAGAATGGTTAAGCAAAAATGATCAAGCTTGTACTTTGAAAAGTGAAGTAAGTGTCGATATAATTGTTTCAAATTGTTATGGAAAGTATATATTATATCTGTAGAAGATAGGGCGTGACCCGGATGTTTGACCTTTTTATCCTAGGTGACAATCGTCAAAATTTCATAAAAGTATTTCTTATTGAGATTAAATAATTGCAAGTAAATGTTTACCAATTATATATTTTTAATAAATTTTTGAATAAAACTACCATTTGAGTTATAACGAAAATATTTCCAATAATTTGATTTAGGAGTATAGTAAGTGATACAAAAATATAACTCTATAGTTTAGGTATAAAACTCCTTTTATTTAATAACCAGGTTTTTCAAGTTTTATTTATTATTCCCATTTCATTATTCAATTTGACTAAACTCATGGCGTAACATATTAAATTTTGATTATGAGTTTTTGTTTTTAAATGACGAGTTATGAATTTTTTTGCATATGTTGGGAAAATGTGTCGAGTTTCCAATGAGTTGAACAAGTCAGAAATTAAAACGAGTCGGGATTTAGCCGCAAGATGAACCGAAATAATTTAGCCATGAGGTAACTCATGATTTTTGGAGTGGGCTGTGACCCAAAAGTAACTTCACATATCTACGAAAACTCTTACTGTTTATGCTTATTAGTTTTTGACGCCACGAAGTCGGACCATAACGCAATACAACTAAGCTCAAATATTTCATTTGCCCATCTTTTGTGTTTACATTTTGGGACACAAAGGGACTCAAGAATAATGTTCTAGACTCGGGACCTTAATGGAGACAGTGGGCCTCGCAGCCCATTTGGCAATTAGAAACTTATACCATGTGGACTGGACTTGAGCCTGAGGGTTACAATTTCACCATTTTCCCAAGAATGCAATGTTGCAGTATGAGTTTGTGGAAAACATTATGAAACAGGTATTAGACCGAATGTAGGGAACAAAACTGAAGTCGAACCGTAACTCATTTAGTTACTTATACGAATACTCGAGACTCCCACGAGTCCTTCACGACAGTGTCGTGGCCTAATGTTTACACAAGGTGACAAACACTCCTTCGAGTGTTTTCACTTGACTCAAAGAAATCAACTTAATATGATTGTCCATACGCTTCAATAATAACGACCAAAATAAGAACCTTGATTAGTATCACACACGAGTGACACCAAGAATCATAATTGAGTGTCGCCTCATGTCTATCGAGTACAACCCGGCTTGAGCAAGAAGAGGCTTGATACCATCCCCTTTATGGATATCGAGATGGTACCAAGTGACAACACAGATAAAACAAGCATTTCTCGAGTGTGATTCTTATCACATGAGGCAGCATTCATGAGTAACTAAACACCCTTCGAGAGGTTCTAGTTTCCACCAAGACAAAGCTCATTCAGGTCAAGGAATAAGAAATAAAGTAAGTCGATATTATCGCTAATAAGGAGGACAAATAAGCCGAAGACAAATGAGCACGGATTAAGCTTGAAAGCTGAAAAGGAGATTAATTGAGCCATACTACTTATGCCAATGTTTTAAGTTTCTTCCTGTTTTTCTTTTACCACATATCCGCAACAACAACAAAAACAATTTGCCACTAAAACACATCATTATCAACTCTTTCATCAACTTAAATTTTCACTAATATTCAACCATATGACTTCCAAACTATTAATAACATTCGAAGAGAAAAGAAAATGTTTCGAATTTTACAACTGAGATTACAATTTGACACGATAAAATATGAATATTCTTACATTGAATTTTGTAGGATGCGATAGGTGAACTCCGAAAAACCCAACGAGCTCAATTGGAGGAGACTTAGGACGAATGAGAGCAATTGACGAGTGGAATAGCTTCCTTATGCATCCGGTAACAAAACCCCTCTATCATTTTGGGAAAACCCCAATCCTGTATGAACCCTAATTTTGTGATTGTTGTGTGAAAGTGAAGGAAACCTATGAGACATCAACCTTAATTATACATGAATGATTGGGTAAGCTTGGACTTCATTTTTCCTGAGTCTTGAATAGCTCCAGGCCTAATCTTGGCTCACGTTTTGTCCACAGCCGCACCCCTAGGCATCCTTGTGATTGCTAGAGTAGTAGGGAAACGAATTTGGCATGGGATGTTGATGGGTTCTTGGTCTTGACTTTCAAAAGAAGTAGAAGTAGCCATTTTCATGTTTCTTTTCTCTGGTTTGTGTCGACAAGGAGAGAAAGAGGGACAGAGATGTTGGAAACGTGGGAGAGAGAGATAGGAATTATATCTCTTTTGTTTTATTAGATGGAACAGTATAATCGGTACCCCGTGTTTTGTCAAATCTTCGAGTAAACGTACCTTCCCGGTACCCGGAAAATATAGAAATTTTATTTTTGGAAACGATTTCTTAAACGTAATAATATGACATTCTTATTACGTGGAAATTTGATTATAATTGTTTGCCGTTATTTAATCTAGTGTCGGGTAGCGTGTGGTGCCATGACTTCCTGAATTCACAAGATAACCTCTCGTTTTCTTTCGTAAATTATCCTTGAATGATAGAATGTGTATATTTAACTTATCTCATTATTTATTTTTAGTCTTGTATGCTCAAGACCGCAGTATGCGGAATAACTTTTCGGAACAATGGATTAAGCTTGTGTATGCTTAAATTTTAACTTGGACAATAATAATATTTACAGATACTTAGTAGGCAAGTATCGTATGTGCGGTGTTTTATTTCTAAAGAAACGAGATGACCTCTCGTTTTAAAATTTTAGATATTGGTATTTTGTAAGAAAATAATTGATTTGAATTTTCTGACGTGATAAATATTATTATAATAATTCAAAATTTTACGGGTTGTTATAACGTCTGTAGGATCTTGGTTTATACCAAACACAAGGTAGGCGGCGTTAGGTTAAGAGTTTAGAGAGAGAAAGTGGGAGAGAATGGGAACCCTAGAGAGATAAAGAAAAATGTATTATGAAGCTCCAACCCTTTGCCTTGGAGGGCAAAGGGTATTTATAGGGTACAAGCATAGCACGCCTACTTTAGGCTGTGGATCATGCATACAGTGGGTAAAGACCCGTCCGTCCTCCACGGTGTTACAAAGTAAACTAAATACTATCATAGACTTACTACAACTACGAGCTTTCCAACGAGCATACATACTTGAGGTGACCGACACTTTAAGAATTGGATTTACTAAATCCCAACAATCTCCCCCTAAGGGAGGTCACCTCAACTTACAATGATTACAAACTGATATAACATTTCGTTGTTCTTGGTTTCTTTGATTAAACACTTTTGTTCTTTAGCTCGTAGTCTTTGAATCGTCATGTACTGCATGTTTTGAGATTTCGAGTGGAGGTCTTAAACTGATCCACGTGATGTTTGAGTCTTTGAACCAGCTTTGAGATTATCAACAACCATAAATCTCTGACTCTTCCATTGTGGTGTTGATAGTATGTGATGTTGTGACTTAAGGACCGACATGCTCACATTCTGGATCATGATATCTTATTATCGAGTAGCGTAAGCTTTAATTAATTCATGATATTGGCAACAGCCAGAAAGCGTAAGCATGGAGTGATAATATAAGAGTCTTTGATGCTTTTATCATGATTTCTTTAGAAATGAATGTGTTGTGTGAGCATGCGGCTATGGATTGACCGCTCCATTCTTATCACCGCAAACGCCGGGTGTTCCCGCATAAAACAAGCTTAGCAATAAAGCGCACAGAAGTGTCTTTGATCACTTTTGTTGAATTGAGGTACACGGCCCATGGTTCCCGTTGATCAAGACAAGTACCGCCGTGATCGTATAATTCAAGAATCTCCTTGACGAGGTTTCGCAACCGCTCTAGCCGTTCTCAAACCGGAGCGCCTCAAAGAAGACAACACGGAGTGAGTGAACCAAATAATAGAGATTCACGATTGATGGAAAATGATTTGAAAGAAATCATGTATTTAGTATAAAGTGTTTTGAAATACAACGAAGGATTTATGGAAAATCAATTTATCAATCATAAATATCTTTTGACTTTGAAATCACGACGCAATGACGCGTCAAGAAAAGAATTTTGAGCACACCGACCGGTTTTTCAAAGATATCCGTCAATCCATTTTCTCGACAAGGAACGATTCACTAATGAACCGCTCCATTGATGAAGTCCAGATGACACAACAAGCCTTAGCAATACCACAAGGATAGTGCGAAGGACTCTCAAAAATATATTCTCACATTCCACATTGTGTGAAACTGTAGGCGTCTTCGTGAATTAAGTGTCCTAATGAGATTTATTTGATGATCTCGTGGCTCTAGACTCAATTAGTGCTCTTTTGGTTTCCCGTGTCGGATACTGGGAGAGGGTCTCCTTATTCGATATCAACAATCTCTAAGAGAAAGTCGATAGATAATGTCGGTTCCCGTGAGAATGAAACAAGCCCTTTTAATAGGGACTTGAGTAGCTTGGGAAGTTTTAGTGCAAGTCGCCACTGGGTCCATGACATCTTGTCTTCAATACCGGCGTTACCTTAGTAACCACCAATAGCATATGTATTGAACCCGGTTTCTGGCCTAAGGTTGAATTATTGGAGGGCTATTTCTTTTCACCCTTTTCTCATTCAATTCTTTTTCATTCTTCAACCCCTTCAAGCTTACGAGACTTCATAGCTAGAACCTTGTTGGGTTAATTCCAAGACTAGCTTAGTCCGAGTCCGCACTCTTCCCATATCTCATTTTTCTCCTTTTATCATCATACCTAAGAACTCTACACTAACTAGTGGATAGTCCTTAGGTAGATCCCTCCGGCTTCGGCGGATCATGGGAACACATACCTAACCTTATCATCCTTATATCACCGCATAAAAAGTAAAATTGGTTTGTCTATTTGGTATTGTTCATCTGCCATTGGAACCAATTGAAAACCATTTGAAAATCAATCCGGATACTTATGATATATTATCAAAGCATTTTGTACCTGAATTGTTTTGATATTTTTAGAACAAGAGCTCCCCCTCAACATGTGCATCAAGTATTTGAAATCGTTTTGCACACTGAGGTAAGAGACGAAAAACTTCTTTGGTTATCATTTTCTAAAACATATCAACATCACTTCCCTAATTAAATCAAGTAGATAAAGCATTTTCGGGAAGGATGAGGTTTTCATAAGCTTGCTCCCCTCAATATGTGCCTTAAGGTTTGAAAGAGTTTTGCACATACTAGAGGGAACCTGCATATTGATCACGATTCAAATCGTTGTGGTTTAAGATAAATGCTCCCCTCGACATGTTCATGGAAAAATTGAAATCGTTTGGCACATGTGGGAAAGAGAACTTGTACATCCTTATAAAACCATTTACCGATTTATCAGTTTAAATCCAATTTAAATCACAAATTCTCCCCCGATCACAATTATCAAATCATTTGAGATTTGTGATCTCTGTAGATTTAAATTGATTTTGAAAGCTTTTAAGGAGAATTGTGACTTGATAATGAAAGCGTTTTAACTGATAATGATCGGATTTTAAGACTTTAAACTCCATTGAATAAACACGCATGATTATCTTTTGAAAACAATTGAATGACAAATAACTTTTTGATTTAATTGAAATCATTCTCCCCTCAATCAATGACATAGGTTGTTGATTGAGAGATAGATATTTTGACAAATAAGTCCAGATGATTATCAAAAATAGAGTCCGAGTTATTTTACAAATCAATTAGTTTTCATTAGATAGTAGATAAATGTTTATAGAATCAGAGCATGAGATTTGAAAAACATGATAACGCATGGATCTGTTCTTTCTTTGAAAAACGGGTTACTATCTGAAATGATAATAAACCAACATTTTTCTCCATCTCAAATTTTTTTTTTAAATTAAGATTCGAACTTCATCTAGAGACCCGTGCCATTATTTGAGTGGAAACTCAAAGTCCGTAGATGTTATCGAACCGACAAGAAAAACATGATAAATAGACAATATTTTTTGAAGATTTTCAAGATTTTATGATTTTTTATGGATTTTGAAAAGTTTTGTATTTTTCTATTTTCGTTTTGTTGGTTATATATTTTTGTATTTGGTTTTTGAAAAGATATATACAAAGAATAGATAGAGTCGAACACCTTTACTCCTCGACGCCTTCCTCAAGACGCTTGAGCGTTTCGTTGAAGGCTCTTTAAGCCTAGTCGTGGAAGAATGAACTCAAAGCGTTCTCGAGAAAGAGCTTTTGTGAAGATGTCTTCTAGTTGATATTCAGGTCCTTACGGTATAGTTCAACCACACCTTTTTCAACTTGTTCCCTGATGAAGTGATGTCGAATGTCGATGTGCTTTGCTCTAGAGTGTTGAACATTGTTGCAGAGAGAGCAATGGAACTTTTGTTATCACAATACATAGGAACTTTGTTGAATACAAAGCCATAGTCAGATAGTTGGGATCTCATCCATAAGATTTGAGCACAACACGATGACATGGCTATGTATTCAGCCTCTGTAGATGATATGGAAGTGCTCATTTGTTTCTTTGAAGACCGGTGACAAGCTTATCACCTAAGAATTAAGCACCACCGACGCATACTTCGACGTGTATCTTGACATCCCGCATGGTCAGATCTGCATAGGCCGTTAGCGACATACCGGAGTCCTTCGGATACCAAAGACCCATGTGAATAGTTCCTTGGAGATACCGAAAGACCCGCTTAACCGCTTCAAGGTGCTTTTGGTAGGCTTAGCCGGTATCTAGAACACATGCATACAACAAACAAAATGTCTGGTTCTGCGTGAGGTACATCGTGGATCCAATCATACTACGATATTTCGTTTGATCTACTATGATCCTCGAGTGGTCCTCATCCGCTTTGTACGCTCCACCATAGGAGTGTCAACAGGTCACTGGAGGTAAATCCAAATTTCTTTAAGATTTCATTAGCATATTTTGATTGATTTATAAAAATGCCTCAAGGACTTTGTGAAATTTGTAATCCCAAGAAAAATGACATTTGTCCCATCATTGACATTTGAAATTTGGAGCCCATCTCCATAGAAAAATCGGCACATTCATTTGGGTCACCAAGGCAAAAATAATATCATCAACATAAATTTGAACGTGAATTAAATGTTTGCCCGACTTTCTGGTGAACAATGTTGGATCAACTGCTCCTTTGTTGAATCCGGTGGATAGAAGAAATTTTGATAGCGTATCATACCATGCCCTTGGAGCTTGTTTCAAACCGTAAAGGGCCTTTTTCGAGCGATAGACATGAGTAGGATGCTCTGGATTCACAAAACCTTCTCGGGTCCGACGAATACCACTTCTTTAAGATCTCCATTAAGAAAGGCGGTTTTCACATCCATCCGATAAACTACCATCTTTTTGCTAGCAAAGATTAGCCAAGAAGATTCCGATGGCTTCGATACGTGCAACAGGAGAAAAAGATTCCTCAAAGTCGATACCTTCTTCCTGACGATAACCTTTTGCCACTAATCGTGCCTTATTTTTCAGAACATCACCGTGCTCATCAAGCTTCACTTTGAAGATCCACTTGAGAGCAATGATCATTGCACAATCGGAGCAGTACTAATTCCCATACATCTAGACGATCAAACTCGTGAATTTCTTCTTGCATTGCATTAAACCAACCGTCCTCGACATTGCGCTTTTAACATCTTTTGGTACGATCTTAGAGAGTACGGAGTTGAAGAAGCACCATAAGGCATCAGTGAGCTAATTGTTTTCGAAGGATACAGACGGAGAATGATTCCCAATGATGTTATCCAATGGATGGTCATGTGTCCATTTTCTAAGATGTTCGTGTGGTTGTTGTTGAAGGACAGATGTAGCAGAGTTTATATCCTCAAGAAGATGGTTCAGTGTTGGTTCAGTGGGCAAAGATGTTTTCAAATGGAACATCTTCAGGAGTAGCAAAGGGATTTACTTCATCATTGGTGCTAGAGACACTTCCATGATGTACATTCGATGATTGATGATTTGTTGATGAGACAGAGTGATCAGCAGGCGCTTCTTGACTTAATGATATTGAAACTGAAGAGTTGACTTCATTGACAGAGATAGTAGCAGCCTTTGTTGTTGGAGTTGATAGATCAGTGGCACTTGGCTCATAATGTTCATCAAACATTGGATCAAACAATTTCTTCAAATCATCTTCAGATGGAGGTACATATGGAGTTGCTGGAGAGGAAATTGGTACAAGGGATGAACCAATTGGACTCATTTGAAGTGCGGGTCCAGAACCGGATTGTCCTGGAGCCATTTGCCCGGACAACTCATCAAACGTAACGTGAATAGTTTCCATGATATCTCGAGTTCTTTTTTTGTAGATTCGGTAACCCTTCTTGTTTGGTGCATAACCTACAAAACTCCAATGTCCGCCTTAGCTCTTAATTTACCTAAATCTTGACCGTCATTTGTTGGATAGCACAAAGCACCAAACACACGAAGATAGGATAAATCAGGTTTTCATTTATGGACAAGTTCATATGGAGTTTTGTCATGAGAGGTGTGAATGAGGGAACGATTTTGGGTGTAGTAAGCAGTGGCAATGGCTTCAGCCCATAGAAACATTGGAACCTTTGAGTAAATAAGCATTGTTCTTGCAGCTTCCACAAGAGTTCGATTGCTTTCAACTACACCGTTCTGTTGAGGAGTTCGTGGAACACTTCTTTGATGACTGATTCCAATACTTTCATAAAATTGACTTAAGTCTCGAACGAACTCGGCCATTGTCGGTTCGAACAATTCTAACCGTGTTGTTAAGACGAACCTGAAGTTGCTTGATAAGTTTGATGATGACAATTTGGAGTTTCATCCTTTGTCCTCAAAAACTTTACCCAAGTAAATCTAGAGTAGTCATCAACAACGACTAAAATATATTTCTTCCCATTAATCGATTGCACTCTCATTGGTCCGCAGCATCCATATGAAGGGTATGAAGAACTTCAATTACAGAGTTTGTGGGTTTTGGTTTGTGGGCATATTTTGTGCTTTTCCCAATTGATGTGCCGAGCAAAGATGATCTTTCTCATATTTTAACTGGGTAAGCCTCGACAAGATCTTTTCTGGCAAGGTTATTAATGGTGCGGAAGTTCAAGTGATTGAGACGACGATGCCATAACCATGACTTTGTTTTTGAAGCCTTTGACAATAAGCAGATTGGAGAGGACTTCATCATATCTTCGATAGAGATGGTGTATAGGTTTGAACCACTAGTTCCTCTTAATAAATCCACACCATCAAGTTCTCTAACGAAACAAGTATGTTTTCTAAAAGCCACTTCAAGATCGGAATCACAGAATTGACCAACAGAGAACAAGTTATGACCAAGACCCTTCACATAGTATACCCGGGAAATTACACTATCTCCAACCACATAATCTCCATAACCCATAATAGCTCCAAAATGGTCGCTTCCGAATCTAACAGCCCCGATAAACTTACTCACGAAGTTCATGAGCCGAGCGATCTCCAAATCATATGCTTTGAAGTACTCGAGTCCAAATACCAAAGGACGATTTGTACGACTCGCATTTGAACACGCATAATTGTGGATAACTGGAAGCATTAGATCCCCATGGAAGAATGGGTTCCTGTTGGTTAGAACATGCAATTGATATACCTATAGCATTTCTAGAATCTATGACAACGCCACTAGTGGAGGCAAGACTAGTAGTGGCAGTGGACCTATGTGAGGTGTGACCACTTCTTAAAGGTATGATTCTACCAATAGGCTTCCACTTCTTAGAGGGCATAAATCTAGAAGTCCTAGGACAAGCTTCATTCATTTTGAATTTCCGCCAAGAGGTTTCCATTGATAACCCACATTGCTAAATTTTCTTCTTGTAGGCATCCAACAGTTGCTAACCTTTTTCCTTTTAGGCTTCCAGATCTCCTTAACCTGTCTAGCATTTTTATACTCTTGACTGGAGTATTCACAACATAAAACACTTCATTCTTAGTACAATCATGATTAAGACCAAAATCAAGCATTCATTACATGTCTTGCAAACGGTAGTAGAATTCGAATTAATTACAATACGCTTATAGCTAATACTAGAATCAACACGATTCGCTTTATTCAGCTCAAACTTATTCTTCCTAGGGTGTTCTTCTACTAGCTTTTCTTCAACACTTTTGGTTGGCAAGATCCTATTTCGCATTGTATTGCCCTCAAGGCTTTGACCCACTAACCTTAGTATTGCCGATTACTCCTGTAGAAGGAACAACAGGAATATTAGTTGGTGATACTACACTTTGCCTTGGTGGTCTAGAAGTGTTGGGTTCTGAAGTTTTGTGAGTTACATTAAACGTCACATTTTTATCCTTAGGCATAGAACTAGGTGCGACTACTCTATCTCTATTGCTAAATTTGGACATGTGACAATTACGTACTCTAAGAGTTTCTGAGATCGTTTGGCATCCATGCAAGCATAGGCAATGGTACTATCAAGAGGTTTTTCTAATCTTTCATCTTCCACAATCTCACGGAGACCCTTTAAACTTTCCTTAAGAGATGATAGATATGCTTTATGTGCAAGTTCATTATTCCTAATGGGCGGGGGAATATATAACATATCAATAGCATACTTATCACAATCAGAGACTTTAGGAACAAAGTACTTGCAATTGGGGATTGGCAACGTTCCTTTCACCTCACGCTTAAGATCCTCAGTATTATTAAGTAAAGAAGTTATCTTTTCAATTTGTTTATCATGTGTAACTTTAAATGAATCACATAACTCTTTGTTTTGATCATTAACCTTTGAAATTTCGTTTTAAAACAAGCATTTTCCTTTTGTAAGTTATAAATGATGTTTTGAAGTTGGAAATTTTGAGAATCTAAAGGTGGAGGCATATGGGAACCAGTTACATCCCTCTTTTCACCTTCCAGTTGTGAAATTTGAGCTTTCAACCTTTTGATCGTGTTATAATGAGCTCGAATTTGTTCATCACGTTTGTTGATTTCAAAAATGCATCAAACTCAGGAGCATCAGACGATGTCTTGATATTTGAGGTTTTAACATTTTCTTTGAGATGTTGATATTTTAATTGCAAAGCAAAATGTTCAACTTCTAATTTTGAAAGATGTTTAACGAGATTATCATGATCATCCTGTTCAATTTTCTCATGCAATTTTGAATTCGTTTTTTCAAGCTCAATGACACGACCATGGGAAACTTTCAAAGCAACAGATAATTCATGAAATTGAGATGCATTAATAGAAGAATTCAGTAGCAACATAGAACACATCTTGAGCAACACATTGAGAGATCAAGTTCTCATTTAGTATATGAAGATTCGTCCTTTCAATTTCATTGTATTTTAGTTCCTGTTCATAATCATTGACTTCAACTATCATTGCATCAAATTCCTTTTCCATTTCTTTAATATCAATGTTTATTCCAATTTTAAGACTCTCAAATTGTCCTTTTAATTGTTTAAAGAAAGGCATGACTTCGGTTAAATAACATTTTTTCATTTGCTCAAAACCCTTTCCCCTCAAGAATCCTCAGTAGGTGTGATTCTCTTCTTACACGCTTCCCCAAAATCAACAAACATTTGATAAACAACATATAGTGATTAAGGTCCCGCTATTAGTGGCAATGGATCTAGGCACTAAATGCATTGGTGTATTAGGAGGATACACAGTTGCTTTTGACAATCTCCTACAAGGGGAATTCGTTTCAACAAGATTTTCAACTTTTTGCATATCCATATCCTTTTTCCAGAGCACTTGTTCAGGTGTTAAAAGTGTCTGAGGCTTAAACTTGTTTAAGGAGATCCAGTTTTCCTTAGTGTAATCATGAGGTTTGAACGTTATGTTATTCTTTTTACACTCGGGATTTTCTAGCTTCTTGTTCAATATCTCCCTAGTAACTTCATCTGATTTCTTATCTTCCTCGGTGCACTCAACGCAACTAGGTTTCTGCCTAGGCTTAAGGATTTCATTACCATCATATAGTACCTTATGAGCAGCTCTTACCTTTTTAATAACCTCTGGACTTGGTTTCTCAACAAGGGGAACGCTATGCTTATCGCTTAAGACTCTATGCTTAGTGATCATGAGCAAATTGAATGGTATTCCCTTATACGTACAACTTATTCTCAAGTTTGTTTTTCAAAGTTTTTAGATTGGAAAAATCATTCAAAAGTTTTGATTCCTTAGCATTGAATTCTTACTTAAGCATTTTCACATTTTCTTGAAGTTCTTGTTTTTGCTTAGCAGTTTTAGAAAGCTTTTCTTGTAAGGAGTTTAACTCTTGTTTTAATACTTCTTCTCTAAAATTACTTTTTCTAATAATTGTACGCATTTGGTTATCCATATCCTGCTCACGGGTAGTTAACTCAAACTTAGCACTCTGTTCATAAATAGCAACTTGTTCCTTATAGGTATTGAGCTCAGTGGTCAAGGAATCATCAGTGCACTAATACGTTGTATTCATCAGGGCATGCATTCATTGTTAATTGCAGAAGATTCATCACTAGGTACAATAGGACTGTCATCTTGTTTCACATATTGTTCATATGGGATAACATTGTTATTACCCATATTATCAATATCCGACTCAATGACTTCAGTAGATTGTACTTCATGGTGAATCTTTTGCTCATCAACCACATCATATAGTTTGAGTACCTCTTTAATGATAGATTCCTTGGATGAACTGGCTTGTTGAGATGAAGAGGTTATTGGAGAAATATTAGCCATGAAGATTGTTTGTGCACATGGTTCATCATCAACGCTTTGAGTCAAATGCATCACACCGCAACTTGAAAGGCGTTGGGATTGTTCCGAGCAAAGATGCACGGTTGTTCGCCTACATCTCCATCATATGTTCTAGCATTCCCATCACCAAGAACAACTGTCCTCTTCATTCAACATTACACCATTATCTTGTGCTTGAACCAACAACATCTTGTCTCTAAAGTAATCTGCGTTATGAGGGCGTTTTGGTTGAGTACAGTTCCTAGCAATGTGCCCTTCTCCACCACAGCTGTAGCACTTGATTGGTTTTAGTTGACCCAGAACTACATTCCTTCCACGATTCTGATTTCCAACATATCCACCACCAACACCAGCATTCCCATAACCTACATTACCTTGTTCATTGTGTGGAGGATAAGCATTCTGTCTTCCTTGCACATTTTCCACCACAATCTTTCCGTCTCTCACAGTGGCATGATTTTGACGATTGGATGCAGCTCGAGATAGTTGTTAGTGTGAGGGTGAGATTCGTGTTTTGCTTGACCATAAGAGCCACTTGATTGATAAAGTGCTCCATGACTTCATCGTAACTAGGTTGCTTATATCCCGAATCAGGAACGGGCTTATGATAATCATTACCAGTGGGTGTGACTTGTGATGCTTTGGTGAAGAATGCAGTTGTATCATTTGATGAGCTTGTTTCTCCGGGTTGAGATTTGAACTGTTCAAGAATCCTTCTTTCAAACATAGCATGTTTCTCATTCTCAAGAAGGAAAGCATACAATTGCTCATAGTTGCCGTTCTTAGTCCTTTTGTAAGCTTCACATAAGTGACAAACTTGTGCCATTCGGGATTCATATTGTTTACGAATTTTGAGTTCAACTGAATGTTTGGCATAGTCATCTTGATATTCCTCATATAATTCACCAGCTTGTGGAATCTCACATAATATTCATAAACTCCTTCTTCGTGTTTCATCTTAAAGTGCTCAAATTCATCATACAAACCGTGGATTCTCTCTGTCTTCGATAGTCAATTCGAACCCGAAAGAAGCATCTTGACATTATCCCAAACCGCATTGGCTTCGTGTTGTGATTGATAAGCTTGCGATATCTTTTGGAAGACCTTGAAGAATAATATTTGAAGCCCGATATCGAGATCGAATCTCTTTTTATCCTTATCAGTGAGTTCATCATACATCTTAGGTCTATCCATTCCATAAACTATTGTTCCATCTGCCGCAGTATCAATCATGTCTCTAGTAGTCTCAACCTGATACGGTCCTTCATCAATAGACTTAAGGATGTTAACCCCATTCTCCTTTCCTAAGCAAGATGTACTGATTCTTTGTGACTAAGACTCATAGTCAGCCTTCATCAAGCATGGGAGGACGAGTATCGATCCTGCAGCTTGCACATCATCAAACGAACGGAAGACATGTTTAAATTCTACGGATTTTACAAATCTTTGACTTAACCGGGAAATAGATACTTTCACAGGAATTTACAAAATCAAGAGATAAACCGTAAAACTTATGCACTTATGCGCGAGACAGCAGAGTTACTCGTAGGAACTTAAGCGTAGAAGCTTATGCGTAGATGAAGGGCTTATGCGTGAGGCAGCAGCTTAGGCGTAACAACAAACTTACGAGTAGACACAAGCTTACGCGTAGACAGAGTTTACGCGTAGACTAGAGCTTACACGTAGAGTTTTTAGGGTAAAAAGCTTAAGTTTATGCGTAAACCAAAACTTAGGCGTAAGAACCTAATGCGTAAGTTTCCCTTAGGCGTAAGACAAGCTTATGCGTAAGAAAAAGTTTATGCGTAGGAATTGTTACGCGTAAGTTTATGCTTATGCGTAGACTTAGGGTTTTATCCACAAAAATCTCTTACACTTCACAGTGCACGAGATATCCAAAGTCGAAGTGTTTTTCGGGCTTATCCAAGTAAGAAGAACACGATTAACCACCGAAATGAAGATCTTGTAAAAAATACCTTACGCGTAGGATTAGGGTTTTGATATGCGTAGAAAGTACAAAATATGCCAAACACGATTTTTCGATCAAAACCGTTTAGAAAACCAGATTAAGATGATGAAACAACCTTAAAAACACGAAAAAAACAAGACTTAAAGATCAAAACCACGATTCTCTCTTATGCGTAGATCCGTATACACGTATCCAAACACTCTTAAAAACCAAGAAAAACTTGTAAAGTTTGAACCTTTTTGCAAGAAACTAAAATTTAAGCACTCAATAAACCTTAACCCACAAGAATCTTGGAATAAAAAGTGTAAATTTTAAAGTTTTAAGGATACAAAAGTTCGTATACGAGACAACTCATAAAAACCCTTTTACGCGTAAAAAAACTAAACTTTAACCCAACAATCACAATCAAACCAAGAACATAAGAGATAGATGATCAAACCTTGGCTCTTGATACCATTTGTAGGATCTTGGTTTATACCAAACACAAGGTAGGCGGCGTTAGGTTAAGAGTTTAGAGAGAGAAAGTGGGAGAGAATGGGAACCCTAGAGATAAAGAAAAATGTATTATGAAGCTCCAACCCTTTGCCTTGGAGGGCAAAGGGTATTTATAGGGTACAAGCATAGCACGCCTACTTTAGGCTGTGGATCAGGCATACAGTGGGTAAAGACCCGTCCGTCCTCCACGGTGTTACAAAGTAAACTAAATACTATCATAGACTTACTACGACTACGAGCTTTCCAACAAGCATACATACTTGAGGTGACCGACACTTTAAGAACTGGATTTACTAAATCCCAACAACGTCCTTCACATTTCGGGAGTTAGCTACTCCATTGGTTACTTATGTTATGATATGTTTGTTTCGGGCTCGTGGTAGATTACTGATATTTTCCTTTCATGACCTTCTATCTTGTTATGCCTCATGTTATTCCCCAATGCATCATATTCTGTATTTCTCGTTTTTAGTTTTCAGTTGATTACTCATTCATTCATTATCCTTATGTGATTCATCCGACTACCATACTATACTCAAATTCATTGATTTGTCATACTCTAATTCCATTTTGGTTGACTACCAAGCTTATAGTTTAGATTACCACTTCATCCGTTTACCCTGCTATTGTATGATTAATATGTGACTATGTGTTTACCCTGCTATTATATGATTAATATGTGACTATCTGTTTACCCTACTATTATATGATTAATATTTAACTATCTGTTTACCCTGCTATTATATGATTAATTTGTAACTATCTATTTACTCTGCTATCATATGATTAATATGTGACTATCTGTTTATCATGCTATTATGTGACTAATTGATTCACCCATTTTCCATGCTAGTATGTAATTATTTGACTCATCCGTTTACCATGTTATACCTCGTTTAGTTATTTTTGTGGGCTATGATTATCATTTAGTATTCCTATTTGCTATTTGTGACTACCATTCTTGTACTTTGGTTGGTATTTTTCCGTTGCTTACGATATAGGTTTGGCTTAGCAATTTATGTTTACCTGACTTGTTGATCTGCCATGTTTACACTTCTGTTCATGCTACTGGTTGATGAAGGAATATGGTTCAACTTATGTTATCTGTCTAGTTGACTTGTTTAGTTGCCATGCTATATTCTTGTTTAGTTAATTTATTCAATTATGATGTTCGCTTGGTATTCCTACCTGATACATGTGACTATCATGCTTATACTACTGTTAGTATTTCCGCTGGTTATGATACTTGTTCTGTTTATTAACTGTTGACTATCTGACTTGTGTGATTGCCATGCTTACATTCAATTTAGTTGCTTCCGCATGCTTACGGATTTCAGCTGAGCTTATATCTATCATGATTATCTGATTTATTTGTTTTGCCATA
The DNA here is from genome assembly GCA_910596185.1 of Chrysanthemum makinoi. Classification (NCBI taxonomy): domain Eukaryota; kingdom Viridiplantae; phylum Streptophyta; class Magnoliopsida; order Asterales; family Asteraceae; genus Chrysanthemum; species Chrysanthemum makinoi. The sequence goes on from OU343221.1 coordinate 286,890,662, forward strand.
GTTATGTTTAGTTAATCTGTTGACCGATATGCTTGTTCACTGTTTGGTTACTTGTTTTGCTTATTCTTTCAACTCATATAATTGCCATGCTATCATTCTGTTCATTTTACTTCCATTTGCTTATGATATTGTTTAGTTTATACTTATATGAATGTTTGCATTATTTGACTGCCATGTTTATATTACTGTTTAGTTGCTTCTCTGTTTGATATGCTTGTACCTTGTTATAGTCGCTTGCTATTTATTATGATAATTATTTAGTAGCTTCTATGTGACTTCTGTTTCAGTAGTTGTTTACATGGTTATCTACATTTACCAATACCGTTCATTGATGCGCTACTTCTTCTTGTCTTTCTTTGATTTCTATGCCTTCTCTATTTCTGTTAATATTGCATTATGCAGGTTCCTCATTGACTCATTTTGTTCATTGCTATGACCTTGATATCAGTTTCCTTTGATTCCCTTCATATCTTTATTTTGTTTAGTTTTTTTATTTTGTCATATCTGTTCACTGGGCTTTTTAAGCTCACCGCACTTTCTTTCCATGCGGCGGTACCTAGTAGGATCTTCGGGCTTGATGGGCTGAGAGTAGGAGCATTTAAGTGAACTGACCCTAGTTTCCCTATCTTATTGGACTCTTTTTGAAGATCATTGTTGTGATATTACATTTTTGACATTATTGGATTTTTTAATTTTTCCTTATAAGTCATTCATTTATATGACTTGGTATTTTATTTTATAAGACTTCCGCTTGCAAAATTTTATTAGTATGTTCTGATGTGACTCCATAATGTGACATTTGGACCCTTGTCGGGTTGGGGTGTTACATATGGCCTTCAACGTATTATGATGAACTCGCAAGGGTTTTTCTTCTTTAAGTTCTCTTCAAAAGAGAACATGGAGGCTGTACTTCTCAATGGACCGTGGATGATTCATACGATACCTATTATTCTCAAAACATGGTCAATGAGTGTTTGTTTAGCCAAAGAGGATTTGAGAAAGATACTGGTGTGGGTGAAATTACATGATGTCTCTATGGCCGCATACACGGGTGATGAGTTAAGTATGATCGTATCGAAACTGGGTACCCCCGTACTTCTTGAAACATATACTAATACTATGTGTAAGGAATCGTGGGGGAGGAATAACTATCCTCGTGCTCTTATCAAACTGAATGTTGAAAAGATTTCAAAGAACGTTTGGCTACCGCGGTCCCGTTGCTAGATGATATTGGTCACACGAAAATGACAAGTGAGGTTGAGTACGAATGGACACCTTCTAGATGTAATGTTTGCAAGATTTTTGGTCACACCAATTCGCAGTGTCCAAAGAATGTTATTGTTAAACCTAAGGCAACACCGAACAGTGGCCAAAATGAGAGGTTTACCGAAGTTAATCGAAAAGGATCTAATCCAAAGAAGTTTACAAGTGTTTCTATGACCAAGAAAGTAGAGTATCGGCCCATTGTGATACCTAAGAAAAACAAGGCTTCTACTTCAAAGGATAAGACAATTGAGGCATCTACATCAAGACAACCAAATAAGGATGCTAATGTATTGAAAACTACAAATAAGTTCTAGGTTCTAAGTGAATTTGACGACAGAAAAGTGGCACATGAGGAACCTAGTTCAAGCTTGAATACACCACCCACTGTTGTCATGCCATATGATGAGGGCAGTGTGCCAAATAAAAAGACTAATGTTTCTAATGATGGTAATCATGTGGCTAATAGTAAGAATGTACATGTTGGTGACGATAGTGATTGTGATGCGAAGATATGTCGATGATGAAACAACTAATTTCATGGCTTTAAAACATTCAGGAAGTGGAAGTGGATATGGGACCAAGATGCGAACGTTGGAAGGAAACATTGGATGATGAATATGATCGGTATGATGATGATGAATATGATCAGTATGATGATGATGAGTACAATACACATGGTTTATTTGAAGATCAACAGGCTTTCTGTGAGGCTTAAGACATCAAGGTTCACGATTGAAAAAAGTAGTAGATTAAGGTTTAATGTTATGTTGAGTCAAATGTAATCTAGTTATAGTCGTTACTTCGTTTTAGACGTAGATTTGCCTTGTTAAATTAGCTTTATCGTTTATGTAATGGGCTGAGATGTGATATTCACCCACATTCGTTGCAGTTAAACATATTTTTAGAGTAATTCCCTTTACCCAAAAAAAAAGAAATATTATTCTATAAAATTATGTAAAATCTTTTACACTTTTTATTGGGTAAAGAGTTTAAATAAGAATACTCATGCATGCACGAGTTTCGCATAAATTGTTTGTTATGTATTAATATCGATTAATATTTTTGTACATATTTTTGTTGGCAAAAGATTTGACTTTGTTTAACTGATATGCTTTTGAGGTGGTTGTTAAAATTTAACTATTGATATCATATTATAAACATTATGCGTATTTAATATCACATAATGACCCTTAAAAAAAGCTTTTTTTTTTATCCTTATCTAAAATTTATAGAAGAATTGCATGTGTTTTTGTTATATATATAATCTCGTGTATTTGTTTTCATCACATAGTAACCCGTGGTGTCGTGCCTTCATTTTGATATTTATAATCTCGTTAATAATAATTTTTGTCGTATTAATTTTTAAACATTTGTACGCATTGGTTAAACCTATAAAGAGTAATAACATGAGTTATTACTGAACGCGAATAGTAAAAAAAAATTACTTTTCCTAATATACTTACTTAATCTCATTAAAAGAAATAACATGTTTCGTTTATATATGTACAATCTCGTGTATTTATTTAGATTTCAGAGTAACTCGTGTTTTTATTTTGATATTTATAATTTTATGTATATATATTACGGAGTATTTAATATATAATGATAATAAAAATTATAAATGTTTAAGAAAAAAGTTGCTTTAGGGGTATAAAGTCTAAGAGGTGTTTAGTAAATTTATAAAGTTACTAAAAAAATCTACAAATTGATAAGCTTACTCAATTTCATATTATTTATTTAAAAATTTAACAATAAAGTTTTATTAATTACATATTTTTAGTTTTTTCTATAAAATTTACACGTGAGTGTTTATATGTATTTATTTTGTTGAATGAAATTTAGATAAATTTGACCAAAGTAAAACTATTTTTGACTTTTATTGACCAATTAAAATATTTGATTTTAAAATAAGCTCTTTTATTCGTAGTAATAATAATAATAATAATAATAATAACAAAACCCTCAATTTTCTATTTTTGTCTTCACTTATTTATACTACTATATAAAGTGTTTTGGACATTATAAATAAGAAGTCTTAAAATATTTAAGACAAAAAACATTTCTAATAAAAGTAACCCGCTAAACTTGTAACCAAAAGTACAGTTAATATAGCACGTGGTACAAAACAATAATGCATAAATCATCTAACTTGTAAAATTCGTGTATATTAAGGCCAGAATTAATAATATCATTAAAATACTCTCACACAAAAGTGCAATTAATATAACACTTGATACAAAACAATAATGCATAAAATATCTAATTTTTCTTTTTTATTAAAACACTTACTAAATGAAATTTAAAATCATTAATAATATAATTAAAATACCTCATCAATCAAAAGTACAATTAACATATCAAATGGTACAAAAAAATAATGCATAAATCATTTTATCATTTATATATTTCGAACACCTACTAAATGAATTTTACAATTCATTAATGATATTACTAAAATACACCTTCACTCAAAAAGTACACTTAATATATCACATAGTACAAAACAATAGCACATAAATCATCTTATCTTTTATTTATTCTTTAAAACACCCACTAAATAAAATTTACAAATGATTAAGCGGATCATAGAAACCAATCTTTTGCGTAGTCAGACTTTCTGACACCACTTTTTTCGACCACGCAACAGACCACCATTTACCACCACAACCTAGCAATATAGACACCTATAGATGGTGCTAAAACCGCTATTTTAAAACACCATGTATGTTTAAACGATATATAATATTACACGTCCTAAACGACTAGCAATATCGTTGATTATCGTTTCCATATCGTCATTGCATCGTGATGCAAGTCTGTCATTTTCTAAAGCAATATTATGCGGTAAAGTTGTTCCATTAAGTTATCGCCATGTGTTAAGTTAACATCATGAAAAACATAGAATCGTGTAGGCACCGTGCTATAAAAGCTTTTTATTATGTTACTAAATGCGTAAGTAAGAAAGCAAACTGATTTTCAATTACTAACCTCTGTTGGACATTCTTTTTTTTTCCTTCTTTAAAAGCAATGCATCAAAAAAACCTTGCTATCTCTAAAAATTATAATCACACAGGTATCCGTCACTGCAACGCACGGGTACCCAGCTAGTTATATAAGAGATATGGATATGTCAAGTGCAAATCTAATTTTACATTGGGAAAAGAGAATTAAATGTCTACATATATAGGGAAGAGATCTAGTGAGAAAAAAAATATGAGAAGAGTGAGAAAAAAATTGAGCCACATATTTTAAATGAGGGAGATAAATTTAAGGAGAGATGCATCTATGTTTGTAGATGAATCTGAAATGTGCGGTTGTAGTTTTTTCTTACCCTTCCCGTTTTAATTTTATTTCTACATCCTTACTCTGCATATATAAGCTTTCTTAAATCGCTAATTTGTTTTTACGGCAAAACTCCATGTGAAGTTGTACATGTTAGGCTCGTTAGACTTGGTACCAATCCTTTCAATTGGCATGGTTGAGCCCGAATACATTGATGGAACTTGAATCGTTTTGTTAAATGGGTTGAAACGTTAAGATTAATTCTTAGAAAGGTCAAAATAACACAAATGTTTGGAGGCCATGACCCTCCCTAGCACTCAAGAAGGTCCGTCTTTGTCCAAATGTGTTTGGCGCAACCAAAGTCCGCCTATGATAGCTTGTCATACTAGATCAAGTCATTTTGTTAAAGCGGGGTAGATGGTCTAGTGTCTCTAGAGCATATTGTGTGTCGCTAGTTAATTAGAAAGCAGCGTGTATCATTAGTGTGGAGGCTAAACGAGATTAGTTTCTAGCAGATTGGCTGAGTTAGACTGTGGCGTGCTGCAATATGCAATATGCAATATACAGTAATATACACGGCTTCTCATATTTACAATCTCATTTGATATATGCATTTATGTGCGTATATGTGTGCACTTAAATGTATTCACTTCAACGGTTTCTTTATATATATATTTCTATAATATCGATTAAACGAGAAAGTGAAAATTATAATTAAAACCGAAAAAGGGTAGATAAGGCCAGGGCGACACAGCTACGGAAGTCGTGGAATTCACATGTTATATAAGGAAAGTAAGTAGGGTATATAAGAGCTTATTATTGCTCGTGCACTCTTTGCACAACATGTAATATTCATGATCATAAATATTTATGTAAAGTCTCAAAGGTAGATGAGTGCATGTGCACACATGGGTAGGCCTAGTCCAAATGTTCCCCTATAAATTTGGAATTTCTATAGGGGTGTCCTACTATACCCTTTGTGTGTATTAGATTGATTAAAAGTTTTTATCATATAACTGATATCATGTTATTTAATTTGGTTACCGCGCTATGATGATCTGATATATCAAATTTGATTTAATCTATCTAGTTGCATAAGCTATTCCTTTGTTATATCACACTATTTAAGTGTGACTAGTTTAAAGCAAGTAGATACAAGTTATTCGCGTTACAGTGCATCTTCAGGGCTACGAAAACGATTCCGGTATGTTTTTCTCAAAATTTTAGTAAGAAGGCAAAAACGCTGACGACGTCAGTTAACTCCTAACGGTTTGAGATTTATGATCAAATAACGGGGTGCGTTTTTCAGTGAACAGATAAAAGGCTAAATATATAGTTTGACAGCCTGACAGGGTGGCATAGAGGCGGCGGCTAAAGGTGAGCGATGAGGTTGAAAGATCAAACCTAAAGCTTCGATATCATGTTAGATTATAGAATTTCCTGTAGATAGATTTTATTACAAGGCAAAGTATTCATAGACAACATATAAATAGTGAGCCCTAATGAACCCTAACAAACAATCGAGTTTGGACAATATCTGCCTTCTAATAGTTTCTATTCAAATCGGGATTCTTCAAGAAAGTACAAATTAAAACGCAATGTCACACTGTTTACCATTAAATTCACAAGAAAGTAACACTTTGTTGTCATGCCCTAGGCTTCAAAGGTTGGAAAAGATGCCAAGGCCCCAAGGGTATGGTCATGAATGTTTAGGAAAGAAAAGTTATGGCTTTGTTGTCTCTTCAATGAATAGGGCATTTTTTTGTAGCTTTCAATAAAGCAATACAAGTTTTAACTCTGAGAATGAAGAGTGAAAGAATATGATGTATTTGATTAGGTTCAAAGGTTGTGAACTCTGTTTGTTGTATTTAATTTAATAACTTATTTTTTAACTTGGTGTCCCAAAATATGTATTAAGAAGATTATGCACATTTATGTTATTATGATACAGATGATGCTTGTTGTCTTGTAGAATTAAACATCAATTCATACAATCATTCCCTACATCTATACTCATATATAAAGACTTGATTATATATAAAGAGCCGATATGTTATATAGAAAAGAAATCAAATTCCGACCTAAATTTAAAAAACAAATCTACATGAATTCAATTTTAACCACGTTTCAAAGTCAAAACATTTTAAAACTTCCAGTTAAAAATACTTCCCCTCGTATTCAACTTTATTTAACTTCTGATATAACTTTCCACCTCTATATCTTTTATTTATCTCACACACTCAAAAACACGAACATACATCGTTGCGAAAGGTAAATACATGCTCTAACACGCACAAACCTATCTTTTACCGTCACTATGGACGAATACTTTGCTATTCTATCTAATATTAGTGATTCTTAAACTTTGTTTCAATGCTTTCAGCTAAAGTTATAAGATTTAAAATCTTTGAAAATGCAGGCCTCAAGAATTAAGGAGTCAACTACTCTGGGTGGCATAGTGACAACTGGTTTGCGATTATCATCACTAAAATGTGTAAAATATGAAAGGTCTCAAGTTTAATTCCTTCTACGTGCAAACGGAAAATTCCTAGATAGGGAGGGCTTTACCTCTCTAGTGTGTGGCAGTGAGTTCAAACATCGTAAATTTGTCGCTAAGACGTTAGAAACCATGGTTTCAAAAAGAAATAAAAGGTGTAGAGCGGGGAATGTACCGTTTATCACTCAAAATATATTTTGTAACTAGTTTAAACCTTTTATTTTTTAAGTTCGAATCACGTACTTTGAGCATTGCCCAAGTTTTTTGTCGGGTGGTACTTGAGTATGATCATCAACCAGAAAGTTACGGATTTAAGTTTCGTTAGGTATATTCGTTAAATACTGGTGAGATACATCATGTAGGTGTATTAAATATTTGTCGCTAAATCTCACTATCATTTTTAACTGTAGTCAATGGAGCCCATTTGACTTACGGGCCTCTAGGTGGCCATACCAGCCCAAGAAAGAAATTACTACTCCAATTCTCAACATTACAGTGTTTCATTTATAGTAAGTTCATATCTTCTAAATTGTGAGTATTTATATTTTGAGTAACGATTGACATGGCTAACTGATGATCAATATAGAACTCATATTTGTCATAGAACAAATGAACCAATTATAACCTTCCATTTTTTATCTAAATTAATACAAAATCATTTTCCACCTTTTTTTTTAAAACAACATATCTTACAAACGGTAAATCTTCAAAATATAAAAAATACTCGCGAGGATTAACTATTATCTTTCTATAGATATGCACTTTTACATATTTTCTACAAACATTTTTTCAAAATTCGGCCAAAAATCATATATGATTTTTACTTAATCATATATGATTTTAAAAATCATGTATGATTTGATTTTTACTTAATCATATATGATTTTTACGAATCATATATGATTCTCAAAAATCATATGTGATTCGTAAAAATCATATATGATTTTCACAAATCATATATGATTTTTGTTGACCGAAATTTTGAAAAAAAAATTGTTAAAAATATATATTAGATATCTATAGAAAGATAATTTAATTTCGCCACGATAATTTTTATCGAACAATTAACAATATTTAATTTTTTTTAAAAAGGGTGAAAGTTTATCATAATAAAAAATTGAATTCTATTATCATTGATTGGATCTATGGTAAATTTTGGTTCTATATTGAACTTTTGCCGCTAACTGATATGCCTAATTACATGACTAAATTTATGTGTCACCATTATGAGTTCTGACAGCAGAAGAATCCATTTTTCACAATCTAATAATTTATTGCCACATCTGTTTAGGCATATAATTAGTTACATTTTTCGCTCTCTAAATCATTTTTTTTTCTTTTTTTTTAAAGTTTTTATTGTAAAATATTTCTATAAATTACATGTCTGGTACCCGAGTCAAATGTCAAAAAATTGTCACTATGCACAAAAAATGTCACTAAGATTGAAACACATGAACTTGTCAAGAAATTCCATAATTGTAATCTTTCACTTCTGCTCTTTAAAAAGCGTCACTAGAAAACTTAAATTAGTGACATTTTTTAGTCATGAAAACGTCTGTCACTAATGTCACTTCCCTCGTACTAATATGACGAATGTTTTTTTTTTTTCTTTTTTTTTTTTTTTTTTTTCTCTTTTCTCACAAGCATACACATATGATTATTTTATTGAACTCAATAATCAATCCATACGAATATAAATCATATCATTAAAGTATGTTATCCATCTTTTAGGGTGTGTTTGGTTCACCATAATCCAGCGTAATTGGATGTCATTGTAATTTGATTGCATTACACAGCCTGTTTGGTTCGCCGAATAGAAGGAATTGTAATTCAGATTACATTACGTAAGCTGTTTGCTTTGTGTTGTAATTGTAATTCAGTCATTACAATTACATCAAAGGAGGAAATTCAAATTACATAAGATGTTGGATGGAAAGTTTTGAATTACGTTGTAATTCAGAATATTATTATTATTATTATCATTATTATTATTATTATTATTATTAAAATAATATTTATATAATAATAATAATAATAATAATAATAATAAATATTTACTATAATAATATTTTTATAATAATAATAATAATTACTATTACATAAATATTAAAATAACAATATTTATATAATAATAATAATTATTATTATTATTTTATAAATATTAAAATAATAATATTTATATAATAATAATAATAATAATAATAATAATAATAAATATTTATTATAATAATAATAATAATAATAATAATTATTATTATATAAATATTAAAATAATAATATTTATATAATAATAATAATAATAAATATTTATTATAATAATTATTTTATAATAATAATAATATTAATAAAATAATAAACTAACAGAATATTATAATATTAATATTTATTAATATAATAATAAATAATTATTATAATAATATTTATATAGTAAGAATAATAAAATAAAAAAATAAAATGATCATAATATAATAATAATAAATATTTAATATAAATATTAAATAATAATAATAATAAATATTCATTATAATAATATTTATATAATAATAATAACAAAATAATATAATAATAATATTTATTATTATTATTATTATTATTATTATTATTATTAAATAATATTATTTATTATTTTTTTTATATTATTATTATTATTATATAATTATATTAGTATTATCATTATTATTATTATTGTTATTATTATTATTATTTTCTGAATTACATTACGTTGCAAGTCAACCAAACTTAGAGGGTGTTTGGGAGTGCGGTTTGCACCCGATTATCTGATTATTGCGTCTACAAAACGCAAATAATCAGTTTCCAGTGTTTGGCAAAAAGAAGTTTAGAATCAATTATTCACGTTTTGGAGCTCTCAAAACGCAGGTTTGCAAAAGCAGCTAGCTATCTACTGCTGGAAAACGCGATTTTTCTTTTCTGCTTAAATTACACAGTTGCCCTTGTAAATGGGTTTGATTCATGCGAGTTACATTGCAAATAATTTTTTATTATAATGTAACAAAACACAACAAGAACATATACTGTAAAACTTTACAATAGATCGCATGAGCTGTTGTCATCGTTGTTAACTTGCTAAATTCCAAGTTTTGCTTGAAGTGTCATTTTATTAGAAGAAAGCGGCTGAGTGGAGGACGTAAAGAACCGGTAAAACCTAAAACATAGAAGTAAATATATATAAACCTAATTATAACTTTAAAGGCCATCTTTTCCTAAGCCCAACATAATTATAAGCTTAAGCTAACACGTTTAACTGTTTAAGTACTTTTAAAAGGCCCATTGCAAATAATATCTTTTATTAAAAGACTTACCAGAAAATTAAAATTGCAAAACATAAAGGAAAAAGAGTTTCAAAGAATTAGGATAGTTAAAACGGTAAAATATATCAAATTTTAATGTATTACGTAGTATTAATTTATTATACGTCAATGTTACATAATTATATAGAAAATAATGATGTCCATTTTAGTCATTTAACATGTTGAAATATAGAATAATCTGATTTGCCAAACACTCAAAAAACTGATTATCTAATTATTGTGATATCAAACAACATAATCAAATCCAAACACCACATTTCAAAATCACGTTTTGTAACAGCTGATTATCTGATTATCCGTTTTCAAAACGAATAATCAATTTTCAATAAGCAATCCCAAACACCCCCTTAATGACAGATTTCATTAATTACAATTTCAACACATTACAACTCCAACATATTCCAATTGTTTGAATTACAATTCATTCCAAAGATTACAATTCCTTCAAAAATATTCTCATGAACCAAACGCACCCATGTTTTAGGTTTAAAAAACAAACGACATAATTTAATGAAAATAGTTCATTGCTTCGGTGGAATTGATGAATAAACCATAAATGATTTGATGACTGATGTGATCTTCAATCTTGATGGTAAAAAGGCTAAACATTGCTCAAAAGTCATTTTTTAGCTCTCCAAAATCGTCCCAAGTTCGTCTCTCTTCGTTCTATAACATGGTGTTTTTTTCCCGATGAAGTGTACGTTGTAATATAGATTAGGTTTAAACTTGAACTAGGACTCGGTTACTTGCCTAGGAAAGCAAGTAAACGCCATATGGTTGGCTGTTCTTGAAGGGATCGATTGGGGTTATTCCTTAGCCGATTTTAACATGGTTTCTTTATCCCATCATCTCTATAAGTAGAGGTGAGGGGATGCTAGTTCTTAATGTACATTCTTCTTTCTCGAATTGTTAGTTTTATTGGTTTTAATAAAGGAGTACTCGAGGGTAATATCGTGTGCATATAATCATAAACTTGTGTTTCTTTTTTCTCTCGTGTTCTTTAACTGGGTTTTTGTTAAAGGTTGCTACTTGTGCTCGACGAACGACTTACGATTTAGCATTTCCTCTGTTTCCGCATATCGTATTTCGGATTGTTTTCGTAATTGTCCAACAATTGGGCATGAACCATTGTACTAGTATTTTACGACAAATTTCAATCTATTTCAAGATACAACAAGATAATTTCACATTATTTTATCATGTTAACATGGCTAAAAAAGTAATCACTTGGTCATAGTACAAGGCAAAGACTAAAGATTACTGGGTTGATTTTCCATTATGCATATATGATATTGTACTATATGCATCACTAATGTGATTTTATGATGTGAATATCAACTCTCTTTTTCCATTACCGACGGTACTTTATAATATACGCATATGTTAAGCACTAGGATAAGATTGTACGTGTTCACCAAAATTTCACAAGCCTCGCGTACCCCACCGTTGTTCTATCTCTATTATCTTTCAATCATTTTCAATTGTCCAATCCCTTGACTGACATTTATAGAACATGTCGACGATCCAAACTTCCAATTGGTTTGTTGATGTATATATATATATTAAATTGTGTGTTTTGATTTGTAGTGTTAAAAATCGTGAGCATTTAGCTCTTGGCAAATACGAGAAAAATTAAGACAACATCAACAAAAGAAGAGTGAAATTAAGACAGAAAATCGAAAAGATCTTTCTTAGAATTGAAGGTGTAGTTTGGACTATATGTTTTTAGTTTGGGTTTTGTCCGTACAATAGCAACGTACTTTCAATTTTGTTCCATTTTAGTGCGTGTACTTTTTTTTGTTCCACTTAATGTAACGTACTTTCAGGTTTTGTTTCATTTTAGTACGTCAAAGTACAGGCTACCGGCAGGGGCGGAGCCAGAACTTTACTGTCGAGGGGGCAAAATAAGATAATTTTTAGAAACTACATTAAAAATTGGTCCGTTAGGGGTCAAATTATAAAATAGCCGAAAATTTTCAAAATTTACACTACAATTTTTTCGGGGTCACATGACCCCCCGGACCCCCCCGGCTACCTGTTAAGAAATGAGTTTTACCTGTTAAATGTCTATGTGGTTTTTTTTAGCACATAAATGGTCGACTTAATGCAACGTACTTTCAGGTTTTGTGCTACATTAGTACCTCAAAGTACGGGCTACCAGATAAAAAGTCATTTTTGTCCATTTTTTTACGTTTTCATCTTTTTTTTACGATTTCTTCCGTTTTTTTACGTTTTCGTCCGTTTTTTTATGTTTTGAATGTTTTTTACGTTTTTTTTACGTTTTTTACGTTTTTTTTTTACGCTTCGTTTTTACGTTTTCTCGAGATTTTACGTTTTGGTCTATTTTTAACGCTGTTCGGTTTTTACGTTTTTCTTTGTTTCTTACGTTTTCGTCATTTTTTTTATGTTTTCGTCTGCTTTTTTATGTTTTCATCCATTTTTTTACGTTTTCGTCCGACTTTTTACATTTTCGTCTTATTTTTTACGTTTTTGTCCCTTTTTTTTTACTTTTTCATCCATTTTTTTACCTTTTCGTCCGTTTTATTACGTTTTCCTCTGTTTTTTTATGTTTTCCTTTGATTCTTTATGCTTTCGTCCGTTTTTACGTTTTTTTCCATTTTCGTCCTTTTTTTAAGCTTTCGTATGTAAACGTAAAAAATGGACGAAAACGTAAAAAATTGACGAAAACGTGAAAAATGGAGGAAAACATTAAAAAAAGGGATGAAAACGTTAAAAAAAAGAACGAAAACGTAAAAAAACACAGACGAAAATGTTAAAAAATAGACGAAAACGTAAAAATCTCGAAAACGTAAAACCAAACGAAAACGTAAAAAGAAAAAAACAAAAAACGACAAAACGTAAAAGCGAAAGTAAGAAACGAAGAAAACGTAAAAACACGATCAAAACGTTAAAAAATAGACTAAAACGTAAAAATCTCGTGAAAACGTGAAAACCAAAACGAAAACGTAAAAAACGAAAAACGTAAAAAGCGAAAAACGTAAAAATCTCGTGAAAACGTAAAACCAAACTAAAACGTAAAAAACGAAAACAAAAACAAAAAAAAAATGAAAAACGTAAAAAAGAACGTAAAACGAAAAGCGAAGAAAAACGTAAAAACACGCAAAAAAGCGTTAAAAATAGACGAAAACGAAAAATCTCGTGAAAAGCGTAAAAAAACAAAAAAGTGAAAAAAGCGAAAAACGTAAAAAACGAAAATGTAAAAATCTCGAAAACGAAAAACATTGAAAGCGTAAAAAATGGACAAAAAAAAGATGAAACGTAAAAAAGGAACAAAAAAATATGTAAACATATAACTAAATCAAAAAATCACGGGGACCATTCATGTAATTAAATCAAACAAAGTAGGTCGCTTTATGTTCATTATCTGGTAAAACAAACTTGCACGTACTAAAGTAGCACAAAACCTGAAAGTACGTTACATTAAGTGGAACAAAAAAAAAGTACACGTACTAAAATAGAACAAAGTTGAAAGTATCTTGCTATTGTACGAACAAGATTAGAAAAAAGTTAAAAAGATAATAGAAAGAAAAAAAAATCGTGTTTTTGAGTTTTACATGGAAACAGTAAAGAGTGAAAGAAGAAAAATCGTGTCAAAATTTTTTTTTCTCTATTTAAATGCCATATCTATACTACATATAATAGAAAAACGGTCAAAGGTGAAAAGTTAAAAAGTTGAATGGTTGAAATTGGTCAAATGAGAGAGAAATGCATAGTGTAATTAATACTCTTATTAAAACACCCCATTAGTTATTGGTACAAAAATTTATTCACATTGTACAACAAATTAACAACACATCTATCAAATTAAAAACAACCAATTAAAACACCCCTTACTAAATGTACAATAAAATTTTCATAAGGTACAATTTAAAGAAACTACAACATAATCCAAAATATAAAATAATTAAACACACTAATTAAAGTTATATTTAAAACACCCTAAAATGAAAAGTACATGTTATTATACACATTTGATGTTACATATATTTTGAAAACCGGACCGGATCGGACCAACGTGTTCAATCGGGAACCGTGTCTCCACCGGTTTGGCTAACCAATTAAAGCCATCCGAAAACGAACCAGAGACAACCCGTTGAAACCGATACAAACTGGTGAATTAGGTCTAATCGAGATCTACTTCTCCAGTTAATCGTCACATGGTACCCGCCGCCAAAATGCTCAGGTACCATGCTATTTATACTATATATAAAGGAAAACAAAAAAGTAACTAAAAATGGAAATGTTGAAGACATATATTTCAAAAGAAAACTATTAACTCACATCGAAAACCGGGTTGCCCGAGACGCTTCAAAACCGGCGGGTTGACCCGGTTTATTTTGACTTGTTTTCGACCCAACCTGTCGGGTTGACTCGGTTTAAATCGACATGTTTTTTGACCGGAACGGTTCAACAGGTTGAACTACCCGGGTCGAACCAGGTTTCAAATTTGACGAAATTATATGAGAAATGATGAAGTAGTTGTGGAACCCATGAAAAATTTGGAAATATGAGAGACAAGTAATTGCAGTTTTTTGTGGTTTATTTTGCTTTGACACATGTACTTTTGTTATTTGTATAATGTTATTTTGAAAAATGTTGGTCTTGTACCACTTAAGAGACTAGCATATATGAATCGTCTTTTAAAAGTTAATATATATTGCATAGCCGGTATATAAATAATGTTATGTAAGTTTATTAGAATCACAAAATTTGAATAGTATTGCTATCTTTAGTGATAATTATTTGTACCCCAAAAAAATAGCATTGAACAATGCTTAAATATCTATGCAAATTGATAGTACAAAATAATCTTATTATGGTGATATTAAATTTGTAAGGTTACAAGTTTAAAAGCCACACACCCAATGATAAACGCTACACATGTAAAAAAAATAGTTATCACTGCCTAAATTACTGACAAAATAAGAAAGGGCGGTCACACACGTTGGTTGTACCTCTAAACTACAATATAATATTACGGATTACCAACTACATAATACCGTTGCTTTTTGTAATGCTTGAATCTATTATTACTAAAATCTTAATAACTTAAAACAATCCTACCATAAATATACTCCCACACTTAGATCGACTTCACATAATTTTCTTGAAAACTGTATATCTCTGCTGTTATGCAACCACGCATCAAAATTATAGTTATTCGAAAATGATTCTCTAACGCTACAAATACAGTTTGTTGAATGAAACTTATGGATCGTCTGAATTTTACAGAAAACTAGACACCGCTGCCGCTAGGCGCGGGTACTCGTCTAGTTTTAAAGAAGGAGAAAAAAATAATTGAGAGATATATTTATTTTTGTGAATACATTTCCAATTTGTGGTTTCTTCTTTGATCTTAATCCATCACCTATAATTGAAAATCTATATGAATAGTATTTGATAAGAAATACAATGCATCGGCATAAAGTCCTACAGTCAATAACGACCCACGTATGTCGTTTTGATGTAACCCAGATTATGACTTGAGAGTCTATAAAGACTTTGGTCCCATGAATGATATGATTACACTCGTTTAGAGCGTGAAAATGGTAACAATCCGTATAAGCCGTTATCACTTTAAAGTTAACTAGTTTGAGAACCTGTGCGGGTTTAGTCAAATGAAATAACGAGTAAAAATATTTTAGTAAGTAACATTTAAATTAAATATTTTGACAGTTTATAAATTGATGACTTTGTAATGTTTAAGATTTTTTTTATAAAATATTAAACTTTTAATACTTATATAGTTACAATACCCGTGTACGTACGAGTTTTTACACAAAATTTTCATAATATGTTAATATTGATTAATATTTTGTATAGATTTTTGTTGCACGAATTATTTCACTTTGTTAGTGGCATGATGTTTAGATTGATCTTGTTTAAATGTAACTATCAAATAATGTTTTAAACATTATGTGTGTTTAGTTGCACATAACAACCTTGAAAAAAATATGTGTCGTTATTATGTGTAGAATCTCGTTTCTTTATTTTCATCTCAGAGTAATATGTGAGGTCGTATCGTCATTTTGATATTTATATTCATGTTAATAATAATTTAAGCCGATTTTTAAATCCGTGCGCGAGTTAAACATATAAAAAAGAATAACATAAGTCGTTATTGAAAGAGATAGTTTTAAAAAAGATAATTTTTTTTCAAAAATTCTTACCTAATCTCATAAAGAAAAATAACATGAGTCGCTCGTATATGTTTAAATTTAGTGGACATCGTGTCACTCTTTTGATCATTGAAAAAATTTATAAACATTCAGACATTGAGACTATTTTTAAATGAAACTAGACTCAATTATTGGTGCAGGTTTTACTGACCAGGTTTTAATATTTATAATGTCTCGTTATACCTATGGTCTACCCTAATGCACTAACGGACAGTGTACCCGGTCGTGTGTAGTGTAGTATTCGGTAAAACCGAGGTCGTCCCAAGAGCTATGTGTGTTGGATTAATACTAAGTCTAGGTTTCACAGATTTTAAGATGATTTAATTAATTAACTAATAACGCAAATAAAGGCAAAGGTGTAATCAATAGAGTAGAGTGATGCTAACCTAGTTATTCATCCTAGCTAGTAGTGTCTACGTCTAATTACTTCCAATTACTTCAGGTGGGGTCAAAGTCGAGAGGACAACATTTGGTCAATTCGCCCTAACCTATCAGCAAAGATGCAACCACTGGAGAAGTCAGGTGTCCCCTCATAAGTCCAGTTGTTCCTGGTCCCCTAAGCCGAGTCATTAAGTTCCGCTACATGCTAGACTTATAATAGTGAGTGCCCGGCGTTAGCAACTTAAACACTCACCCCCTAATTCTTAAGTTCATCCAAAGGTAGGTGATCAGTTGGTCAAATCGCACAAATAGAAAGGGTCGTCAGTTGGTCATATCTTACCCTTCCCGTCTCAGTCTACTCACTTAGGGTCAGTTGGTCATATCTCCTAAGCAACTAGCCTCTACCGCCATTCAAAACTACCGAAACAAGGGTAGCTACCAATAAACTATGCATTCATACAATTAGAAATAATTATACGGAAGTAATGTAAACGTAAACAAAATAATTAAGGAATCACAACTAGGCCAACACCAAGAGGTTCTTAGCCGCTCATATTAACCATACAAATCAATTCAATATTTAATGTTACGAAATACATGAATCAAAAGTAAAGAAAAGATAAAATGCTAATGTTTATCGTAGGGGAGTGATTTCTCCCTTGGAGATAGCTCCGTATGCTCCTTTAGACATGCCTTTGGCTTCTTCCCACGTTCTTTGGTTGTCGTGTGTGAAATGGGATGCTTTGAAATCTTTGGAAATCGTGGGTTATTTATAGGCCAGATCTTGGTTACGGCGTAACTAATAAAATAGTTACGCCGTAATCATCAAATTCTTCGTAAATTGCACTAGATCTGCTGGTTACGGCGTAACCTTAGAAGTGGTTACGCCGTATCTTCAATAATTCTTGGTTACGCCGTAGTTTATGCACGAGTTACGGCGTAGTTATCAGCGGTGCGAATCCTCATTTGATCTAATATAGTTACGTCGGAATATTTTGGAAGAGTTACGCCGTAATCTTCTGATAAGTTGGCTTTCTGAGTCACGCTTTAGTTACGGCATAATGTGAGAGATGAGTTACGCCGTAACTTCTTCAAAGTGAGCATACTATGATAAATCTTTAATAATTCTCCAATTCCGCGTCTCTTTAGCTCCAATGCTCGTAATTTACCTGAAAGTGGAATATAATGGAAAACAAGCGTAAATCCATATAAATGATAACAAGCATTATCGGGGGAAATTGACACTTAATATTCAGGATAATTTGATGTTATCAAATATCCCCCCACTTGAACTCTACTTGCCCTCAAGTAGACCTTATTAGATAGATTCCTAAAAAGATATCTCCCAATAACCTGGAAAATATAAGTTTACAAATCCCTTATGCTAGAATAAAACAAAGCCGAACACCTCACGAAATGGGAACAAAACACTCAAATCTATCAACTATTCTAAGTGCCAATTTCGGGGTGATCACTCAATCGCACAATCATAGCATGTATTCTATCATAAGCTTGGCGGTTACACAAATCTCCACCACTAGAGTTAAGAGCTAAACAATTTTCGAAGACAATGTGGGTAGACACGACAAAGGTTAAGGGTGACTCGTCATTACTAACATGTCAAGGCGAAGTGAACAAAACCAATGGTACATGACCAAATCCATGGCCAAGACACCAAAGATTGCTCGCTGCATCACCTAGACACGCTTCATGACTAAAGGGTAGGATAAGACATGGGATATATAAATGGTGTAAAATAAAAATCAAGCAGATAGTCTAAATCTATAACCAAGTAATCACCACTTACCGTCCGCCCAAAGTTCAAGCTTTGAAGTTAAGAAACCGGATCATGAAATACTAGGTAGATGTGTCATTAGAGGACGTCGTGATGGGCACACTACCTTTTCTTCAACTGTTGGCGCAATTACCAACTCCAATCTTCAAATGTGACCGAGGTGGCCTCCTCGATACTAAATCTATATAAAGCCCATAACATAGTGCTTATAACATTGCACTTTACAATAACATAACTTTTTTCGTTTTTTTTTAATATAAACATAACAACTAAACATAACATCCCCCCACTTGAGATGAACAACGGGAATTCGGGGGGTCTTCAATGATCTTTAAGAATATGTCGTCGACAAAAGCGTGATTCCCGAACCTTTCCACTTGAACCTTGAACTTAGGTAAATGATGACTTCCCAATCACAAATAAAGACTACAAGGTAGGCTAAGGTGTATAGGTGTATCGAAACAATATATTGGGTTAACAAAATGAAAGGAATGGCTCAGATGGTTGTATCTAGGGGTATCTTGCACTAAAGGTGAGTGCAAAAAGGGTTTCACATGGGGGTCGAGAAGTCGAGGTGACTAATCGATAGATACACAATGGTAGGCTATTTGGGTGATAATCCTATAATACTGCCTTCTCAAACTGAAACGTCCAAATACATCGAGCTAACTCAACATACCTCGTCTATGATCTCGAAATGATGCAAAGGCCAAGTTCTAAAGTTTACAAGCTACCGGCACACTCATAATTTTGGTGGATTTGGGGTAAAATATTGGAAACGGATAAAGCTAATCTCACTATATAATATCAAGGGTTCTATGTGCTCGGCTAAGGTCTAATCTAGTTAGGTTAAGAAAAACATGTCAAAGTTTAAAATTGACATAATTTTTCAAAATAAACTAGAAAAACGAGGGCAAAATAAAGTTCAAGAGACAATTCTACTCCCGCCCCCCACTTGAATTGTACAAAGTCCCTTTTGTACTAAGCGTTAAATAAAGGTGAAGAGAAAAGTAGAATTAGAGCGAGAACTTCCCTGAAATTTGCTCCAAAAAGAAAGAAGGCCCACGAAAAAGAGTCGTGCCTTCATATAAGCATCCACGAGCAAACTTCAATCCTTGAAATCACACTACCGACAAGCATAATTCTAAAAGAAAAATGAAAAATGAAAAATAAACCTAACTCACTTTCGTAGGAATCACTGTTGCATTTAGCATATGCAACAAGACTTTTAAACCACTTGGTGTCCCAAGTGGATGAGTGAAGTCTCGTGAGGGTTTACAGGGAACACACCCACAAAGTTCATTTAAAATACTAATACAAGTTTATTGTGTTTAAAATGAAAGAAGTACTGCAGAGGATAGTTACGTCGTAACTCTTAGAAGGAGTTACGCCGTAACTAAGAAAAACCTGGCATACGCTGCAAGAGTGTAGCTATGGCGTAACCACTAAGATGGAATTACGCTGTAATTGGCGATGCATCCGAAATTCTGCTGCAAGGGTTTTGTTACGGCGTAACCACTGAGATGAGTTACGCCGTAACTATAGTCAGATCAGCATGCTGCAGTAGCAATTACTCTTAGTTTCCTGCAAAGATGGTTAAAAACACAAAACCCCACAGAAATGGAAAAAAAATAAAAGAAATGGATAATTTGGGTTGTCCCCCGAAAGAGCACTTTTCTTTATTTACGAGTCTTTAAGTTAGACTCAGAGCCTCGGGGCTACCAGTGCTTGTTGGTCATTTCGTAGATATGGCAGTCTCCACATTGGATCCAACTTATCAGATTCTCATCCCGTTTGTAGTCCATTCCTAGTTCTAAACATCCCGAATAAAAATTCTTGATCTTCTGGTAAGGGTGGTCAATACCCTTTGCCTTATCTTCATCACTAATGTCGAGTAATGGCTGAGCATGGCTTAACTGCCTTTTTGTCCATTTTTTAAAATTTGTAATAGTCCGTGGCATTTTAAAAACCGTTTTATTGTCCCTAATCTTTAACCATACCAGCTTTTCTTTCTCATTCTTGTCTAGCCCAGAAAGTTCTTTAAAAGGTTTCCTGAAAATTACTCCAGTCAGCCCATCTTCTATGAATTCGCTAACGTCATCCAAAACTACAAAGTCCACCAGAAATGAGTGAGTCCCAACAAAGACACTGGTGTTTGTTGCAATTCCTAGGAAAATTTTTCCTCTATATTCGAGTTCTTTTTTCATAACCTGGCTGTAGCATTCCTTAGAAATGATGTTAACTGGAGATTCTATGTCGATGAATGGATGGAAATCAATGAACCCAATTTTGCAGGAAATTTTCAGATAATGAGGGTTTCTATGATGGATTCGAGCTCCCATCTCACAAAACTTTGGTTGGTCAGGTTGTGTAAGAGTCTTTTCAGAGTTGTTCCAAAGGATCATTTCGATGTCGCTAGAGAAATCATCGGCACTAACCCCTAGGTCTTCTTCTTTAAAATTTGCGAACACATCGAAATCCTTTCCCGTAGCTATCTCGCCAAGATTTGTAGGAGTTTTCGGAGAGTCACTAAGAAAATCCTCTAATGCATCGCAAAAATCACCAATGGGGTCAATTGCACAAACTTTTTGAGTGGATAGAAGTTTATTAGGTCTAAATGTGTCAATTTCCCAGTTAGCCTCGAGAGTTAATTTTCAGGCGAAGACATCCACCTTTGCATGGGTAGTAGCCAGCATTGGTCTTCCTAAGATAATAGGTATTCTGTTGTCTTCAGGAATATCCAGAATCATGAAATCAACTGGGAAGAAAAATTTCTTTATTTTTACCAAAACGTTCTCAACAATACCCACGGGTGACTGCATTGATCGATCGGCCATTTCAATCTTCATTTTGGCTGGCTTTAGGTCACCAATACCCATACGTAGGAACATCAAACGAGGCATTATGCTTATGCTCGCTCCAAGATCAGCTAGGGCATTACACATATTGAGACTCCCGATCAAGCAAGGGAGAGTGAAACAACCAGGATCTTTTTCCTTCTGTGGCAGCTCATTTCTTAAAGCCGTTGAACATCTCTCGTTAAGTTGAACCGTCTCATTGGAATCATTGCTTAATTCCTGAAAAATATTATCATGATCAGTTTTAATGGAATTAATAGGAGGGGCGTTTACCGGTAGAGCCTTGTCCAGAAGTGAGAGTTTTTCCATGCTGATTCGTCGCTTATCCTTATCCGAAATGGTAGTCGGTTCTTCAAGGATTGTTTCCACCGTGTTGACAACTTCCTCTTCCTGAGCCGCTAGGTAATCTGTGATGGCTTGCGAACATGAGCTCACACTCTTTTCCAATCCCTTAATCCGATCTTCATGAGTTTTGAGAGAAGAGACTGTGTTTTCCACGAATGTCTTCATCATTTTTTCAATTCTCTCATCTCGTTCCCTCGATTCCTTGATGTGGTCAAGAATCTTTTTTTCAAGATTGTTCCCGGTTTTGGTCCTAAATACACTCTTAACCTTCTCAATCCTACAGGCTTCAGCTTCATTTGCCCTTTCCAGCCTTCGCTTTTCGAAAATGTCACCATAATTGTATTCTTGCTTTGTCAATGTTTTCATTACCTTATGATCAAAATTGTCTCTTGGTCCGTACCCTGTATCCATATGCCATTTGTAGCAATGTTCAGAAATCCGTTGAATACATTCCAAGGCTTGGTCAAGGGTCATGCTAGGAATAGGTCTAGGAGAATCGAGTAGTTCCCGTGTTAGCGCATTAATTCCCATGTAGAAGACGTAGACGATTTGATGTTTGTTCAAATCATGAGTGGGACATCGATAAAGTAGCTCATTAAATCTTTCCCATGCCTGATAAAGCGTTTCTTATCCTTCTTGAACGAATTGATAGATCTTACCAAGAAGTCTGGCCATTTTTTAAGGAGGGCAAAATTGTTGGACGAATTCTCTTCTTAATTTATCCCATGCTCCTTTACATTTGTTAGGGATTTTATTGTACCATCTTTTCGCAGTTCCTATAAGAGTCATAGGAAAAATTCTTGCAGTAACCGAATAGCTCGGGATGCTCCGGACGCTGAAAAGAGATGATAAGTAGAGTACTTCTTCTACATGATTCTGAACATCCTCATTTTCATCTCTTGAAAACTTAAGCTCGTGTAACTCTCGAATGAATTGGTCCGGAATATAGTATTTTTCCGTACTAGAATCTTGTGTGAAGGTTCGTTGGTAGTTCTCATTTGGTCGCTCCAAATACTGCTCCATGGTTAATTCTTCGATATTATTTTCATCAATGACCTCTGGTTCTGAGTCAGACTGGTCTGATTCGTAAAATAAAAAGATGTTATGAATAGGAACCGGAGAGTAAACTTTTCTTGTCCGAAATTGTTTCTCCGGGTCATTGAATGGGGTGGCCAGAAAAGGCCTCGAGCTTCTAGTCTTGTATCCTGACATTTTAGACAAAAAAAAAAGAAAATTAAAAATAGACTTAATAAAAAAATCCTAAAATAACTCCCCGACAGCGGCGCCAAAAACTTGATGCAGGTTTTACTGACCAGGTTTTAATATTTATAATGTCTCGTTATACCTATGGTCTATCCTAATGCACTAACGGGGAGTGTACCCGGTCGTGTGTAGTGTAGTATTCGGTAAAACAAAGGTCGTCCCAAGAGCTATGTGTGTTGGATTAATACTAAGTCTCGGTGTCACAGATTTTAAGATGATTTAATTAATTAACTAATAACGCAAATAAAGGCAAATGTGTAATCAATAGAGGAGAGTGGTACTAACCTAGTTAGTCATCCTAGCTAGTAATATCTACGTCTAATTACTTCTAATTACTTAAGGTGGGGTCAAAGTCGAGAGGACAACATTTGGTCAATTCGCCCTAACCTATCAGCAAAGATGCCACCACTGGAGAAGTCAGGTGTCCTCTCATAAGTCCAGTTGTTACTGGTCTAAGCCGAGTCATTAAGTTCTGCTACATGCTAGACTTATAATAGTGAGTGCTCGGGCGTTAGCAACTTAAACACTCACCCCCTAATTCTTAAGTTCATCCAAACGGTAGGTGATCAGTTGGTCAAATCGCACAAGTAGAAAGGGTCGTCAGTTGGTCATATCTTACCCTTCCCGTCTTAGTCTACTCACTTAGGGTCAGTTGGTCATATCTCCTAAGCAACTAGCCTCTACCGCCTTTCAAAACTACCGAAACAAGGGTAGCTACCAATAAACTATGCATGCATACACTTAGAAATAATTATACAGAAGTAATATAAACGTAAACAAAACAATTAAGAAATCATAACTAGGCCAGCACCAAGAGGTGCTTAGCCGCTCATATTAACCATACAAATCAATTCAATATTTAATGTTACGAAATACATGAATCGAAAGTAAAGAAAAGATAAAATACTAATGCTTATCGTAGGGGAGTGATTTCTCCCTTGGAGATAGCTCCGTATGCTCCTCTAGACCTACCTTTGGCTTCTTCCCACGTTCTTTGGTTGTGGTGTGTGAAATGGGATGCTTTGAAATGCTGGAAATCGTGGGGTATTTATAGGCCAGATCTTGGTTACGGCGTAACTAATAAAATAGTTACGCCGTAATCATTAAATTCTTCGTAAATTGCACTAGATCTGCTGGTTACGGCGTAACCTTAGAAGTGGTTACGCCGTATCTTCAATACTTCTTAGTTACGCCGTAGTTTATGCACGAGTTACGGCGTAGTTATCAGCGGCGCAGATCCTCATTTGACCTAATATAGTTACGTCGTAATATTTTGGAAGAGTTACACCGTAATCTTCTGATAAGTTGGCTTTCTGAGTCACGCTTTAGTTACGGCGTAATGTGAGAGATGAGTTACGCCGTAACTTCTTCAAAGTGAGCATACTATGATAAATCTTTTATAATTCTCCAATTCCGTGTCTCTTTAGCTCCAATGCTCGTAATTTACCTGAAAGTGGAATATAATGGAAAACAAGCGTAAATTCATATAACTGATATAAATTACAAGCATTATCGGGAGAAATTGACACTTAATATTCAGGATAATTTGATGTTATCAATTACCCTTAAAACGATGGGTGGCACAACTTTCAACGAGCCACGGTTGCTTTTTTACAAAATAAAGAAAACGACCAAAAACTAGAAAACCCATTTTGTGCACTAAGGAACCCTAAACTGCACTATAACACCTCTTATGCACTAGGTATCCCTCAAGGGCACTACGACCCTTCTTATAAACTAAGGATTCCTCAAATGAAAAACTACAACCCCTTTTGTGCACTATTACCCATCTTGTGCATTATATGACCTATCTTGTGCACTATTATCTCAAAATGACCCGTACCACATTTAAAAATAAAATTAACACTTTAGACTTATATTTAAACATATGTAATACACATTAACTAGAAATATACCATATACATTGTTTTCTAAAATTCTTGACTCGTTTGACCTAAAATGGGTTGAAATAGACCTTGTCCCAAACACCTCTTTTCTGCATATCCCTTTTGTGCACCTTTGACCCATTTTTCAGAAAACGATTTCTATAACATGACATAACACCAAAACTTTCAGAAATTATTAGGAAATTATAAACATCGAATATATGCATAAACCTGGTCATAACGACCCGCTGAAACGTGCTTTACAAAGTGACGAGTGTTATGTCGAACACCCGTTTTGATCCATTTGCATACTAAACTTTAACATTATACTTAAACATACTTTAAGGAGTGTAAAATGACTCTTAACAATTACAAAGACTTGACAATACAAACATTTAACCCGTTTAAGACTTTCGAAAAACAGCTTTGACTTTGAGCTCAGTATCTAGTACAAAGCTTCTATATACATATAAACCTTCTAACCATTGCTTCCGAATCTTAGTCCTTAATCCAAGCTTACCATCTCGAACACATACAAACCTACAAAACATTGATAATTTAAAACGTAAGCATAAAGCTTAGTAAGTAAAAGAGATAACATGTTACTATATATCAATAAACATGTAAGCATTAAAACAGATAAAACCATCATATTACTTTGAGCACATAACCTTTCACAAAATTTAACATTCACCATTCCTTTAGCCACTTTACTTGCTTACAAAGTATGATCAACCTATAGCAAAACTAGGTCGATCCCAACAATACTTCTAATAAAAACATATAACATACCCATAAACACATACATGTTAGAATCCACACAATAGAATGTAAGTTTCGTTTTACTTACCTTAGCTCCAAGCTAAGACATCATCATCAACAATAACACCATCAATCTTTCTAAGCATCGTATCCATATCAAAATAGCACAAAATTTAATTACACAACTAAATAACCATAATTATGGCTATTCAACCATAATATATTGATTACATGATAGCCATCTTATAAAATTACTCACTTAACTCATTACCCTTAGTCTCATAATCTTTAAACCCATTTCATTAGCTTCAAAATTTTTAAACTTTATCCCTTTACATCATATGATCATACCTTGATCATATGATGAAAACCTTCAATTTCATTAAAATCATCAATTGACCTTTAACCTTCACCACAAACACGTAAATTCTTATTTTAGGAACATAATTACCCAAAACCACAATTTGGGTGTAAGAACCCAAATTTATAATTTATCAATTAAATCCAATTAGGGGTTTACATAACCCA
The DNA here is from genome assembly GCA_910596185.1 of Chrysanthemum makinoi. NCBI lineage: Eukaryota > Viridiplantae > Streptophyta > Magnoliopsida > Asterales > Asteraceae > Chrysanthemum > Chrysanthemum makinoi. The sequence continues at coordinate 286,917,054 of OU343221.1, forward strand.
TAAAACATTCCCAACTTCCTTCCTAGATCATCATATGATCATATCTTGATCATATGTTGAATTCCCACTTTCCTCATAAACAAACCTCACTTAAATCAAGATAGGGGGAGTCACTTACTTGTATAGGAGTGGTTACTATGAATGATCTCTTCCATAAGACCTTATTTACCATCATTCCTAGTTCACAAAGCTCATTTTTTCCCTCCTTTTTCTTCTCTAAACCGACGCCACCAAACACACAATCAACTCTTCTTCTTTTCTCTAAAATTCTCCACTTAACTGGATATTATATGGTTAGTTGGAGTAGTTTGATCATTGGGAAAGATTGGTCCCTTTAGTCCCTTTTCTTCTACTTTGGCCACACTTCACTTTATAACACATTAAGTACTTAACAACTTTAGTCTCTTAAGTCCACTTTCCTTATAATTGTGACATATCATATTTGCTATGATCATTTACATAACCTTAACACTTATAGTTTGACTATCGGGTTGACTAAACAATCCCGTAAGTCCTTAGAACTTATAAAATTCATAGTCAACTATTCAAATGGCATTATCGTAATAAATATGTAAGGCTCGGTTTTCACGGTGTTATAATTCTACCCCCTCATTTAGATTTCATCTCTGAAATCTCTCATCTGTAATAACTTTGACTTAGTCACATCTTACCCCCATTCTTAGCACTAAGCCCACTTTCATTCAAGCATTCCGTTACAATGATCTAAGTGATCTTGCAACACTAAGCAACATATTCCAAAATCCTTGATCCACTCTACTTCTCATTTAAATCTTTTATAACCATACGACTCTTTTCAAGGTCATTATGTCATTCGAGACACATTTACTATAACAAAAGTATCATATAATCAACTCCATTACTATTACATCACATTCTTACTTGCTTTATTTTAACTTTTTAATCAAGTACAATGTGTCATTTGAGAAAATTTGCATCATTTTGACTTTACATAAGTCAAACATAAACTAATATAAATTATCATTTCCCCTTTTTACCGTAGTCATCTTATTACTCTCTAAATATTTTGCAATAATACCTTATCTTCTCTATTTCATTTTAAGGATTTCCGCCAAGTATTATAAGTTACTCGGAAAATCTTAAGTTATTTTAACTTTCACAATTCAACATTAATTAATACCCTTCACTATCTACTATGGTAATTCCATTATTCCATTAACACTTACATTATATTGCCTTGTTTTCTTTACTTATTTCTATAAATTTCTAGTCAAAGACTATAAGTCTCATATGAAATTTCGATACTTTGACTTTATAAAGTCAAACTTTAACTTATAGCGTCACTTTTACTCATGAGGGTACCAATAATAATTAGCATCCATGAATATCGTTAGTCACATTTTGTACCATGCCTCAAGGCATATTATAACATCATTACAAATTCTTAATCTTTCAAGTTATACTATAACTCCTAATGGTAGACTTCGCATAACGTCCCCATTTAAGTTATGATCTAATTCCTATCCCACCTATCTTAATTCTTATGACTTCAAACTAATCATACGGTCTCGTCTTCTATACCCTTATCCTACTCATGCTATGTCGGGAACACATAAGCCCACTCATTTACACTTCCTCATTTACATGGAAAGGCGTCCCAATCGATGTAAATCAAGAAACATAAACTCATGGTTCAACGATTCACAATTTCTTTAATTAAATGAAAATGCGTCCCAATCCATTTAACTAAGGAAATCATAACTCGTCCTACTTATATGCTTTCAACATAACACTTGTACCTATTCATCACACATTTTAATCTTTCTTTCTCTTCATTCATTTACACTTCACATTAACTTTTAACTTTTTAGACTTGGATCCATACCATTATCACATTCAATTTAGGGATATTTTTATATGCCAAGGATGTAGGAAACCCCTTACCGGGTGAAGGCCCTTCATCCCAAAGGATCTTTAACACATCCAGAAGGATTCCTTAACATTCATTAATTTGGTCATCCCAAAGGATACCATCATTAACATCATTTACTTGGTCATCTCAAAAGATACCATCATTAACATAACTAGCTCGGCCATCCTAAAGGACACCATCATTAACATCGTCACCTCGACCATCCCGAAGGATACCATCATTAACTATCATTAACTCATTGTTTATATGATAGACATATTTTACCTTTCGCATTTGATCATTGGATACAAGCCATTAACATTTTAATACACATACTATTTCATTCCTCTTATTCAGTTTAAGCAAGCTTCATTGGTATATGAAACCTGCTTATCATATTTACACATTTACTACGCGTTTACACTTCTCATTATAACTTACATTCTTTATCCCACGTTAACCATTTCCACATCCTTTCTATTACCTCTTTTAAGCTACTCGATTCTTTTTCCACATCTAAGCTTACTTAGGTTAGTTCGATAACACCTTTATTAATTTACATTTATCCTTTATATTCACTTTATACATTAACACGACCTCTTCGTGTTTAGCTTAGACAACATATCGGTATGTTCTTACTTACATTCTTAACTCATCTCTTTTTAGTTATTAACTCATTAGCTATACCATTTTCATCTCATCATTACTTGTTATCTTTTCTTAATCCTATTCTATACTTCTCGTATTAATAGACACTTAACATTTAGTGTGTCAGTTGTCATCTTGTTTTCACACATTATACTTTAGCACACTTAGCATTACCAAGTCCCAAATTTTAAGAGTCAAATACTTTAACTCACAACTGGCCCATTTCTAAACCACTCACCATTTCTATTCTCATTCCATTACCGCCATTCTAGCACACGTTCAAATAATCATAATATGTTCACGGGCACTAACCAAGGTGCTCGGCGATCTAATCACTCAAACACTTCAAGTCCTCCACGGACTTATATCACATAAACGTTAACACTATTGAACACATTCATTACTATCAACTTAGGTTCACATAACCTATCTCATATATTGCTTAAAAACTTAAACGTTCACTTTCCCACATTACCTACTCTTACATTCAACGCATGTAATAGTGTTTTAAGTCTAGCAAACCTGAAATGGAAACCTAGTTCACTTAAACCAAACCTCTGATACCAAGTTGTAACACCCTGTGAATGACACGACTTAAAATCATTAAAATTTAAATATTTACACAGAACCGACCCAACTTTAACGGACATAATGTCACTCTTTTGACCATTGAAAAAGATCTATAAGCATTAAGACCTTGAGACTATTTTTAAATGAAACTAGACTCAATTACCTTTAAAACGAAGGGTGACACGACTTCCAACGAGCCACAGTTTATTTTTTACAAAATAAAAAAATAACAAAAAACTGGATAAACCCTCTTGTGCACTAAGGAACCCTAAAGTGCACTATATCACCTCTTATGCACTAAGTATCCCTTAAGTGCACTGCGACCCTTCTTTTAAACTAATGACTCCTCAAATGAACTACAACCTCTTTTGTGCACTGAAGGACCCCTCTTGTGCACTATATGACCCATTTTGTGCACTATTATCTCAAAATGACCCGTAACACCTTTAAACGTAAAATTGACACTTTAGACTTATATTTAAACATATGTATTACACATTAACTAAAAATATACCATATACGTTGTCTCCCAAAAATCTTGACTCGTTTGACCCAAAATGGGTTAAAATGGACTTTGTCCCAAACACCTCTTTTTCTGCATATCCCTTTTGTGAACTTTTGACCCATTTTCCGAAAAATGACTTCTATAACATGACATAACACCAAAACTTCTAGAAATGATTAGGACATTATAAACATCGAATATATGCATAAACTTGGTCATAATGACCCGCGAAAACGTGCTTTATAAAGTGACGGGTGTTATGTCAAACACCCGTTTTGACCCATTTGCATACTGAACTTTAACATTACACTTAAACATACTTTAAGACCTTTAAAATGACTCTTAACCATTACAAAGACTTGAAAATAAAAACATTTAACCCATTTAAGACTTTTGGGGAACAACTTTGACTTCGAGCTCGATATCTAGTACTAAGCTTCTATATACATATAAACCTTTCAACCCTTGCTTCCTGATCTTAGTCCTTAATCAAAGCTTACCATCTCCAACACATACAAACCTACAAAACATTGATAATTTAAAACGTAAGCATAAAGCTTAGTAAGTAAAAGACGTAATATGTTATTATATATCAATAATCATGCAAGCATTAAAACATATAAAACCGTCATATTACTTTGAGCACATAACCTTTCACAACATTTAACATTCACCATTCCTTTAGCTACTTTACTTGCTTACAAAGTATGGTCAACCGATAGCAAGACTAGGTTGACCCCAACATAATCCTTCCACTACAAACATATAACATACCCATAAACACATACATGTTACAATCTACATAATATAATGTAAGTGTCGTTTTACTTACCTTAGCTCCAAACTAAGCAAATGAAGGCATCATCATCAACAATAACACCATCAGTCTTTCTAAGCATCCTAGCCATATCAAAATAACAAAACATTTAATTACGCAACTAAATAACCATAACTATGGTTATTCAACCTTTAACCCATTTATTAATACCCACCTAACTCATTACCATTATTCTGATAATCTTTAAACCCATTCGATTAACTTCAACATCTTTAAACTTTATCCTTTTACATCATATGATCATACCTTGATCATATGATGAAAACCTTCCATTTTGTTAGGATTTAGTAAATTCGTAAGTTAAAGACTCGGTCACCTCAAGTATTTGTAAGCATTAGAAAGCTCGTAGTCTTAGACGTTTAGTTCTTAGAAGTAGTTAGTAAGTAACACCGTCTTTGGATGGATGGGTCTTTACTCACTTTATACCTGATCCACAGCCCGTAGGTGGCGTATTTTGTAAAAACTATAAATACCTTCTACCTCTCAAGGTAGAAGGTGGAGCTTGATAATATAATATTTACTTTCTCTCACTAGAAGTTCCCATCCTCTCACTTTCTCTCTCTAAAACCTTATAATATTCGATCTATAATATTGTGTGTTTGTGTGTTTATGATAACCAATCTTTACCAATTGGTATCAAGAGCCATGGTTTGATCATCTACTTCGTGTGTGCTCGGATTTTTGATTGGTTATTGATGGTTTATGGTTCGAATGGTTTTGAGACTATATTTACTAGTTTGATCTTGTTTAGTGGTTAAGTTTGTTATTTGGTTGTACTTTTATGTTTCGGTTTATCATATTAGCTTAGTTTTGGGTTTGGAAGGCTTGTTTCATCTTGTTTGTGGTGGTTTTTGATTGAAAACGCAAGGATAAGTTGATATTCTTGGTTACGTTTTGTGTCGACTGAGGTGCGTATTGTTTGTTCTAGGTTGCGGTTTGGGTGTTCCTCGCTGCGTTTTGTCATCTTCCAGGTTGCGACTTGTTAGAACTTGGCTTGCGGTTTAGAATAGTCTTGTTGCGATTTGTCTAATCTGTGTTGCGGTTTGATTATTTTATTAATATTCTGTTGCTACTTGTTAGCAAAAGGACAAAAAAGGACGATAGTGCTAGTACCTTTTGACAGTGACCTGCGATTTGTCATCTTGTTGTGTGATTTGTCTCTGCGATTTGACAAGACTTGCGTTTTGGGTTCTGCTGCAATTTGTCCCTGCGTTTTGTCAAATACTGCGACTTGTGTCCTGCGGTTTGAAGAATAGTTGAGATTTGTCTCTTGCTCTCTTGCTGTTTGTCAGTCTTGCGTTTTGTCAAACTTTGCGATTTGTCTCTTGAGATTTGATTTCTACGGTTTCCTCTTGATTTTGTAAAATCCCGTGAAAGATTCGATTTCTCGGTTTAAATCAAAGAGTTGTAAAATCCCGTGTATTTAGAAATCATGTCTACTGTTTCAGATGACGTTCAAGTTGCTGGGTTCGATACCCGCCCTCCTATACTGGATAGAACTGATTATGACTCTTGGGCACAGAGAATCCGATTGTATTGCTTGGGCAAAGAGAATGGTCTTAACATCCTTCAGTCAATTGATGAAGGACCCTACCAAATGGGAACCACCAGAGATCAACTTGTAACTGGTGAAGATGGAAGTGTCACTCTAGGTATGGATAGACCAAGGACTTATGATGATCTCAATGAAAAGGATAAGAAAAGATATGATGCTGACATTAGAGCTTCAAACATCATACTTCAAGGTCTACCCAAGGACATCTACAAGCTGATTAATCATAACACTCAGGCCAAAGTAGTTTGGGACAATGTCAAGATGCTTCTCTCTAGCTCAGAACTGACTAAGGAAGATCGAGAGTCACAGCTGTGTGATGACTTTGAGAACTTCAAGATGAACCCAAGAGAGAGCATTACAGAGTATCATGTGAGGTTTCACAAACTTGTGAATGATATGAGGAATATCAATATGAATGTGCCAAATATCCAACTCAATTCCAAGTTCGTAAACAACATGAACCCGAAGTGGAACAGGTTTGTTAGCGCAGTGAAGCTGAACAAAGGATTGAGGAACACTAACTATGAGCAGTTGTATGCCTACTTACTTCAACATGAGAAGCATGCTACATTTGACTGTTTGATCATGAAAAAATTCAATTCAGCTACAACAACTGGCACAACAAATGACTCAGTTGCATTTGTTTCTAATGTGAAGCTAAACACTCGAACATCTTGATAAGGATTTAAAAGGTACACTTTTGAGGGGTCATTTAAGCCCTTAATTGATCACTTTTGTATCCGTTACTACTTAATTTCGTTACTTTTCACTTTTTATGTCTCTTGAAGGCAAATTGCTGGAATAACACTTATTCGGACGAAAAGGCGCGGTTATATGAAGAAAATGGCCAAAGTCAAGAATCGAGACACTCAAGCTGCTGGACTTGAAGGGGACGGCGTCACAGCTTAATAGCGACGCCGTCGCGACACACCTTGAGACGACTCGGAGAGCAAATTGCTATTTTACAAGTGACGGCATCAGGATTAAAAGAGTAGGGCGTCACAACTCAGACGGCCTAGATTTGGATCCCGACGGCGCCAGAGGTTGAAGCCGACGGCGTCACAAGCATAAGGTGACGTCGTCACAGAGTTGACATGGCCAAGACAAAAACCTAATAGCGGCGACCCGACGGCGTCACAATTAAAGAGTGACGCCGTCCCATATTGTAACTCTATATATAGAATTCGAATTTTCAGTATTTTAGAGAGGTAGTTTTGTGGAGTAAAACCTAAACCGAACATAGGTCGTCTTGGGCAAGTATCTTAGGGTTCCTTACCCTATTTTACAACAAGATAAGTGATTTACTTCATTAATTCAATTATGTCTTCAATTGTTTGTGTGTATGCTTGCATGTTTTCCATGTCCGGCTAATTTACTTGTGTGTTTTCTTAGATCTATGAAACCTAGGTATTTAATATTGATTGGTTGTCTCTTATCTTAATTGTGATTGATCTAGTATTGCGATAGGTCATTCGTTGTGTTTTTAATGTTTGAGTAATCTTTATGAACATTAGTTTATAATCACCTAGAGTTATTGTAGTTTAAACATCCAAAGATAACCTTAGAGTTAGTTTATGAATCCTAGAGATTTCGTAGGCAATAACCTTAAGGTAGTCTCAAAGAGTTAGGGAAATACGCATACCCTACGACCTTAGAAGACACAACGCGTTAAGAATAAGGACGTGACAATTCAACCATCAATAGGAGATAACTAGGGAGTAATAGCATCTAAGTAAACACATTTTTAATCATCATAAGAGCACACAACAATAGACATAGACTACACTCACCTTAGATTAGATAATTAGATAAGTAGAGTAATCGGTAGAAATACCACCCCCCAAATCCAATACCCCGAGATTCGTACCTTTCCATTTTCTAAAAAATATAAAAAAAGATAAAAAATAATCTTCCTCAACCCCAACCTTAGCGTAGTAATTTCTCACTAGCATTTCTATTCCCCTATAGAACGATATCAATTCCCGAGGCTTACCCTAATACTACACTACAACGATTAGGTTCACTGCCTAGGGTGTTGAAAAACTTGCTCGACGAAAAAGAAGTTCCTTTGACCCCGAACGCGCGTTATACGCGTATCACATCTCAGGTCATACCATCTTCCCAGAATCAGAATCAGATTACTATACCAGACTCAAGATTTACCCCAACAGACATGTTAATTGAAAACCTTTCAAACCAAGTTGCTCTATTGGTTCAACAATACAGAATCTCACTTCCCCAAACCAAAAACAAACTTAGAACCTCATCTAACCCACACAATCAAGCTACAATGGAAGATGGAAGGGTTGTGGTACAGAATGTGCAAAGAAGGCAAAATGTGAATCCAAGGAATGTTGCACGGGGGAATGTTGCAGCTGGTTATGTGGGGGCTCAGAACAGAGGAAGGATAGAAATTCAAGGTCAAGGGAAACCGATTAAGTGTTACAACTGTGGTGGTGAGGGACATATTGCTAGGAACTGCACTCAACCTAAGCGTCCACAAAATGCTGAGTACTTCAGGGATAAGATGTTGCTGATACAAGCTCAAGACAGTGGAGCAATGTTGGATGAGGAGGAGTTGTTGTTTCTTGCTGATGGGAATGCCAATACATTTGATGGTGACGTGGATGAACAACCAGTGTATGATTTGGCACAGAACAATCCCAATATCTTCCAGGTTGCAGACTGTGATGCCTTCGATTCTGATGTTGATGATGAACCAACGACACAGACTATTTTCATGGCTAATATTTCTCCCATGGTTTCATCACCTCAAGAAGCTAGTCCTTCTAATGCTTCAGTCATATCAGAGGTACTAAAGCTATATGATATGGTTGATGAGCAAACGATTCCCAACAAAGTACAACCAACAGAAGTCGTTGAGCCAGATATTGCAAATATGAGAAATAGCAATGTTATCCCATATGAAAAATATGTGAAGCACAATGAAAGTCATGTTGTACCAAGTGGTACATTATCTGCCATTAATGATTAATATGTGTTTAATGAGTACACTGAATATGTGCCTGATGACTCCATGGCCACTAAGCTAAATATATATAAGGATCAAGTTGCCATCTATGAACAACGTGCTAACGTGAGCAGGAAATGGATAGCCAAATGCGTACATTGATCACTTAATGTAATTTAAGAGAAGAAATGTTAAAACAAGAGTTAAATTCCTTACAAGAGAACCTTAATCAGATTGTTAAGCAAAAACAAGAAATTCAAGAAAATGTAAAAATGCTTAAACAAGAATTCAAAGAAAATGAATCCAAACTCCTAAATGATTTTTCCAACCTTAAAACTTTAAAGAACAAACTTGAAAACAAGTTCTACGTACAAGGAAACACCATTCAGACTGCTCACATGATTACAAAGCACATAGTTTTAAGTGATAAACACAGTGAAAACCTTGTAGAAGACCCAAATCCTGTGTACCTTAAGAAAGCCAAAAGGGCTCAAGAAGTGATTTATAATGGTAGTAAGATTCTTAAGCCCAAACAAAAGCCAACGTGTATACAAAACACTGAAGAGGACATAGAGTTAGAAAATGCCTCTAGAGAGAAAATGGATAAGAAAATGAAGGAACCTACTCAAAACTCCCAACTATACCAAGGATAAATTCTTAGCCATGTTCAAACCTCAAACTCAATTAACCCCTGAACAAGTGTTTTGGAAGTTAGATATAGATAAAAGAAAGGCTGAAGAACTTGTTGAAAATAATCCTCCTTTATGAAAATACCTGCTGCTACTGAGTATCCTCCCAATATACCGATGCATTTAGTGCCTAAAAATCTTCCTACACAGAGCAAAACCTTAATTAGAATATACCTAATTTACCAACCATTTGCTGATTTCGATAAAACATGTAAGAATATAATCACTCCTACGGGTATAACTGAAGGGGAAAGAGGTTTTGAGCAAACAAAAGAGTGTTATCTTACTGAGGTTATTTCGTTCTTTAAACAATTGAAAGAACAATTCGAGGGTATTCAAAAGGACTTAGATACTGAAGTTAAAGAAATGAAAAAGATGTTTAATGAAATGGAAAACGAGGCAAGAAATAATGCATATGAGCTTAAAAGCAATGAGATTGAGAGAAAGAATATTCACATCCTTAATGAGAATTTGATTGCCAGATGCATTGCCCAGGATGTGTTTTATACTGTCACTATTATGCCATTACTGCTTCTCAGTTTCATGATTTGTCAATTGCATTTAAAGTTTCCCAAGATCGTGTCAATGAGCTTAAAGCCGAGAATTCAAAATTGCAAGAAAAAATCTAAAAGGATGATCATGATAACATGATCAGGTATTTTTCTAAATTAGAGGTTGAATATCTTGATTTGCAATTAAAATATCAACATCTGGAAGAAAGAATCAAAACCTCAAATGCCAAGACATCTTCGGATGCTCCTGAATTTGATGCATATTTTGAAATAAGCACACGTGATGAACGGATTCAAGCTCATTGTAACACGATCCGAAAATTGAAAGCTAAAATTTACCAATTGAAGGGAAATAGGAGTGAAGTGGTTGGCTCCCATATACCATCACCTTTAGATTCTCAGAATTTTCAACTTCAAAACATCATCAATAAATTGCAACAAGAAAATGATTGTTTTCAAGCTGAAAATGCTAAAGCTAAATTGCATTCCAAATAGTTATATGAATCAATTAAGGTCACTCGTGACACAAACAACGAAAAGAAAACTTCTTTGCTTAAAGAAATTGAGAATCTAAAGACTCAAGTAAAAAGGAAATGCTAATCACTAGTTGTGATAAGAATGTACCAAAGGTTTCTGCTTGCAAAAAGTATACAATTGATGTTAAGTATATTCCCCCCTCATCCTAGGAATAACTGGACTGTGTGTCAAGCTTATCTCACTCGCCTTAAGGATAGCCTAGATATTGTTCGTGAAATCGTTGAAGATGCTAGAATAGAGAAGCCTCTAGATAGTGATATTTCTGATGCTTGCATTTACACCAAACAATCTCAAGAAATGTTAGAATATGTCATTGGCACTTATCCTAAAAGTGATAATAAGCGAGATAGACTTGTTACACCCTCTTCCATGCCTAAGAACAAGTATGTAAACTTTGATGTACCATTGAATACCTCTGAGCCCAGCACATCAAAACCAGAAAATCAAATGGCAAAAAAACAAACTAAGGCTCCCATCATCACTTCTATAGTAGTTAAAAGTGACACTAAAGTTAGTGGGTCAAAACCTGGAGGCAATACAAAGAAGGATAGGTCTACGCAAACTAAAAGTGGTCATAAGAAGGAAGTGGAAGAACACCGTAGGGACAATACGTTTGATTTGAACAAAAAGAATCGTGTTAGTTCTAGTATTAGCTCTAAGCTTACTGTAATTAATTCAATGTCTTATGCTGTTTGCAAAACATGTAATGAATGTTTATTTTCTGGTAACCATGATCAATGCGTGGTGTCATTTTTTAGGTCTAAGAAACAAACCCCAATCAAGAAAGTTTGGAGAGCAAAACAGATTAAGCAATCCCGGAAACCCTCAGGGAAGGTGTTTACCAATGTAGGTTTTCAGTGGAAACACACAGGTCGGATATTCATGCTTGGCAAACTTTGCCCCTTAACTAGATCCACTATGCCTAGAGTAGTTCCTGTTAAGGTTTGAAAGCCAACTGGTAGAATAATCCCATTAGGCACACAAGGCCTTTGACTAAGTCTGGTGCTTCTACTAGTTTAGCCCCTAGTAATAATGCCATAGCACCCAGGGTTTCTGCTGATTCAAAGATTGTTTGCGCTAACCAAAAGCACTCCATTTGCACGTGGGGATCCAATGCTTTCAAATTTCCACCTTTTTCTGTTTTCCAATGCAGGTCGTACAAGTTGTCCTTTGGTACTTGGATTCAGGCTGTTCTAAACAGATAAGGGGAAACGACTAATGACGTTTGTTCACATCACTTCAGGCCTCGTTCTTCATCATTATGGCGTCTGCAGATAACACTTCAGGCCTCGTTCCTCAAAGAAAAGAAAGGTGTACGATTCAGTGCGCTTTGTCTTCGGAAGAAGAGAAATCTTCTAGTTTTAATGACCATTCTCATCAACAAGCTTCATACTTTTCCCATGCTCAGTTAGTCATCAAGTGGATCTACCTACCGTTGATTGTATTCTTACCTACTTGTTCAATCAAAAAATTGGCATTAGCAACCTCAGATGCAGTTTTTAAGGGGGAGAAGTGTGAATATACTACATGTTGATGGATGTTTGTAAAATGGTCATACGACTCTCCACCAACACCTAATGTGCTACTTACTAAGGATGACTGGGATTTATTGTTTATGTGATTTATTGTTTCTACCTATGCTTGATGAATATTTCCAACCTCCATCGAATGTTGATCATCCAATTCCTGAAGCTCCTGCTCCGGTTCCTGCTGACTCAACTGGTTCACCTTCTTCAATTTCCATTGATCAAGATGCACCATCTAGAAGTACATCTCAGACTACTCAAGAAATCCAATCTCCAGTTATTCCTTAAGGCGCTGAGAATGACTATCATGATATTGTAGTTGCACTCATGAATAATGATCCGTTCTTTGGTATTCCTTTCTCAAGACCTGGTTCTGAAGAATCTCTTTCTTCTCGGATTATTGTTCCTCCCAATGTGTACTCTGTAAATCAACCACATGAACATTAAGGAAAATGACAACCTCATCCGCTTGAAGACATTATTGGTGAATCTTCCAGATCAGTCTCTACATGTATATCGTTAGGAAGATGGCATCGATGTTGAGGAATCATTTTCTTCGGTTCATTCAGTGGATCGACGTACATTACATTGTATGTTTGTTCACTTGTTGGACATATGACACTAAGGATGACTACGGAGTTATTCGATTATCAGTTATTTGAGTTTGAAGTTGATTTCCACAATGGCGTATTCTTATTTTATCTTGAAATCGGGGTTGGTTGGATGCATGACTTTCAATGATAACTTTCTCGTGTTTAAGAATTTGAGTTGAAGACTTGGTTTATCTAGTTACCAGCAGTCGGGGTGGATGGTTGAAGACCTGGTTAACTATCACTTTAATGAGTTACGTCTTAGTACTCAGTGTCATACACAGATGACGTTGTGGATGATCGCAAGAGGTGTTACTGTCTCATACTTTGATTGAGTATTGAGTACTTAGAGATTTGATTGGAGCATAAATTCTCGACACCGTTCTTCCAACATTAGTGCAAGCTTAAGATACAAATGCGGGGAATTCGAATTCAGCTTCAAGTTTGGTATATCGGGTTTTTTCTTTATCAGTGGTCACTTCAAATTGTCTACATATGGGTTGATAAAGATAGTCAGAGAGAGTTTCTGTAGCAGTTGATTCTCACATGATACTTTTGAGCTAATTGTGTTCTTCTCACAATATTTCAAGTACATGTGTGTATAAGGTGTTGTTGATTCTGAGGTATCAAAACCAGCAAGGGGGAAGGAGACATACATCTAAATACACAACGAGCACACGTGATGAACTTAATACTTCTGCTTAATTGAAGTTATTCCGGGAAGAAAAATGTCATAACCGCAGAGAAACTCAGTGTGTAACTCGTGGCTTTTGGTGTATTATTCCAACTACGTGGGGGAAGTGGTCTCTGGACACTTTTGGTATGTGTTACATCAACTTTCAGTGGAAATAAATATGAGAAGAATATTTGAAGTGTGAGATGATATTGCTTATCGACATCTTCTCACGAGCCGATATGTTTTATGATAAAGTGCTTCTGGTTATTGCTTCATGTACACAATGTTATGATGATTCCGATGAGATCACAACCATCAGGGGAGAGATATGTGTACATCAGGGACGCACAACAGGTTCACATGATCGAACTTAGTCAGTTATTCCGGAGTTGATATCCGCAGAGATGATCAGTGCTTAAACCTGTTACTCTGATGTCATCGCTGCTACTCTTGTTGTGTACATGTGTACATTATAGGCTGATTGGTTATATATAAGATAACTGGAATGCATTTGGTGAAATGAAGATGTTGATATATTGTTCCCCGAACGCATAACCGCCAAAACCGCGGTAATGTGTGCATCAGGGACGCACAACAGGTTCACGTGATCAGGCTTACTCACTTATTCCAGCATTGATAACCGCAGAGAAGATCAGTGCTTCAACCTGTTTCTTTAGGTATATGTTTACTTCGGGGTGTTGAGCTTCGTACAATGAGACTCTTTGCCTTACTTCAACTTCTTGGGTGGAAGTGGTCTTTATACGAAGATTGTCGGTTTGGGGGGAAGCTACCAAAGATTCACATTGAGAAGGCTTAAGTTCAGAAGATTTTTTTTCAGGAGCCTCGAAAGCTTTGGTGGTGAAAATTTAAGAGATGTTGACTACTAACTTCTACCTCTTTTCGGTATTCATGTCAACATCTTCTTACATTGAATAATTTATTTTGTAAATATCGTATACCTAATTGTAAATAGAAAATTTTAAACCACCGAAAAGAAAATAGAAAAATATAAAACCAACAAAAAATCCATAAAAAAAAAAAAAAAAAAAAAACAGAAAATACCAAAAATATTGTTTTCTCAAGGCATGTCTTCTGGTATCGATAACATATACGGTCTTAGAAATGTCATTCAATAATGACACGGGATTTTAGATGAATCTCGAGCAGAAGTTCAAATGTTTTTCAAAACATGCCTAAAAATGGTTTACGCATTCGCAGATCAGTATGCTTAAACAATGGCTTGCAGTTATTTCAGACTGCAACCCGCTTTTCAAGAAAGGAAAGTGCTGCGCAAAATCTATTTTTATAAATATCGAGCTCTTATCCTAAAAACAAAAATGAGGAAAGCTCGTTGCCAAAATGACGGCTTTTCCTATACAAATGCTTTTCATTCTAAAGATTCTTCTGGAAAATATTTGCTTTTCACATGGTGGTAACATTGTTTGAAAATAAATCGCACGAAAATTTTTGAAAATCAATCGGACTCAATTTTTCATAAATTTTTATCACTCAATCTATGACTTGGGTCATTGATTGAGGGGGAGAGTGATTTCAAATCTCATATTTTCAAACAATATTTCATCAAATGAGTCCATTTGTACATTATTAAGTGGTGAATAAAGTTTTGGTGTTATGTGTCGCGTGGTATGATTTTTCGTTATACTTAAAAGATCTTTCAAAATGAAATTTCACGTTATACTCAAAGATCTCTCAACTTATCATACCCTGACACTATGTTGACATTGAGGACCGAGGCTTGAACTGTTGTGTTTAAAACAAAGCCACATCTTTCCTAATTTTTTTTCTAAATCATTTAAATCAATTGGGATCACAAATCTCAAAAGGTTTAAAATTTTTGATCGGGGGAGAGATTGAAATTTAAATACCAAATCTGATAAAATGGTGATTGTTTTAAGACTAAAAAAAGGCACTCCTTCCTTGATAAACGATTTCAAATACCGACGCACATGTTGAGGGGGAGCATTTATAAAAGTTTAAAAACCCGAAGCAACCGATAACACCAAAGTTTTAAAATAAAAGTCTGATAAAAAGGTGATCGTTTAAAGACTCAAGCAAGCACTCCTTCCTCCACGTGCTAAATGATTTCATAAAACCAATGCACATGTTGAGGGGGAGCATTTTTAGATGATCAAAAATAATTGAGGTACAAAATGCTTCGATTTTATATCACAAGTACCTTGATTGGTTTTTCAATTGGTTTCCATGTAGAAAGAAAAGTACCACAAGACCGACCATTTTAATTAAAGCATTGGAGATATAAGAATGGTAAGGTTAGGTATTTGTTCCCATGATCCCGCTAGAGCCGGAGGGATCTACCCAGGGGATAATCCAATAGATAGTGTAGAAGTCCTTAGGTATGATGAAAAAAGGAGAAAAGTGAGAATAAGGGAAGAGTGCCGACTGAGATATAGCTAGGACTGGAACAAACCCAACAAGGTTCTAGTGATGAAATCTCGGTAAGCACTGAAGGGGTTGAAGAATGAAAAAGAAATGAAAAGTGAAAGGGTGAAAAGAAATAGCCCTCCAATAATTCAACCTTAGGGCAAATACCGGGTTCATTACATATGCTACTGGTGGTTACTAAGGTAATGCCGGTATTAAAGACAAGACGTCATGGACCCAGTGACGCACTACACTAAAATTCCCAGCTACTCAAGTTCTCTTAAAAGGACTTGTTTTATTCTCACGGGGAACCTACATAATCTATCGACTTTCTCTTAGAGACTGTTGATATTGAAAAAAAGGAGACCCTCTCCCTAGTCTCCGCTTAGGGAACCAAAATTCACTATTGAGCCTAGAGCCAAGAGATCATCAATAAATCTTATTAGGACACACAATTCATGAAGACTTACTATTTTACACAATGTGGAAAGTGAGAATATATATTGAGATTCCTACGCATTATCCTCGTGGTATTGCCAGAACATTCGAGTGATACTTAAAGTATTCACAATGAAGATGGAAATACTTCTAGAGCCAACATTAAACAAGCTCTTGGTGGGTGACATGTGAGATTTTTCATGGATCAAGCTTGTGACAACTGGAAAGAAATGATGGGGCGATTCACTCTTGAATCAAACTGGTTCCAGGAAATGGATTGACAAATGCTTTTGAAAAACCTTTCGATGTGCTCTACAATTCTTTTCTAAGAACATCGACTGTGCGTTAAGTTCTCAAACAAAAGTATTTATGATTGAAACTTGATTTTTCTCATAAAACCTTTGTCGTATTGCAAAACTCTCTCTCTTCAGCAATACGCGATTGTTTTTCAAATCAATTTTTCATCAATCGCTGAATCTCAATTATTGGTTCACTCACTCCGTGTTGTCTACTTTGTGACATTCCGGTTTGAGAACGGCTAGATCAAGCTGCGAAACCCTATCAAGGAGATTCTTAAGAATTCTACCTGATCACAGGCAGTATTTATACTGATCAACGGGAAACCGTAGTTCTTGCAACCCCATTCAACGAAAGTGAACAAAGACACTTTCATGTGTTTTATTGCTAACTGTTGTTTGCATGAACATCTAACGGTTGCAGCTGATCATAATTGAGAAGTCAATCCATAACCACATGCTCACACCACATACTCACGTTTAAAGAAATCATGATAATCTAAAGACCTTAAGCAATGCTTCCGCGACTCTGATGCAAATATCATGATCTAAAAAAGTGTGAGCATGTCGGTCCAGAAGTCACAAATATCACATGGAGGTGATACAAAAAAGGATGATCCAGAGATTTACTGTGGATGATGATCTCAAAGAAAGCTCAAAGATCACCAAGTCGTGGATCAGTCAAAGATCTCCACTGAAAGTACAAAGTATGCGGACTTTGAAGAATCAAAGAAATTGAGCTACAATACAAAGAACGTGTAATAGAATGATAGAATTCAAAATGTATTATCCAAATGTAAATGAGGTGACCTCCTTAGGGGGATATTGTTAGGATTTAGTAAATCCGTAAGTTAAAGACTCGGTCACCTCAAGTATCTGTAAGCATTAGAAAGCTCGTAGTCTTAGATGTTTAGTTATTAGAAGTAGTTAGTTAAGTAACACCGTGGAGGACGGACTAGTCTTTACCCACTATATACCTGATCCACAGCCCGTAGGTGGCGTATTTTGTAAAAACTATAAATACCTTCTACCTCCCAAGGTAGAAGGTGGAGCTTGATAATATACCATTTACTTTCTCTCACTAGAAGTTACCATCCTCTCACTTTCTCTCTCTAAAACCTTCTAATATTCGATCCATAATCTTGTATGTTTGTGTGTTTATGATAACCAATATCTAACACATTTCATTAAAATCATCAATTGCTCTTTAACCCTTCATCACAAACACGTCAATTCTTATTTTAGGAACATAATTACCCAAAACCCCAATTTGGGTGTAAGAACCCTAATTTATGAATTATCAATTAAATCCAATTATTACATAACCCATAAAACATTCCCAACTTCCTTCCTAGATCATCATATGATCATATCTTGATCATATGTTGAATTCCCACTTTCCTCATAATCTCTAACCTCACTTAAATCAAGATAGGGAGTCACTTACTTGTATAAGAGTGGTTACTATGAATGATCTCTTGCATAATACTTTATTCACCATCATTGTTAGATATAGGATTTCACAAACACATCAAACCATGATTCATAAGAGGCGTACAATCTAGATTTTAGAGAGAGAAAGTTGAAAGGTTTTGGGAACTTGGTGAGAGAAAGTAAAAGTATTATTATGAGCTCCAACCCTCTACCTTGGGAGGTAGAGGGTATTTATAGTATCTTACATAAACGCCACCTACGGGCTGTGGATCAGGCATACAGTGGGTAAAGACCCGTCCGTCCTCCACGGTATTACTTAACTAAATACTACCTAACATTAAATAACTACGACTACGAGCTTTCTAACGATTACATATACTTGAGGTGACCGACACTTCAATAACTGGATTTACTAAATCCTAACAATCATTCCTAATTCACAAAGCTCATCCTCTTTCCTCCCCTTTCCTCTCTAAACCGACACCACCAAACACACAATCAACTCTTCTCCTTTTCTCTAGAATTCTCCACTTAACTGGATATTTATCTAGTTAGTTGGTGTAGTTTGGTCATTGAGCAATATTGGTCCCTTTAGTCCCTTTTCTTCAACTTTGGCCATAGTTCACTTTATAACACATTTAGCACTTAACAACTTTAGTCCCTTAAGTCTACTTTCTTTATAATTGTGACACATCATATTTTCTATAATCATTTACATAACCTTGATACTTTATAGTTTGACTATCGGGTTTGACTAACCAATCCCGTAAGTCCTTAAAACTTATAAAAGTCATAGTCAACTATTCAAATGACATTCTCATAATAAATACGTAAGGCCCGAGTATCAGGTTGTTATAGAAAGTTTGAATATAATTAATACTGTAGAAAACTAGAAGGGGGGTTGAATAGTTTACCGATTAAAATCTTTGTTTTGAAACTTAGTTAGAAAGGTTAGAGAGAAGATATGTATGAGAGTATGTTAGAAAGGGATAGGAAACTACTTGGCTTGGCATTGCTATTTATAGCCAAATTGGACCCAGAGCGACGGACGGACCCCTTAAAAGGGTTCCTGTGTACCAATTTGGTAAATGCTTATAGTCGACAACCAAGATATCAAATCTTAGCTAAAGTCAACTCTATCTAAGTGAGATTGTGCAAGATATGAAGAGTACAAATCTTCACAAAATATCTAATGGAATCTTCCAATGATTTCCATGATGTAATACATGATGTCAAATGTTGTATTACTATTTATAGAAATATGCAAATGCTTAAGTAGTGTTTGGTTTTAAGAACCTAACACATTCTACAAACTACTATCATACATAATGATTAGAGTCATATCAAGATGTTACTAATCATAAATGTAAATGCTTGAATGATGAATATATTGTTTGAGAAAGCTTGTTTTAATATCTAATAAACTTGACAAGCTTTAAGCTTTTATAAATTAAATTTACTTTTGTTGTTAACAAAACTTAGGCAAAGATCAAAAATATAAATAACGTTTAATGACGATATTTGTATTAACAATCTCCCCTTTTGTTGAGGACAAAATATAAATTTTATTTTTATAAAAGAAACAAAGTTTGTACAAGAGTTATAAAAATATTAGTTTTAGAACTTGAAAAGGAAATGATAATGCAAGTATATGAAATTTGACTTTTTATGAAAGTCAAAGAATTCACTAGTTGATGCATGATGTTGACTTTTTAGAAAGTCAGTATGCGTTTGACTTTTAAGAAAAGTCAAGTATTATCAATGAGAGTTCCTGTTTGACTTTTTAGAAAGTCAATGTATGCGCTTTTGACTTTTTTAAAAGTCAAATATAAATAATTTCAAAGTTCTATATTTCTCCCTTTTGTCTCAACAAAAGAAGATGCTATGCGGAATGTAATGAGCTCGAGCTATTCTCTCCCCCTTGTTCAAAGCTCCCCCTAATTTGGGTGCTTTAATGGGAAGATACATGGATTGTGAAAATAAAGCTAAAAAAAATGTTAGTAATAATGATCATTCACAAGCATTTCCAAGCACTATGTGATGACACCAACAATATGATAAACAACATTCATTAGTTAAAATTTTTCATGAATCAAGATCATGAAAATAGCACACAATGATGTGTTTTGAGTACAAGAAATAAAAATAATCCTAAGAAAGCAAATAAAAGAAAGACGATTCTAAAACCATCCTAAAGTGATGGTGGATGGGAAAGAGCGCTTGAGACGCCAAGAATGTGGTTGAGGATGAACCTCATTTCTTCGTGGAAGTCATGGACCATAACCCGAGTCCGTTCTACGGTTTGACCCGTTTGCTCACAAGTTGAGCAACCATGCCTTGGAGGGAATAAAGTTTGGGGAGGTTGTGGTGGTGGAATGGTGGATGTGTTGGTGGTGTTGGGAATGTTTGGAGTGGTCATGAGGGATGCAAGCAAAGCATTTTGCATTTTCATTGTCTCACTTAAGTGAGAATCCATCATGCCTTTGAATTGGTGGAGGTTGTGGAGTTCGGCTTGAATCTCCTCTCGAGTGGGATTATCATCCCACATGCACTCCGAAATGTCCTCAATATGAGGGGACATTGATGATGGAAGTGGATGATCCCCGTATAAAGGACCATGAATGTCCTTGTGAATGGGGTGAAAAAGGAGAGGTTTTGGCCCTAATGGGGCGCGGGTCAATGGATGACCGAGGTGACTCATGAGCGATTCGCTCAATTGTGCCAAAAGATGGCAATGGTGGTGGATGACTTGGCCTAGGGGGCAAGTCCTCCAAGTCCTCTAGGAAAGGATTTGGTGATGTTGGTGGAGTTGAAAATAACTCCATGGGAGTGAGAGTGGGGGACCTTGGTGAAGGTGGTGAGGGTGTTTTGGATGTTTGGATGGGTGCCGGTGGAGGTGAAGTAGGTGTTTTTGTTGGTGGTGGAGTGGTGATCACAATGTGTGATGAAGTGGGTGTAGCTAGGGTAAGATTTGTATCATCTCTAATGGGAGATGAGATTGTGAGTGGTGAAGATTCGGATGATGAGCTAAGATGAACAAAGCAACAAGGCCTTACGCTAATTCTAGCGGTTTTCTTGCAAGGTTTTGGTGATGATTTAGTCATTTTAACTTGGGTTTTGATTTGCTAGATAGTAGTGAGAATGAAGAAGGTGTGAGGATGATCATGGTAAAGCCTTTCAATTTATAGAGGTAAGAAATTGTTGAGAAATGGTTTGATTTGATGTTGAACCATTGAAGGGATGAGGTTCCTAATGATTTGGAAGTGGGTTGAATGCTAGTCATATCACCCAAGTCAATCCATTCAAAGAAGATGGAGTGAAGAAGAAAAGATATGCAATAAATGTGTTCTAATGAGTGGAATTTCCTAATATTGATTACCTGATTTGAAGGTACCAAATATTTGGTTCCTTCCTTTATGCCAAAGGGCTCCTTGGGTGGATTTTTCAAATTTTTGAAATTTGGTGGGAAATGGATTTCTTATACACCTTAGTACATAATACTAGTTCTAATACCAATATAAACTAGTTAAGATTGATTTATAAGTGATGGAAGATAATTTGGAATCACGAAAGAGTCGAATTTAAAATTACCGGAGGATCCACGGCACCAAAAACATACACGGACGGTACCCTAAAAAGGGTGCGCCACCGCCTGCATGTGTATGGCGTACCAAACTATATAAAGGACGGTACCAAAATTATGGTGCCGCCGGATCCGCGGAGTGATCTTGAAAATTGGTCGAGTTCGCTTTTTAGGTGTCCGCAAATTTCCAAACCCGAATTTTTCTCAAAAGTCGTTATACTAAACATTTCTAGTTAAGAAAAGTAAATAACACATATGTAAACATAGTGGAGCATAGATTTTGAGCAAGGCTTATTGATTTTCACAATATAGTAAAAATGGGTAAAATTTGATAGCATATTTGTGCTATCCCCCTGCATGAGATTGTTAGCATACACCATTGTTTCAAGTTATATTATCATCCTACATAATAAAAGCAACTAAATAGTGTCAAACATTAACGATAATGCATTGTTCCAAACACTCCTTAAAGTACCCTTATTTGTCTAATTTCTTGTAAATCTTGTTCATCATCCTACCAAGGCACTTGAACATTCCCTTAGTTTGCTTGAATTCTGCTGATTCATTCTCAATCTCGGGAAGAGATGCGTAATACTCATGAGGTGGAAGATGAGAGCTTGGAAGACCATCATCGGAGTTATTTGATGATGATGATGAAGGTGTTGGAGGTTTAGCTCTCTTGCCTTTAGTCTTAGAAACTCGAGCATCACTCAAAGGCACAAAGATGTGAGGGATGAGATCATAGTGAAGGTGCATCCCTTTTGGGGTTGGTGGAATTGGAGCGAAGTTTCTATAGAGACGGGTGAGAAGCATCCCGTATGGTAGAGCAACGGATCCTTGAGTTGGAATATCAATCATTCTCCTAGCTATGTAGTAGGCTAAGTTGAATGGTTGTCGGGTGGACAAGTTGTAGAGCATGTGGCAAAGACAAGCGTTTATGTGATCCCTATTCCCTATGGTGCTAATGACGTTTGCTCTAAGTAACTCCTCCCATTTCTTAAATTTGTGCTTAAGTTCATTTAGCTCCATTCCATATGGATCTCGATCTACCTCTTTTCCCTTCGGTTACTCGGGTTGTATCCGTTTTTGGGTTAAAAGGTGTTCACGGATGACATCCTTATCAGCCAAACGGGTTAGATAGGGAGAAGTGCGGTCATTGATTACATCAAGGGCGGTGAGTGACCACTTATCCGTGTAGACACAAGTTCCTCGGTTGGGAATTCCTAGTACTCTAGCAAATTCACTTAAGGTGATGGTGTAGTCATTTTGGTTGATTCTAAAGCTAAGACAAAATTCATCATCATCTTCATCACTAAAACTGGTCACACTAGCATAGAATTCTAACACGAACCTAGGACAAATTGGTTCATCAATGTCAAGAAGACAATCAAATTGAATGGCGGCTAGTTCTTCACGAAGATTGGTATGCTCAAGGAATGATGGGTGAATGGTTCTACCCTCGTGGAAATACCTTGATTCTAGACCCCTAAATATTTCTACTTGTTCCTTGGTGAGTCCTTTGGTTTTGTGGTGTGATGCGCTCCAGAACAGTCAAGCTTTATCACACAAGCCTGCCACTTGTGAATGGCCCAAGTAATCGCAATGCTTAAAACGGCTCAGGAACGAAATCAATGAAGATCTGAGGAGTATAGGGTCTCCCCGGGTCGTTATGTCCCAAAATAGGCTATGCAATGGATTATCAAACGTGATAGTGATTCTGAGATTTGAACGGAAAAAGGGATATTGTGAATTATTATAACTCTACAGAAAGCCAACAAATTACAATGGCTTAAATGCAAATTAAAGGAAATTAAAAAGATAAAACTATTAAATAAACGCTTATCACTATTTTAAAATGATGAACGCTTTAAAACTTAAAACTTAAAACTTACGCTTAAAATAAAGTTATTACGTGAACACAAAAAATAAAAAGTGAAACTTATACAATATAAATCCTAAAAAATATGAAAATACATTTTACAATCCTATTGATAAAAGAAAATTTTTAGAAAAAGAAAATTATTTTTATAACTAATTATCTAGCTTATTATTAATTAAAAACTATTTTTAACTATTAAATAATTACCTAAAATGAAAGAAAATATGAAATAAGGTTTGAAAAATAAAATTAAGACTTAGAAAATCTAAAATATCAAAAAGAGAATTTTAAAACTGAAAATATATTTTTAGACTTTTTAAATAATCATTATTAATTAAAAACTAATTTAAACTTATTAAAATTAAGAAAAATAACAAATGAACAGTAAAAATTATGAAACTTTACAGGAAAATCTAAAATATTATTCTAATCATGGGAAAATATAAAAGTTAGATAAGCCTACTAATAAGCTGAATTGGACAAATAAGCGCTTTGAATAAGCACTTGAAATAAGCTAAAAGCTAACTATAAGCTACCATAAGCTACTAAAGCCTAAATCTAACCTAAACGAGCTAATGCAACTGATTGGGAAGTAAAAGCACAAGCTACGAAAAAACTTCTACCCGTGATTTAAATAACTTGCTATATGCCAAACGGAATACAGGCCCTACTTAAGCACCAATTAAGCTAGCTTATAAAATTCCTAAAAATAAACTAAAATGATCATGAAATCCACGACCAACCAAAGATCTTGTATCCCAAATTTGAGCTCAAATGGACTTATAATGAATCAGAGTGAAAATTCCACAAAATTTGGCAAAAATCACGTTTTCACTTATTTTTCTTTTTGGTTTTTGTTGTTGGAAAGCCTAAATAAGGACTAAGATGGAACTCTTTTGTGAAAACAAATCTTATGAGAACCACTAAATAAGCTATTTGAGACAGCTTATTTACCCCAGCTAATGATTATGAACAGGTGAACCGACACACCTTGGGTTGACTTTTGTGAGCAGCACTAGTCTAATGATAAGCGGTCTAAAGAAAAAAGGAACAAGCTAAACTCGGATCAGTTCAAACCCTCATACCAAGGCTGAAAGGACAACAATGATGAAAAAGAAAAGCAATGAAAAGCTGGGTGAAATAGCTGGTTGTAATGAGAATAAACTAGGAGAGCTGGCTAAACTAGAATGATGATAAGCAAAATAGACTATAAAAGTATGAAATAAGTGGAAATGCATCTAAACTAATCTAAATCGCCCTAAGGGGTTCTAAGGAACCTAATAAGCACAGTGTTGCTTAACATCGATAAAGCACTAATAATAAAAACAAACTTAACTTAGTGAAGTGGGACGACAACCAGAGTGTCAAAAAAGCAGGTACTTTTTGAGCTTATTTGAGATAAAATTTGTCAGAAAGGGAGTTAGGTATTGAGCTTCGGCTACTTAAGTACACAGGCCAACTTTCTTTGCCCCAAGACATACCACAGATAGCACTTTACTGAGCCTTATTAATAAGAGCAAAAATGAATGTGCAGGGTCAGCTAGAATAACAGGGTAAACAAAATTCAAAGGGAACTTATTATGAGCTTATTTTTAAAATTTGAACAATGTGATTCCAAGAAGTGACAAGCTACAAAACGTAATGTTAGTATGGGTGACATTAAAAACTACGTGGAGACAAGAACAAATCTAACAGCGGCTTAAAAAGAAGTCTTAATTGTCTCTTGTTATGGGGTACACTAATTGTCAACGGGGAATTAACATTCAAGCAAATCGATTTCTACTCAAGATTAAACTAAGCTAGCTATGACCAAGAAGCAATTAAAATGGACAATTACTTAGTCTGAACTGCGCTGTAAGTTTGAGGGGAAAACGAGATTTGCAAGATTTGAATGTCAAACAAGCTAAGAAAATAGCTAATGAACAACAAATAGATAATTTTGGTTTTGAAACACAAAAAAAAATGAAACTTAAAACTTGTGAAAATTTTGTAAAACCTTTTTTACTTCATAAACCTTGGTTCCAATACTCAAAATATATTTCACTCCACCGACAAACTAGGTAGAAACTTATTTTAACCCATAAACTTGCTTGAACCAAAGCGGCTTCAGAAACCAAAATGGGTCAAAAATGGTTCTTGACCCACTTAATTTGCTAATCCAAACACCACTTCGAAAAAGGGGAAAAGGAAACTTTTAAACTGTGGAGACTTAAAGAAGACTAGTTTTCTACACCAAAAGCTCACCTCGAAGCTTAAATCGCAGGACTCGTGGAAACACTTTCAATCATATAACAAAACCTTAAATGATATTAAAACCTATGAAGAACAAGAACTTTGGATAAATAAATTAAAACTAAGAAACTGAATTGGCATTCAAAAAGCAAAGATTACATCGAATTAAATAACAACAAAATTACTTGAGCTGGGGACTAGAACACTACATTGCGGGTTTAAACTAAAACTGAAAAAAAAAGAAACTAACTAAGAAAACCGGGACTAACTCTTATACAATGGCTTCAAGAGCTATTTATGCTACTCTCGATGTCCTTAAAATCTCTCTACTTTGGTCTTCTCCTACGCCCACTTGAGATTGGGGAAGCCAAATCACGCTGCTCTTCCATCGGCCAGGACCACTTTGCTACTTTTCTTCACAGTGGTTTCTTTTCGGTGTGTGAGATAAGCGTGGGGGGGTGTTGGTCGTGTGAAGCGTGGGTTGAAAGGGTTTTGTCACCGCTCATATCACAATTCTTGGGAGTTGGGGAAACTAGGTTTGGTGGAATCGGGGAAAAAGAAAGTAGATGGGGCGTTAACTCATTGACTGGGTTAGGGTTGGGTGATAACTAGGGAACGGGTATAAGTGTTGGACTGGACCGGGTTAGGTTTTAGATGGGCTTAAGGAGGTTTGTTTTGGGCTTGGGATAATTATAGGATCCGTTTGGTTTGTTTATTAAACACAAGGACCTCTTTTGCAATTTCATAAAACCAAAGGACCAATTCTGTAAATTATGAAAAGTAGTCCAAGGACTAGTTTTGCCAACCTTTAATAGACCAAGGTCTAGTTTTGACACTTTTGAAATTTCCAAGGACTAATTTTTGACCATTTTTGGATTTTCGTGGACTAGTGAATTTCTCAAATATTTTTAGATTTTCCACCAAAGGACTAAATATGACAATTTATGATTCCAAAAGGACCTTTGGTGACTTTTCTTTTAAAATAAATGCTTAGGGACTGATTTTGCCATTTTCTCAAAGTCTGGGACTGAGAACGCCAATTATGCAAACTTTGCTCGTTTTTCATCCGATTTTGAACATTTTGCATCCAAACATATAAAATGCATTTTTAAAAAGATATTTTCAAGATTTTGATGCATTTCTGAGCATTTTTAACCGTTTTGCAGTTCCGATTTGACTAAAAATGATGAGTATTTACACACTCATCATGGTGTTTGGGAATGTAGTTAAGAGTGTCTTTGTGATCATAGAATCTTGCGGCTACCATGGTTATTCCTAAGGACAAGAATTAATATGTTAAAAAAATGAAAATAAATTTTAGCAGTTTTTGATTCTAGTGTGTGCCTATATGAAAAAACAATTTGAGTTATGCGGTTATCTCGACTTTTTTTATGCACAAAAATGGTTTTAGTGGGGTGTTTGGCAAATACCATGAGATAACTTAAAATGCTCCTAATTCAATGTGGCTACATTTGAATATATCCGAGTGCATATTAGGGATTATGCAATACCTTTAGTATTCAAAAGAGCATGCAAGTGATGAAAATTTAACGCTTTATTTGTATTAGCAATGAAAAATGTTTTCCTACAAGTGAGAAGCTTTTCAAAACTTTTGACATGGGGTGTTTGGTTGTTTGAATAAGGCCTTATATTTATTATCTATTAATTAGTGGGAAACATGATTTGTTTATGCAATATGATAATGTAGCACCTAATTTGAATGACTAGTTATGCAATTTGCCAATTGAATTCATATTTGGTATAAAAACATACATAAAACCCCATGTAATAATTTGTGATAGTTTTGTGCATAAATAAGAATCCTAGACTCAAATTAAGAGATGGAATGTAGTTAGGATACTTACAATGATGTTATCTTCAGTGATTAGTAAGTGGGAAGATGACAATAATGAGCTTGGTTTAAGTTTTACACGTTTTGGTAAAGTGGGTTGTGAGGAAGAAGATGTTATGTATATAGCGATTTCGTATCAGAGGACCGCACGGCACCACATTTGAGTGTTAATAATTGGTTCATGTCAGTTTAGTTGCAGGTCAGATGTTGTGTTTTAGTTGGTTTAGAATCTTCAAGACCAAATTTCTTAAGCATGTCTTTTATATATTTAGATTGGTTAAAGAAAATACCATCTTCTAGTTGTTTAATTTGAAGTCCTAGAAAGAAGTTTAACTCACCCATCATACTCATTTCAAACTCGTCATGCATGATTTTAGAAAAATCATTACATAGTTCTTGACAAGTTGATCCGAATATAATGTCATCAACGTATATTTGAACAATAATAATTTGAGATTCCTTTTTCTTAGTAAAAAGAGTATTATCTACTAATCCCATAGTATATTTGTTATCAACAAGAAAAGTCTTAAGACGGTCGTACCAAGCTTTAGGTGCTTGTTTAAGGCCATATAATGCTTTCTTGAGTTTGAAGACATGATGTGGTTTCTCAAAGTCGGTAAAACCGAGAGGTTGAGCAACATACACTTCTTCGTTAATAAACCCATTAAGGAAAGCACTTTTAACATCCATTTGAAATAATTTAAAGTCATAAGCACATGCATAAGCAAGTAATATTCTAATAGATTCAAGTCTAGCTACCGTTGCATAAGTTTCATCATAGTCAATTCTTCTTGTTGATTATAACCTTGTGCAACAAGCCTAGCTTTGTTTCTAGATACTACACCATTTTCGTCCATTTTGTTTTGAAAGACCCATTTTGTTCCAATTATAGTTTGATCTTTGGGTTTTGGAACTAGTTTCCAAACATCATTTCTAACTAATTGATTTAATTCTTCTTGCATGGCAATTACCCATGATTCATCTTTTATTGCTTCATTTATGGTTTTGGGTTCAATGGTGGATACAAAACAAAAATGATTACTTTGATTTTGAGCTTGTGACCTTAAGGTTCTTTGATTAAGTTGTCCTATGACCTTTTCTAATGGATGACTTTTAGATTCTTTGATGTTGACAATTTCCTTATTTGATGGTTCATCTTCCTTGTTATTATTAATTTGACTTTCTATTATTTGACTTTCAACTAAGTCATCATCTACCAAAGGTGATGTCTTAGAGGGAGGTGGACTTTCGTCAAATGTTATGTTCAACGATTCCCCGACTATCATTGTTTCTTTGTTAAGGACAATGTAAGCTTTACTAGTTTGAGAGTAACCAAGAAATACACCTTCATAAGACTTTGGGTCAAACTTGGTGAGATAATCCTTAGTATTAAGAATAAAACATTTACAACCAAAGACTTTAAAATATCCTAATGTTGGCTTTTTACCTTTATAAAGTTCATATGGTGTTTTGTTTAGAAAGGACGATTAGGACTCTATTTAAGATGTATGTAGAAGTGTCAACGACGTTACACCAAAACTTTTGAGGAATGTTTTGTTCATTAAGCATTGTTCTACTCATTTCTTGAATTGTTCTATTTTACGTTCTACTACTCCATTTGATTGAGGTGTTCGTGGAGCGGAAAAGTTATGTGTTATACCATTTGTATCACAAAAGTTTCCAAATTGAGTTTCGTTGTCAAATTCACGACCATGATCCGTTCGGGTCGACACAATTTTGACACCTAGAAGATTTTGAATTTTCTTGCTAAGTATTTCAAATTTATCAAAAGCTTCATTTTGGTTTTCAAAAATAACGTCTAAGTAAACCTTGAGTAATCATCTACTATGACCAAAGTGTATAAGTTGCCTCCATAGCTTCTTATAGCGGATGGTCCAAATAAGTCCATATGTAATAATTCTAGACATTTAGATGTGGACACCATATTTTTAGATTTGTGACTACTATGTGTTTGTTTACCAATTTTGCAAGCGTCACAAAAGTGTTGGTCATATTTTAGTTTTGGTAAATTTCTAACCAACTCTTTTGAAGATAGGTTTTGTATAAGTCTCATATTAGCGTGACCTAAGCGCTATGCCAAAGAGATGAGCTATCGCCTAATGTTGTTAGGCAAAGTTTGTCATTATATGTTTTATCTATTTTCATGACGTATATGTTATTTTTCCTAACTCCTTTAGCTATGGTGATACCATCTTTTAGTATTTTACTACCATTTTCATCAAATAGTACTTTATACTTTTTATCACATAGTTGGCTAATACTAAGTAGATTAAATCCTAACCTATCCACATGAGCAACATTTTCAATAGTTAGAGAGTTATGAGCAATCGTACCTTTGCCAATGATTTTGCTTTTGAGATTGCTACCAAAGGTGACATTACCTCCGTCATACTCTTGGTATGATGAGAAGAGATTTTTGTTGCCCGTCATGTGTCGTGAGCATCCACTATCTTTATCCATTCATCAGGTTCCAATCCAACTTTCAAGCATACCTAAGAAGCGAATAACTCAAACATTTGGTCCCCAATATCTCATGGGTCCGTTTGGGTTAAACATACCATTTATTTGATTCATGTATGGAAATGATGGGTAAGGGTTCCATGGCATGTAATCAGGAGTTTGATATGGTCTAGGAAAGTTTTGATTCCAACCGTTGTGTTGGTAGTTAGGTTGAACGTTGTGGTTGCTCTTAGGAAAGGGCGTTTGGCAAAGAAGTTTTATATCGTTGTTGAGTAGTTTTTGATCTAAATTCATTTTAACAAGTCCTACTACTGATATAATGGCTGGTTTTAGTTTAACATTATCATTGGTTTTCTTTGTTACTTTAACAAATTCAAGATGCGGTCCGTATTGCAACATTCGTTATATTTGAAGTACCCAGGTACCATTTTGACAACGACGGAACCCTTATTTTGGTTCCGTTCGTCCGCGGCTCGCATGCTGTGAGCAATTTTGACAATGAATGTTCGTCCTTTTAGGCCGTTTTGTTTTGACTCTTTGGAATTAATACTTCATTAAAACCTAGCCCATTCATGTCTCCCGGTGTTTTATGGATTTTAACTATTTCATCGGCAATAGCGATGTTTTTGTTAAACCTTTTAAACTTAGAATTATTTTCTATTAAAACTTCTTGTGTGAGCTTTAGTTTTTCTATTTCAAGATTAAGCTCTTGACATGATTTACAATCATCGTCATTTGCTTTTCCTTTTCTAGTCGTTTTGCTTTTTCTTTTAACTCATATACCTCATTTTCCAAAAACACCTTTTTAGTTTTTAGAAATTTATTTTTAGTTATGATTTTTAGACTTAGCTCACACAATTGATTATATTGTTTTTGCAAGGTGTCATCATCTATAGAAGAATAAGAAGAGTCGGAAAGTACCTCATTTGACTCATGTGCCATTAGAGCGATCTCTTCCTTGCTTGATTCTTCATCGTCTTCACTATCACTCCAAGCACCACTTACAAAAGCTCGTTGAGTTTTGCTTTTAGTTGGCTTGGGACATTCTCCTATGAGATGACTTGCATCACCACATCTAAAACACTTTCTTTCACCTTTAATCTTCTTATCATCCCGATCTTTTCGAAATGGCTTCTTTTCTTCTCGAGGTTGTCTTACAAACTTTCCTCTTCTTCTAAAGAACTTCTTGAAATCTCTAACGGCCATGGCATACTCCTCATCTTCACTATCGAAACAAGATTCACCATCATCGCTTGATTCCGCCTTTGCTTTAAGAGCAACGGATTTGATCTTCTCCTTTCTTCCTTTGATGATCTCCGAATCTTTCTCCATTACCATTTCGTGAACTTTGAGGTTGCCAATTAGCTCGTCTAGTGACATTATTGAGAGATCTTTTGATTCTTCAATAGCGGTCACTTTAGCTCTCCATTTTGGATGGAGTGCTCTAAGAAATTTCCTGACAAAGTTCTTACTACGAAAAGATTCATCAAGTGCTTTAAGTGATGTAATGATAGTGTTAAACCGAGCAAAGCCACAATCAATGGTTTCATCTTCAGGGATAACAAATTGTTCATATTGTTGAACAAGAAGATCAATTTTGTTATCCTTGACTTGTGAATTACCTTGATGTGTAACAATTAAAGATTCCCAAATATCTTTGGCGGTTTCACACATAAAAATTCTTTCATATTCTTTTCTAGGTAAAGCATTATAAAGCATCATTTTAGCTTCATTATTTTTAGCAACTAATTTCTTTTGTTCATCAACGGAAATATCCTTTGTTGTAGAACTAAAATCTCCTTTAACAATAATTAACCAAAGATCTATATCTTTTGATTTTACATATGTTTCAAAACGGTTTTCCAATAGATAAATCCATTGGTTTCAAAGAGTGGTGGTCTTTGCATAGATTGCCCTTCTTTAAAGTTTTCGAATCCATGGATCGTTTCAAGTTTATAAAATACAAGTTATTTTAGAAATTCTTGAGCAACGAGGCTCTGGTACCAATTGTAGAAAACTAGAAGGGGGGTTGAATAGTTTACCGATTAAAATCTTTGTTTTGAAACTTAGTTAGAAAGGTTAGAGAGAAGATATGTATGAGAGTATGTTAGAAAGGGATAAGAAACTACTTGGCTTGGCATTGCTATTTATAGCCACAGAGAGTTGAAGCCCACGATCTCCCAGTTTAAAGGGTTTCACTCGCAGTCTACCTTTCAGGTACTTTGAACGCCAGTCTGACAAATAAGATATCAAATCTTGACTAAAGTCAACTCTATCTAAGTGAGATTGTGCAAGATATGAAGAGTACAACTCTTCACAAAATATCTAATGGAATCTTCCAATGATTTCCATGATGTAATACATGATGTCAAATGTTGTATTACTATTTATAGAAATATGCAAATGCTTAAATAGTGTTTGGTTTTAAGAACCTAACACATTCTACAAACTACTATCATACATAATGATTAGAGTCATATCAAGATGTTACTAATCATAAATGTAAATGCTTGAATGATGAATATATTGTTTGAAAGCTTGTTTAATATCTAATAAACTTTGACAAGCTTTAAGCTTTTATAAATTAAATTTACTTTTGTCGTTTACAAAACTTAGGCAAAGATCAAAAATATAAATAACGTTTAATGACGATATTTGTATTAACAAATACCATTTAACTAGTGTCTCGAGGGCACTCGTTTTGACAAACCTAAAAAAGTTTTGTTGAAAAGCAATTAAACTTTAATATGTTAAGACAAACGTACTATTTGGATTTCCTATTCGAGCATATCCAATTGTAAGTTAGAAATAGGTTGAAAAACATTAATAAAAGGCTTATTTGTGTTGGAGTAAAATGTTGAGAATGATACAATCTATGAAAATGCTGGGATTCCTCAACCTATTGAAGATCTTAATTGTGCGTGTGGTGAAATGAAGACAATAGGTTATTAATGGGTTAATGCATTGAAGTAGATGACTTAGGAGTTCTGTTGTTGTTGTTGGGTGACGATGGGCAACCATTAAAACCTTAAAGGAGTTCTGGGCAATCGATTAGTGGGGTTAATTCAAAGATTAACAATGTGGTTGATGGACAAGGTAAGGATCAAAACGATTCCACTAGTACTTCTGATATAGAAAACAACTTGGTAGATCCCACTATGCCAAGTGCTGAAGTTTCCTTTGCCAATAAAGAAACACATAAGGATTCTGAATTTGATGAGTCGGTATAGGTTGTTAACGAGCCAAATAAGGAAATTATTGTTTTGTGCAAATGTTGTTACTTCTAACAAGACACAAAACAAGGTTAATTATGGAACACTTGATTTGGAGAGCTCAAAATATGACGAGTTTGAATTAAAGATACATATTTCGTCGGTATATGAAGTTAATGGTAGAATGTCCAACACATTGTATGGGTATTTCATTGGAAAACGAGTGGCATTTTCAGTGTTTGAAGACCACGTGTTTAACGCGTGGAGGAAGTATGAAATCTAGAAAATGATGATGAATACGAAGGGATTCTTTTTCTTCAAACTTGCGTCCATAAAGGGTGTTGATGATGTCCTCGAGAATGGCCTATAGATGATATGCACCGTTCCTACTATTTTGAATAAATGGACTCCTACAACTAACCATATGAAAGAAGACTTAACCAACGTACTTGTTTAGGTTAAGATACATGATTTTCCTATGGTGGCCTTTACTGCGGATGGATTGAGTGCTATTGCTACTAAGATTGGTACACATCTAATGCTTGATTACTATATTCCTACTATGTGTAACGAGTCTTGGGGTAGAAGTAGTTATGCAAGAGCCATGATCGAGTTACAAGCGAAGAAAGATATGAAAGAATCTATGGCTATTATTGTTCCTAACAATGAAGATGATGGTCACCCTTGTGTGAGGGTCACATTTGAGTATAAATGGAAGCCTCCTCATTGCTCTAAATGCAAAAAAATTTGACCATTCCATGGAAATTGCCCTAATGTGACTAAAGAGCTTCCTAAGAAGAATGTTGATGATCCAAGTGATAGATTTAAGGTTGTGAAAAATCATGGTCCAAACAGGAAGAATAATGAAAAGACTATGAATTTTAGATCAAAAACTACATTGGTTTATCGACATGTCTCTGCTAGCAATGGTTCTGGAATGTTAAAAAAGCAAGTTAATGGGGTTTCCACCTAAAACAACACTAATATGGCAACAAATGTGAACAAGAAGGGCCCTTTAATTTCTGATGATATTTAACTTGTAGCACTAAGGAACTCATTTCAGCATTGAATAAAGACGATAAGGTTTTAGAGAAAGTGGAATTTTCAAATGGTGGAAATGATGGAAGGCTGGAAGTGAGTCTTATGGCTCATGATGAGCCCTCAGATCCAAGGATAGTACACAAAGAGTTGGTCTTGGAAAGTCTAATGTACAGGTTAACGAGGATAACGAGGATAGCGAGAGTGACGTGGAAAGTCTAGTGTATGATGAATATGCACATTTCATGACATCTAAAGGTACGAGAGAAGGACGTGGTATTGGAAATAAGAGTTTATATGAACAATGGATGGAAACCATGGACGATGATGAGTATGATCCATATGATGATGATGAGTACAACATACATGGTCTATCCGAGAACAAGAGGGCTTTTTGTGACGCTTTAGACATCTCAAGCTTTGTGGTTGAAGAAAATAGTAGGTTATATTTGGTGTAGTGTTGAGTCATATGTAATCTAGTAGTAGTTGTTCCTTCGTTTGTCAAAGTAGTTTGCTTTATTATATATGTTAGCTTTATCGCCTATGTAATGGGCTGAGAATGTAGGATTTCATTCACATTTTTTGTACTTAAACGTTTTCTTTTAAGTAATCTTTTTATCGGGTGTTAAGAACTTTTTGCCAAAAAAAAATAGATGATTTAGGAAAGGGTTGATATATTTCAATATTTAAAATTAGTTTTGAAAAATTTGAAATTGGCACGAGAGATGGTCTAACATATCAATGATGGAAGGACCAGGTTTGCTTGAACAAATTAAAACAAGGAAACTTCAAAACTAAATACTCCTAAATGCAAAACCAATACCTAATATGGGTATCAACTTACTAAGGAAATTTTGAAATTTACAACGACGAAGTAATTTTGAAGTTTGAAAATAAATGAATGAAGTTAGTGTTGAAATTTTAATAGCATGACAATCATAAATTCATAATTAAAGACAATAAACATCAAGTACACATGCGAAAGCGTATAGGAACATATAATGAATAATTAATTAATTAAATGCGTACATTTGATTCTAGCTAAACAAGAATCAATTCCAAGCTAGCAATTGAGATGAACCCTAATTAGGGTTTATAAGGATTATAAGAATTGCCGCTTACCGTTTTTGCAATTCAATCCAAGATACTTACAATAGTGTGTAAGTACCACGTTCTTGTACACACGTACTATAACGAATTAAAGTAAATGCTAGTTTTGGAACACTAAACGATTTGTTTAAAAAAAACAAAGTGATCGACCCTATAGGTATAGGGAACGAACGGTTATGACTAAAACAAGAGAAAACACAAGTTTAGGTTTAGGTTATATGTACAAGAGATGAATAACAATGAACCTAAGCCTTGTATTTATACTTGTAGAAACTTAGAGTCCAAGTTAGGTTAGGATATGCTCTCCTAATACCCCTAGCCGATATGTTATACACCAATGGGTGTTTCCGGAACCTTCTTGACTCCTAATTTTCTCTTCAGTCCTTTTCTTTAGCATTTAATGACCGTTAGTCCATTACGTTTAATTACTTAACGTTCGTTAGTCTTTCGTGTAATTAATAACTATATACAACCTTTTATATTTAATTATTAAACTTTAATTCTCATACGTAAAGTGTATAATCCCGTGGTCTCGAGTTCGATCCTAACTCACGACTACTAATTTATGTCCATTAAACTAACAGTTAGTTCTTCCTAAAACTTTATACAAGCCTACTATATACCCTTCCAGGCTTTGTTAACGACAATTCTTGAAAATGTGTTTAAAAGGTAATCTCACGTTTGATCATAAGTTATGAATCATGAACAAATGTTGGTATCGTTTTTTTAACTATATTCCACTGTTCAAATAAATTATGTCGCAACCTTAACTTCGTAGTAATTCTTTGTTGATTGTTCAGCTCTCGAGGAACAGGTTGTGTTGGTGATTTTACATCACTGATATTATTTAAGTGTAATGGATTAACTTAGTTGACCAATGTGCAATTGTGATAAATGTTCAACAAGTCGGGGTTGTGCGGAGTGCACACTTGTATGACGTTATTGTGATTATTATTCGGGGGCGAAGCCCCGAATGACGAAGGGTCGTGGGCGCGCCACGGTAGAAGGGTCCAAGGGTGGCGGCCCAGGTCATCAAGGGCAGGCGCGGTCGGGGTCGAGCTTGGCGGTTAATATAATCTGCTATAGCGGTTGTAACCGACAACCAGTTTTGGTCATATATTTCGTATTCTGGTTCTGTTCATAACTTATAAAAAAACATATTCTCAAGTTAAAATCTGAGTTTTATCCGATTTGAGATTTCGGTAGAACCACCGAAATACTTCAATCTGATAGTATTTACACGACTCTCAGATTACTGTGATCAAATTTCCTAACAGGTTGGTGCTTAAAGCTCCCCCACACGCTGCTCGATTGTTAGTGGTTATCCATGCCCAGCATTTTTTTGGATCAAAGACATATTGTTGAAATGTTCTTCTAGAAATCACGTTGGCTAGCATATATTGTTATGAAAATGGTTTTTGTAAACCTCTGTTGTTTTTCCTAGTTTCTCGCTAGCTTGTATCAGTAGCCGGTGATACT
The DNA here is from genome assembly GCA_910596185.1 of Chrysanthemum makinoi. Lineage (NCBI taxonomy): Eukaryota > Viridiplantae > Streptophyta > Magnoliopsida > Asterales > Asteraceae > Chrysanthemum > Chrysanthemum makinoi. Next base: position 286,953,999 of record OU343221.1, read on the forward strand.
TCAGTGTATTGAAGAGTCGCTCCATTGTACATATGTCTGTCTCTTTCGGGTTAATGCTGTGTGTCCGTATGAGGTTGTTGTTCGTATCATTTTTTATGTAAATGTAATTTTGCTTTCAAATAAAGTTACTAATCAACGAGTGAGAGACAGGCGATACATATGTAAAACATGTTCAGCCCATCATGCAAGCTGTAGCTAGTACGTACATATCATTCTTTGCACGTGTGCCTCATTAAACTCCTATCCACCGGACCCTTATCCTCACCCTCTAATTATAAACATTTAAGGTTGCGTATAGATATCTAGTTAATTCTTATCATGTAACTTCTATTTTAGAATCGTACGTTTTGAAACTCTAGTTACATTAGTGACCAATATGGTCACATTCTCACATAAACATGAAGGTGAATATAAGTTGGAAAATAATTGATTGATCAAAAACTTCTTAATTGTATGCCTAATATATGTAGAGTTATATTATTAAATTGTGAAACATTGTTACAACCAATAAATTATTCACATGCAATTTTAAACATAAAATTAAGCTTAAAATTAGATCTCTCAATCATTGCATGTAGTTTGGGTTTGAATTCTCTTTTGTTATTATCATTTGCTACAAAAGTAAGTGGGGTTAGATATTCGGTATGAAATTCACGAGAAGACATCCATGCTTCGCAGCTGTCGATTTAAGTGTAAACTTCCATATAATTTACTCGTACAAAATAGCTCAAGCTTGGAATATACAAATTATTTTGAAACCAAGCATAAATAACTCTTAATAACCAATTAAGAACAAACCTTGAGGATCAGAGTTTTCTCCGTCACTAAACTATAAACACTGAAAATAAACTAATTCAATATGGCTTATAATAAGTATCATATTGAGCATATTCTGTCAAACATCACATGCAACAACTTTCCGGCCAGCATTGATCGCAGATGAAACGGCATTACATGCAGAAAAAAAATCATGTTCGTCAAAGCGCGGCTAGACACTGATCATGAGTGAGCTGATGATGGGTCAATATGAACAATGTCTTAAGTGCGAGATATCCTTGGGGCAGATTGTGTGGCCGTGTCGCCAGCTATCAAGTTAATGTTCTCATTAGAATCATAAAATCTAACATACTGTACTATACAATCACTTAAACATAAAAGATAAGCATATGATTCTTACAATAAAATAACCGTGGGGTTGCATGGGCAGATGTAAATAAAGTGGTAAGTTGTCCTATTTGTAACGAAGTCAAATATTGGGACCTCAAAATCGTGGTTATGTTGGACGGCGTATGCACGTGGAACCCTTGGTAGCCACTCCAGTCGACCCCATTTGCTTATTCTTCTTGTCCACAATTTAGTCACAAAATTTATACAATAAACGAAGAAAATAGAGACAGTTATAGTAAAAAACCACCAATTATCTTGTTTAAGCCCATAATGATTTTCAATTATTGAGACACGTACGATGGTATTGATTTGACTCGTTGTCTTATCCCTTCACTCCAGTTACTATGTCAAGTCATCACGCACCTTATTATTTTCTTAACGGCAGTATAAAAAAATGTTATTACCTTAATCTATTTTTTAACAAAGTTATGGCATGCATGATCATACAAGAAATCATTGGATCTATAATCCAATCATACCACACACCACACCAGGTCAGGTTTTTCCAAGTAAAAACCAAGAATGAGAACAGACCTTGATGCTTTCTCAAGGGGTGTCCTTGATGGTTCAAGGACGAATTGAACCAAATCCGATTCAATGATTCATATACCTTCAGATGAACCTCATAGATGTTGGAGCAAGAACGTCTAGAAAAGCCTTTTCCGTATCGTTGTGGGTTTTCTAGGTGTTGAAGTATCAAAAGGTATACATGAACCGACAACTTACAACTTCATTACTAATCTATCACTCTATAGTGTATCTATGCTACTCAACAACAATGTTCGCTGGTCTAATTCGCCGACATCTAGCTTATACCATACAGTATATTACCTTAAACTTGTACACAATACACTTCTAAGCTGATTAATTATCAAGATATTCTAATACATATATTTTTTCGAACCTTGTTTTTTAACCTACAATCATGTATAGTAAGAGACATTTTTTTATCCTTCATGCACAACCAAACATATTCATGCACATAAAAATAGTACTCTATTATTTTCTTTATAAATACCTACTTTTTCCAACCCCTAATAACAAAGAAAAAAACATAGAGAAGAGAGAGACAGACATGGGAATATGGAAAAGAGGTGTGGTAGTTAGGAGAACATGTTATGGCAGGAAGAAGGGACTGAACACGCGCCACCATGGGCAGTCCATCGAAAGGAAGCTCCGGCAGCTACAAAGGTTGATACCGGGAGGAGGGGCGGCGGATACTGAAGTCTTGTTTCAGAAAATTGCAATTTATATCTTTCTACTTGAATCTCGTGTGAAGGTTCTCAAGAGTGTGTACACTCTCTTTGCCCCTCAAGATTAGCATAACTAAATAAATCCTTTGAAGTTTACTATCTTCTTAAGAAAGATAAGAATAGACTATGCGTGCTATATATGTTTAGTCGGTCTATAACATGCAACATGTGGTTACCGAAGGGATTTAACCCGTAACCCATGTTTCAAATAATATACCTACGCGTACTACTCACGAGTCATGATGTTTTAGGGTTGTAACCTGTTACTACCATGAATATTTGTCAAATGTTGGTGTTTCAATCATTGTGTGGTTTGACATGAGTTCTTAGGAACACGAATATCTGTCTTGTAAGAACGTTATGTACAAATTAAATACTAAATAAAGACGTGAATGTTTTGAAAATGTAACACTAGTGGAGATCTGATCTCTTAAAGAGTTGGAACATGGGTTTGAAACAGGTTGATAGATCCGGCGCTCCAAATCCCTAACATAGATCCGATTTTTGATTCAGTCGTTGAATCCTATGTATTAAGGTTATGCTTATACGGTCATATTCAAACCTTATCCCTTTCTATGTTTTATGGTTTCATGTAATTCCGTACTCCTATTTGTCGCCAACATATGCATTATTGAACCTGTATATCTTTTGGATTTTAACTAGATGAGATGCTCCTATTTGTACTTGTTCTACTTTCAAACTACTTGACAAAAACAATTACTTAAACTCGCACGGACGATAATTTTAAGGCATCATGGTTTATTTAGCATCAATTGTTCTTGTATCAACTCAGATCAGATAGCTACTGTACGTATAGTCCTGATCAAACGGTTTGTGCTAGCCAAGTTAGTAATGAAGCCACTATTCAAGACTACCATTGTCCAAGAAGTTGTAGCAATGCTCCTTGTTAAAGTTGACGTCAAAATGCAAGGAAGAATCAGTTTATTTAATAAGATAGATCATTGCTGCACTTGCGCTTAAGTAGCTTATGTATTGATCGCTTGAAGATACATAGCAAGTACTTATATAATCATGAATCATGAAAGCGCAGGTCTGAATAAACAAAACAACGACAACCGTAGCCGAAAATCTATTAAACAACCATTTTTTGTCACAAACTTATAATATCTAACCGTAGACTCCATTAAAATTTATCAGATACAAACAGTTCACACAGCCTAACAACATGATCTAACAACACGAGAATTACAACTAGACACTTGGAGTCGTATACCATATACATGAGAGTTGCATGTACATATGAATCACATCTTTTGGAGCTGCATCAGTCGACTTCTAAGCCCCTGATACCAACAGTTAATATATAAATGGCTCAATAAAACTCTCCTTAACTTGCAAGAAAAAAATCATGTTTATTTTCATAAATTAATGTATGGTTGGAAAATGTACTAGGTATCTTCAACAGAAGAGGTAGAGAATTAAATACCTCGGCTGGATTTATTGTGATGATTCTGGTGAACTACGTGCTTCAATGATTCACGATAGGCTGCCGTCTTCATAACCACAGGTCTTGCACGAAGTTGACTCCCCAAGTCTCTACCTCCTCGAGCTATGACTTCACTCTCTATATGTTGGGCCTGACTGCCTTGTGCTTCTGTGCTTTTGCTTCCCCCGAGAGTCTGGAATTTTCCTGAAACCGAAACAGTACACGTAAGTGACCAAGTACAGTGCTTTATACGATAGTAAACTGTGAAAAAGAAGTACAATCTTAAGTAACCATTTGCACTCATCATTGATTAGAAAGTTTTGAGACTTTATATGACCAAAAATTTGTTGGACATAAGTCTCTTTAATTTGTAGTCAATGGCTTTAGCGGAAAATGATATTTCATAAAAAATTACTAGGAAGAAGCTAGAAGAAAACAAAGTTGCAAGAAAAAGCGAAACGCAATAAACCTAAACATTGGACACCCGATAGTGCACAAATTTTTAAATGACAATACTAGATTTATGAAAGCTTTCAAATGATTATACTATTACAAAATACATTTCAAACTTTTGTTTACACGGTTCTGATTTTGGCCAGTTTGAGCTGAAAAGCCAAATGGTACTTAAGATAGTAAAATAACAGAAGTTCATACATCCTAAAGACAATGAAGTATATATATATATTAGAAGCGGGGAAAACATAAATTTGGGCACATTTTTCGTGCAAAACATCTGCCCAATCACCAGTCGCCATATGCTCATACATTCATGCATTTACCACATTTGTGGGCTTTTTAGGGCCCATAACTTCACAATTTGTACATTTTGAACTAATTTTCCAAGTCAATAAAGTTCAATTTGAATATTAAAGAACAAAACATGATCCATCTCCCAAACACACAGCTAGTGCTCTATATAAAACATGGATAATTTCCTAAGAACGTCACTAACTTGCTACGGAGTACTTTTTATGTTTTTGTGTAACCTCTTATTTTGACCTTTAAATAACAAACCCTTTGAACTTCGACACTTTGTTTGTTTTCTGTGACCATTTTACCATTCGCTTGTCAATAGGAGGGTTGAAAACCGATAGGTAAAATGGTCACAGATCGAATACACACAAAGATCGAAATTTAAAAGGTTTGCTATATAAATGTCGAAAAAAGGCGGCCACACATAACCATAAAAACGATAAAGTTAGTAAATTTTTAGGTAATTATCCTTGTAGAACACTGGATACTTAATTCTAACTATCTTGTAAACCACCAAGCTATAAATCCTTTATGAACACTGTTGTACACCAACAATCAAGCATCACTACTAATCCTTAAGCTAATTGACTAAAAGTTCAGTACTTATCATTAGCCTTAAAACAAGCTTAATCCATATAAACAAAATCTAAAATGTACCTGAAGAAACATGCTCATTATCTAGCAATGGAGAATACATGAAGGAATCAACTTCCATAAAGTCAATAATTTTGTCCAACAACTTCTTGTTTTTTCCCTTAATTGGTAGAGCAACACCTTCCTCATTTCCTACAAAATACCACAAACCTTTTAGTAAAAAAGAAGGTTTCATTATACTTTTTTAATAATGAACCAACAAATATTAAAACTTACCTAAAGGAGTAACAATTTGCTTAGGTGGAAGGAAATCTAAGGCAGGTTGAGGAGACACCAAGTGGTTGTACATGTAACAATCAGAAATAAGATATGGAACAACTTTCTTTAACATCAAATGTTTTGTTTTATGTTTCCTGTGCTTGTTTTTTCGAATGATTGTACGTTTCATGGGCTTTTGCTTGTGAATTCCTAGAGGTGTAGATGGTGGTATCACATGGTTCTTCACTGTTGCTAAATTTTTTGATAAAAATGATGCTATTTTTTTCATTTCTAGCAACTGAAAATGTGTTTGTGAAGAGTGAAAGATTTCTTTTTTTTGGAATGTGTTGGATTAGCATGGATAAAGGATGGTGAACGGTTAGTTGACGTGGGTAGACAGGTGTTTTTTTTTGGTGACACGTGGTCTTTTCTTAGTACATGCTGCTGTGTGTAACTTTTTTACGACGTATCAAGTTTTGATTCTTGATAATTACTTTTAGAGTCAGACTATAGTAGGCCCAAAGTTTAGCAATGACCAGTGAATGCCTGGTTAAACTAAGGAAAAAGTTACTACTAAGGCCCAACTTTGTTCTAAGAAAGAAGTAAGAACGATCAGGACTGGCCTTGTAAAATGAGATGATGTTAAATTGTTAACCAAGGTTTGCAATGCTCAAAACACGAAGGTTTCGTTTTTATTAGAAACACTTCTAAATGTGCAAGTGTACGCTTGAAAGTACCAAGATTTTGTAATACGAAATCTTATGAGTTGAAATCAATATAAATCTCATTTTTACCATATATTCAATAAACCAATTTTAGCCATCCATTTTTAATCACAGTTAATAAAAAACTATTTTCCATCTTTTTTAAAAAAAAACAACATATCTTGCAAATGGTAAATCTTCAAATTATAAAAAATACACCATCGCGACGAGAATTAAATTATCTTTCTGTTAATATGAACTTTTCTATATTTTCGACAAATTTTTTTTTCAAAAATTTCTCCCAGAAAAATCATATATGATTATCAAAAATCATATATGCTTTTTAAAAATCGAATCATATATGATTTTCACAAATCATATACGATTTTTCTGGGCTGAAATTTTTAAAAAAAATCGTTACAAATATATAGTAGTGCATATTTATAGAAAGATAATTTAATTCTCGTCGCGATGGTATGATTTTTATCGCTTAACAATCAACGGTTTGCGAGATATTTAATTTTTTTTTTAAATGTGAAAGTTTATTTTTTTTTAATTAATGACTATTATTGGTTCATTGGATTTATGGTAAATTTGAGATTTATATTTAACTTTTGCCGAAATATTATAAGTATATATTATATATCGATCAAATACGACGCCGTCCCTTCGGAAATAATATATTGGCAAACATAGAAAAAAGATTTTTTTTCAGCCCAAAAAGGTAGCTCAACCGGTCCAAAAGAATTAAAAGAAATAAAAAATTATAAAACCACCCCGAACTATGCAACAACTTGGAAAAATCATCTTAAACTTTTGACTACTTACGACTTTTTTATATAACAAACTTTATTTGTCAAATATCTAACAGATATCTAGCGATTTCATGAATAAAAAAATACCATCGGAAAGATCTTTCGACGACGAACAAAACGAGCTTAATTTTGATATACCTTTGACGTACATACGATTTTATAAAAAAAAATACCATTGGAAAGATCTTTCGATGACGAACAAAACGAGCTTAATGTTGATATACTTTTGACGTACATACGATTTTATAAAAAAATGTGAAGTTTAATATATATAAAATATTTTTTTTTAATAATATACCCTTAACCTATCAAATAACTTTAAAAACTATTATAAAATTAATTTAAACCACATGGGCCAAAAACGTACACTTTAATAAAAGTTCGAGTTATGTACCAAATACCTACCGAACAAACAAAGCGAACTCAATAATGATTTACTTATAACATATGTACGATTTTATAAAAAATAATTAAGCTTAATACGTGTGTGTGCAATACATATATATATATATATATATATATATATATATATATATATATATATATATATATATATATATATATATATATATATATATATATATATATATATATATATATATATATGTAGGGAAGGTTAATGTGAGATCAACAAGTTGTAAAAATAAAGATAAATCTTAAAAACCACTAAAACATTTATAAATAACAATTTTAGCAATAATAAAAAAATATTTTAATACAAATTAACATTTTAGCAACTATACCAAAAGGAAGTTATTTTACATACCAAAATTTTTTGTCTACAAAGGGCTCATCTCAATAATTCATTTAAAAAGAAATCATGACTGAAGTTAAAAGCATTTTAATATTTCACATATTTTTTAAAATTTAAATCTCTTAATGTTAATCGTTAAGCGAAAATAATTACACCATCGCGACGAGCATTTAATTATCTTTCTATAGACGGGCACTTTGATATACTTTCGAACAAAGAAAAAAAATCGTTTTTTTTTCCGTTTTTCTAGATCTTTTTTTACGTTTTTCTTGAACCTGTAATTTGCATGAAAAAAATCATATATGATTTAACACTAATTTGAATATCACATGTGATATTAGTGTTAAATCACATATGATATGTAATATCATAATGATACTATTGTAAATATATATGATATAACACTATATCATATGATATAACACTAATAGTGTTATATCATATATGATTTAATAACAAATTTCTGTAACGTAAAATGAAAAACTTAAAAAATATATAAAAAATACGAAAAATTTTTTTGGTGAAAGTATATCAAAGTGCCTATCTAGAAAAGATAATTAAATGCTACGTCATATGTTTTTTTTTGCAACGATTAACGTTTAATTATTAATATTTGAAAAAAGAGGATGAAAATGAGTTTTTTAAATTGTTTGGGATTAATCTCATCCATTTGATCAAATAAAAATGGATGGTGGAGATTGATCCCTTGGTATGTAAATAATCTTTTGTCCTCAAATGATCTTAAATCAATAACCAAATGATACATGAGTTTGGATTAGTGATACACCTGATACACATTACACTAATAAATATTCCAAAACCTGATACACATACAAAAACTCCTCACTATTTGGGTTTTGGGTCATGGATCATGGGTCATGGGTTATGGACTTTGGGTCATGGGTACCTAAATAGATACAATGTATCTAGACATTGAATCATGGGTCTTGGTTTAGGTTCATGGGTCGTGGATAATACCCAACATGACTTCATGCATGATGTCATGCAATGCGTCATGGGTTATGGATCAAACTCTATAATTATGGGTCATGGACTTTTAGGTATTACCCAACTAAATTCAACGTATCTAGTCAATGGTAAGAAACTTAGATTTCTACCCCTTAATTACCCAGTACAATATATACAAGTGTATATATAGTATATATTATATATATATTAATATGATATAATATATATATATATATATTATATATATCTATACATTATATATAAGAGGAGGCATGCCCCGTCATAATCATGGTCATCCCAAATGCCAAGTCATGATTCCAGGTCATCACAATTAATGCCATCTAAGCAAAGAAGATAATATTTATATACAAAATCATATTTTAATATTAGGCCATTACTTTAAGTAACTAAAATGCGGTATAATTAAGATTTGTAATAAAAATTCGTTTTTTAATATTTAGGCATTACTTTAAGTAACTAAAATTCGGTATAATTAGATTTAAAAAATGGCCTTTACAAGAATCGAACCTAGGTCTGTTAGTTTACAAACAAGTGCTTCAACCAATGGAACAAGCCAGAAGTGTGATAGACAATCGAAATCAAAATGTAATGTCTTAATCATAACACATTCTTTACACCATCTGACTAAATTAAACCCTAGAATATAAATCACATATTTATTTTCTCTCGGTTTGTTACAAACACACACACACACAAAAAGCACTCTCTTTTCCTCAAAACCCTAATGATGAAACTTTGTTACTCTATATGCATATGTTGGTTTTTTTCATGTTTTTGCAGGTTAGACGTCTTCTTTAAAGGTTAGTCGTCTTCTTTGAACACATGTGGTTGTAATGAATCTTAAAACAATGATTTATTGGTGAGTTTTATTTAGTTTCTATGATTTTTGATTGGTTTATTTAAGTTTTTTGTTTTTATGGTTGAAAATATTGCAGCTTCAAGCTACTTGCTGTTTTCCGTCAGTCAGACCACCACCATTCACGAACAGGTGCATATCGGTTCAATTTTGTTGTTGATTGTTGTTTAAAATATATTTGCTTGATACCTTGAGAAGTTCACTCACGTATGCTCGCTTTATTTTGCTTCGTGTTTGTGCTCATTTGATGGGATATTAATAACTTGAGCTAAATTATTCAATAGGATGCAAGTGAAAAAATCATTGAAATAATGGACCACATTGGTACCTTCTATGTCCATTGTACAAAAATAGCTCAATCCTAGAAAATCTATATGAATAAATTATCACACTGATAATACGTTTTTGTGAACTTTCTATGAACACTTTTCAATTAATAGTTGGTTTCAATCGTGTTAGCAGACTAAACTTGGTTACTATGTAATGTAGTTGCTCTTCAATTAATAGTTGGTTTCTATGAACACTTTTTGTAGCAAAAATGGATATGAACACATGTAGAAAAAGTGAGCGAAGTGTTTTCTGTTAGTAGGGCCTTATAGTGAAGCCACGGAAGCTTACGCCAAAGAAAATAAGTTCTCCAAGTGTTTGTCGGTTTGCAAAATAGGGAAACTATTTGATAAAGGGCTACAGTATATAAAATATTGCAAAGAACATGTTAATATTTAAACTCAAGAGATACAACAACTTGAACAAGAATTCTTAATGATCATGAGAATCCTAAATCACGTGTTGGAGAAGTAGATACAACACCAAAGATGCTTTATTTGATACAAGGTTTTATATGTGATATTTTGAGTTTTACGTGTTTATATGCGTTTAAAATATATTATTTTTAAAGATTTTCTGGAGTTTGGATCTTTTCGTGAGCATTCGGATTTATAGAAGAATTTGCAAAGAACTGTGGAGTGGATGCAACGTTGGCCAAAGTTAGATTACTTCTTGAACGGTAATGTCATTCTTCAGGAACCTAACGCTGGTCAGATGGTTGTGTCATAGAGGTACCTATTTCCTGTTCATGTAAAGAGATTCGATAGACTTTTTACTCTCACTTCTGTAAACTTATTTGATTGTTAACCGTCATAGACTGTGATTGCAGTTTATTTATATCATCAGCTGCATGACTAATTTTTTGTGGTTGTAGGTAGAATGCACAGTTGCAGATAACAAGTAAGAAAAAAACAAAGAAAAATATACACTTCTCAAGTTGCAATAGAGTTCTTAGTGCTAGGTGTGCGAGTGCATCCTCATGAATATGGTTTCACCAATTTATAGGGTCTGCTTGGAAGTACTAATATTGCCTGCTACGTAATTGTTAGGTCATACGTAGGTTTTCAAATTTCAATTATTGTAGATTTTTACAATTTTGTACAATCTCTATCCACGGCGCAGGTGCTATTGGGTGTTGTGGGATCGACAATAGGAACATCATTTGGTGTAGGATATATTGGACTCAGGAAACCTCTTATAGGAGATGTAACAATATTTGTAAAGGCAATTCAAAACAGCGGCTTAGTGAGCAGTTGCACTTTGTAAATTTTAGTATTCTGTATCCGAGAGAAGGACAACAAGGAAAAAACAATAGATTACTGTTGTTTGTATAAATGAAAGTATTAATTTGCTTATATGCATATTAGTTTCTATAGAAGTTTTTATTAGGGTTAACCTATTATTTCTTTTGTTCAATCGACAACCTCTCAGCACCCTGTTACAATGATTGAAGAAACAAATCCAAAATACACATGAAAGGTTATGAAGGTACGTGGCTATAACTTCAGTTTCAGCTTTTAATCTTTAAAGATTTATGGTTTCGATTGGTTTTTCTAATCTATTTGTTTATAAGCTAAAAGAAAATGCATCACATTGAATACACAATGTTACATACTGTAATGAATAAAACACATATAAGAATTTATCACTAATAATAAAAATTCTTGAAATATACATAATATGTTGTTTGGTACCTTGGTGTTTGATTTAAGAGTAAGTAGAGGGATCGCATAACCTATGACTATGTAGGAAGTGCTAGAGAGTACCATCCATTGCAAGAAAGAGTGCCATGTTGGCTGTTTGAAGGAGCATATGATGGAAAACCTAAAGGTGTGTGCTAGACATTTGTGGTTATGAACATGCTTTTGATTTTTAACTGAGGGAAAAGCTCAAGATGGATCATAGTTGGAGTTACTTCACTCCGCATAAAGTAAATTTCAGGTGCTCCATAATGGTTAAATTTAATTTGGTTTTAGACTTGGTGAATTTTGGGACGAATCATCTTATATGAGTTACTCATTGATGCTTCTTCATTAGCAATCTGCAAGTTTCAGGTGAAAAACTAAAAGAACCTTCTTTGTACACATACTTGCATTTGAGATTTGAAATACATGGCAATTTGACTATAGAATGAATCTAAAGGAGTGTTTAGATGATCCTATTCAAAGTGATTATATAGTCGTCTCTGGATGAGCTTTTGTTGCTTGAAGTTGTAACATATAATTGGTTGTCTACGTGTTTCTTAATATTTAGTTATAGATAAATGACCAAAATTGAAAATTTCTCAAAGATTGCTAAATTTTAAAACTTGGCAAGGGCATCAGTAGGTTATACTTCCTTATTGGCTTATTATATCTAAATTTTATTTCCTATTCACATGATTACATTCAAGTTGATGTTGTATACGTTGTTATGTGTTATATCAAGAGACTTAATGTTTGTTATATATTATTTTATTCCATGTAGTCTAAAGATAATGAGGACAAGGACACCAGTAAATCAACGGTTATGTCAAAGGTGGCCTCACAGGCAAACACTTGACAACATGATTACAAGCAGGCTTCTTAAGGGTTTAGCAGGAAGCATTGGCCCGGGTAAATTCCTTACTTTAATCGGCCCTTTTGGTAGTGGAAAAATGACTCATGAAGGTTACTGAATGATGATTATGTGAAAATGTCAAGTTAGGTGTCACATATAACGATGTTCCATATAGCCATGTTCATAAAGGCAGGTACGTCGTAAAAATAAGCTATTTAACATAGTGCATATATCATATTGTGTTTTAGTTGGTCCTTATCAAAACTATTGATTTGCTTATTAAATAGATAAACAGTTCCTAAAACGCAAAATTTCCTCTAAAAAATTAAAGTATATAAAATAGTTAAACACAAAGTCACCAAGTAAAACATAACCTGCACAACTACTCTTATCAATGTTACATACTGTTAAAATGATCTTTTCATATCCTTCCATGGTACCGAAAGCATCACTGGAGAATATGAAAAGATCAATAAAAACATAACCTGGATCAACAATATAGTAATACATAAATAGAAGTGTCATGCAAATAGACTTACCACTGCACAGAAAAAGACGAACCAAACAATGATGGCCCCATCCAATTTTGAATCCAAAATCTGTTGACATTAAAAAGATAAAAAAAGAAAAAAGGAAACACTTAATTCAAACGTATAGAATGGTTTTACTTATTCTATGAGAAAAAAATGGAAACAAATATTACACTTGGGAATGTCATCCGTGTTTCTCAATTATAAATCTTAACCGTTTCATTTAACTTTTAATTACTTTTTAGTATATATTTGTTCTACTAAATCCTAAAAATAAAATCACAAGTCATACCGTCCATCGGACGGGTTTTACCACTAGTATATATATATATACTAGTGTCAAAACCCGTCCGATGGACGGGTATGACTTGTGGTTTTTATTTTAGGTTTTAGTAAAACAAATATATACTAAAAAGTAATTAAAAGTTAAATTTAACAATTTACAACTATAATTGATGTTACCATAATATATATATATATATATATATATATATATATATATATATATATATATATATATATATATATATATATATATATATATATATATATATATATATATATATGCGTTTTTTATTTTTTTAATAGTTAGTTTTTTTATTAATTTTTATCTACATAATTTACTTTCCTAACGGGCAAAGGCAAAGGCATGAATTGATCCATTCAGGGTAATATCGACCCATTTGTCTATTACTCAACCCATCTATCGTGTCACCTGTAGTACCTACTATCAACTATATATTGACATTTAGAGGTGTGCAAATGTTATGATTCTTACCACTTACACAGATAACTCAGCATTACTCTTTTGGTGGAATATATATTTTTCAACGTTGGTCACGGATGAGTCTATTTCCTCTCAATTTGGAAAATATATGTTCTCCGAATGAAGTATTGCAGCCATAAATCTAAACATGGCATCCTATGATAGTAATTAATGATATTAGATTGATATATAAAGAATTTAGTAGTTAGGACCTTCTTTACCTATAGCCGGTCTATTAACATACATCACAAAACCTTATTAGCCATGTGATCTAATTATTTCATGGAAAGTGAAAACAACAAAAAACTAAAAAGGTTAAAGTTAAAGCACAAATACTAACATTTTCTTCATTTGAGCTTTTATGCAATTTGTTTATCAAACATCTTACCATTGATACCTAAGGACTGTAACAACAATATACTCACATATAAATGCTTTCTGACCCATTATCTTTTTTTTAGTTGCTCCAAACCAAGCCACGGTTTCTGATGGTTTCTATCACAAATTTATTTCAAAGAGTGAGACTTTTAGAAGGTTTCCGTTAGATACAATACATGGCTTCACTCACCAATATTACACGATCTCGATTTTCATTAACTTGAATATGTGATTGCACATAATAGCTGACCTGAAATTAACAAAAAAATAAAGTTATATAATGAGTTACACATTAGTCATCCACCATTACCTATAAGGAAAGGCAAAAAAAAATATCATCTGAAGTGTGACATTTTATGTAGTTTCGAGTAATAGCACTTGTTGTATTGTGAAAAATGAAACACCGGAAATAGTATATATTAAAGTGTTACAAATGCTTTGTCAAATGTGCTGAGACCTACACCTGTAGCAATGACCGGAAGGCCCTATCATTATAGCATGATATATGTGAGCTAAAAATAAAATACTAATGAATACGAAATACACAGGTTGCAAATATTCACCTTTCTTGTATAGCCATACATACCTATCAGTTGTGAATCATGCTGTGAATTTTTTGAAGCTCATCTTAGTAGGATGAAGAATGCTACTCAACGGAATTTTAAAAGCATCCTCGTAAATTCATATGGCCATAACTTTGATATGTCAAACGTCAACTCTTGTTAAGTAGTTAGCTGAAAACAATTAGCATGTCCCAAAGTCATAGCAACCTTCTAAATATAGGTGTCACAGAAAATAAATAAATGTTGTGATGAGAGAATTTAAGAGAAACCAAGGACTTACACTTTGATGGAACAATTAGATCAAAATTTTCTCCTTTTGTCATGGTCTTGATTGCTTTTGGTAGTGCCATACAAAAATGACCTAGAAGGAAGAAGCATAGCAATGGTTGGCTAAATACTACTTTTTATAGAAACATGGATGGTCAATGTATGAGTATGCGTGTAGCGACAATCTAATTTCGTTAACATGAACCCAACTTACTCATCCAGTAAGAAGGTATTGTTGACATGAACGCAACTTTGTGTATCTGTTTGATTTGAGAAAACAACAAACAAAACATGATATATTCTATTTTTTTAATTTGTGCATCGCTTGCACTAAATTGCCCCTAAACCTTGAAAATTTATAGATTTCATTCAATATAAAAACATTTAACAAAACCATCGTACAAAATCTTGTACTCAAGCTAATTACCACATGCTTGAAGACTTGCTGAATTAGTAAAATTCAATTTTTTATTTGGTTCTTTTAACATCCAATTCTCATCAAGAAAATTTTGTAACTTATAACATACATGTATGTAAAAGTAGACTATCAAAGTATTTTGTTTGTGTAAGTATTCCCAAACACTTTATAAAACCATTTATTCTTTGTATGGAGAAATAATAAGCCTTCAAATCAAATGATTCATCAAAATCATCAATCAAACATAAAACTATATTAAATGGCAAGTTTCACTTCCAAATCAATAAACCTCATAGTTCTAAATCCACCCATTGATTATCGATCCAAAAAAAGCACATCCTAAACATGTGCTGACCACCAAACCTTCAAAATTTAAATAGCATAATTAGTAATGCAGAAAACAATAGAAACATGTGTACGATACAGATAAAGTCCATTCAAAAACATACCTTCAGCCATATATCGCAATGATATGCAAAGTCCACAAAAATACTTTCTAGTGTGTCGTTGACCACCCTGTGATCAAAATTTGCATTTGGCGATATTATAAACTTATTTTGTCACGACAACATACCTGAGGCCTAAAATTGTTGTGTTATCAAAGAACTTTCTAATGTTTATATGTTGTTTGCTAGCTATCAAGTACTCCCCAATAAAACAATAGTTAAATAAATTCCATTACAGCTAAAAAACATAATTGTAAACGACATGAAGTACTACCGACTCCTTACCATAACAGAAAGAGGATAAGTATACATGACGATATTGAGTGCAGGAGCCATAAAACCATTCACGTCGATTTTCATGTCTCGTTCAAGCCACAACTATGTCAGCTTGCATTAGAAATATAGGTGTACTAATGATATAAAAAAAATCAGCTTAGAGCACCAACAATCTAAACCATTACAAAATAATTAGATTAGCTACATTATCAGTTGGCTTACCATCTCGAGGTCCACATAATCAAATATCAAGCATATTCAATTTTAAAGTACTTATGAACTGGTTTACAATCGCTGAAATTCCATTTTAATTTAGAGCACTGATGCAAATATACAACCATATGGCTTCATGATAATACAATCACATGAAAAGGTGACGAAAAAGGTTGAACCTTGGTGACTTCATTGGCTCGAACCTCTACTAATCTCCCACCTAAGCTAACTTCTAAGGAATTCGTTAATCATCCAAAATATCTTTAAAAAAACACACCTGTCATGAAATTGATGGCAACTTCCTCTAGATATCCAGTCATTGATTGGGTTTTCATTCTGATTGTTTAAGCCTTATCAATCGAATCCTCAATCCAATAAATTTTTACGATATCCTCATCCTCATCAGCATATTCGGATTTGTTTTCTTTTTGTAAAACTGGTTTACCAAGAATCAGAAGTTGAGAAACTGCCATGCAGCACATTCCGAAAGCCTTTGCATACAAATAATCTATTAACGTTATTTTATACTTGCTAATGTTACACAATATATAATTAAGAAAAGAGAAAAAGAACATTATATCCATACATGAACACCCTCATAGTGAAGAGAATCTAAAAATATCCAGGTTAATAGTTAATAGACCATCTGCAATTTTCTTCGTGGGTCTAGCTAGTAATTCGCTTTCAAACATATCCACATTAGAACCTCCAGTCTTACTCAGTTTCTCCCTTCGGGGCACTGACACCTTATCTTTTGAATCTTTGCGCGTTCTTTTATCCAATTTGCTTGTCTTTTGCTGCTTGGGTTTCTTTCTTTCCTTAGAAAATATATTATCGATTTCTTGTCCAAATGATTTTGGTGTCAAAGATGATTTTTTCCTTCACAGGAGTCGGTTTCTTTAGCGTTGGTTTAAGTGGTTTTCGGTTTTGTTTTTTTGTTTTTATGTTTTTTTTGTTTTTTTTTTTGTTTTTTTTATCTACTTAAGTTCCTAGAAACACTACCGATTACATCATTTTTTACACTGAACAAAAGGTATAACGACTGACTTCATGGATGCTACTCATGTTTCTGTTTGTTGGTATATGGTTGCTACGGGTCTGGATTCTCGTCTTTGAAGAGACCCTTGCGCAAAAAAACTTTCACTGGTTCAGGTTTTACATCTGCTTTTTTTGGGGTATTAGCCTCATCCCGTTGCATATTTTAGAACCATTACGGTTTCCTGAACAATTAAAAGGTACCTTTTGTCAAAACAAACAATATAATTTACAAAAAAATAATAATAAAATAAATAAATAAATAAATAATACAAACCTGAAACGGGCTCTTTTAAGATCTTTGCTGCTCTCTCGCATACGGATATTAGGAATTAGGTTAAGAGGAATTGTAGCTCGTAATATTACAATCATTATCACCAAAGCATCGAACACATGATCAAGAGTATAGTATACTGTGATTGATTAAGAGAAAAAAGATCTTATAACTATCGAAGTATGCTTACTGGCCAGTCACCATCCTCAATTGGTCTTTCGTCCGTAATGACCAGCCAGGTATAATTACATTGCGAAATCTACCACCCAGCACTTTTAAGCATTCTCGTAAAGAAAAGTGCGATACATGAGTTGTTTGTTTATTTGTTTTCAAATTTGAAACTTGCTGGGAGATTGCTTTGGCTATTAAGGATGAATTCTTTTCTCATGTGAAAGTCATACCTGCACAACCTGGACAGACTGCAGATGCATTTAGCAAAAAGAAAGTAAGATGCACAACTTGTTGACAAATAAATGTGTCATACTGATCCACACCAGAGTTTACGATATACGACCCCAATGGAACCTGTAAAATGTAAGATATCAAAAGATTGCATAAATAAGAAAAACTATATTCATAGTTAGTTCATGGGAGTGTTTGAGAGACTGTTAAATGTCTACCCTTTTGATGCCTTGCCCAATCTGTTCTTGAATTATCAAATCTTCCCACAAGATTTCATAATCCAAGTTGTTTGTCTCACCGTCAACTTTAATGATGGTCATGTCGCCACTACTTTGAGTTACTCGTGCTACTTGTACTACTAACTTGTGTTGTAGAAAACCACATCCATGAAGCCTCAATCTATATAGTCTGATGGTGGACCTGGAAAATTGCCAACAAATAAAAAGACGAATAGCTAATTAAAAGAGACTGAAAGATTAGATGATAATGAATACATATAATTGTTGCTGAAAATCTATATAGATCAAAAATGTATATTCCATAATCCAAACAAACTTTAATAAAACTTTATATATTGATCAGTTTTTGAACAATATCACTTGCAGACGTACCTGCTAGAGCATTTGCAAATCTGCAAAATATCACTGAACCCATTAATATCATATCATTAGCAATTTTATGAATATATTATGGAGATAATAGAAAATGATTACCCTGCAGCCATTTGTGCAGCCTTGCTAAAAATTGATTTGTGAAAGCTTTTGATTTCGTCATCAGTGCTATCAGATGCTTTCTCTACATTCTTTCCCTTCTCGGAATCACTTGCAGTGTCCAAATTTAGCATTTGCTGGACCTCTTTGAGCTTTGCATCATATGCAGTTTTTTCATCAGTTGACAGTTCTGCTTTTTTTCGATTAAATAACATGGCATAATGGTTTGACAATGCCTCAAGTTCCTATATATGTCAGATAGTATGGTCACGATCATCAGATTAAAACTTTTTCATAACTTTAAACTAATGAATACGATTTTTAACTCTCCATCACATGTACTGCATTAGGTAATTAAAAGGGCAGTAGACATAAACCTAAAGTAACTTTCTAAAAAAGTGTTATTAGTATTCTTTATATTCCTAAAGTAATGAATAGATTACATAAAAGGGCAGTGGACATAAACCTGGAAAATGAGCTGCAACCCCACCACCAGTAATAATGACCTGAATGCCTTGTTCTCGGGCAGATGTAGCATAAGAATACATCAATTCAGGTGTCTGGTGTCCTGACACAAATCTTTATTCATGATACACATGTTATTTACTGTTAGATTATATGATTTTCTTATTCATGATATACATGTTTTATACATGTTATAAAAGTTTCAATTCTACACTTGATACAAATGTCTGCAACAACCTTTTGTTGCGCTTTATGAGGGGCCAAGAAACATGTCTGAGTTGATAAATGTCTGGAAATAATAAAAACTCTACAAGATATATTTATCTAAACACGCATATCATGTGTGCAAGAATATGCCCGGTACGTGCCACGTCATTTCTAGTTGTTTCAAGTCACAATTTAAAGCCAATTCAATTACCCTCCTCAAACTCATTGTTATTTTAATTTGAGATCTTAATAAGTTAATATGATAAATATCACTATATATATTTTTTCATGAAAAATAAAGCATCTGCATGTTCATCTTAGTAAACGTGACTGTAGTAAAAACTTACATAGAAGTGGTCGCCAAATGGCACATCTTGTAGATACATAGCCTCGGTCACAACCCAGCCTTTCCCATAACTCACCGGCGTCTTCTGTTGCGTGCATGTGACATCACCACCAAAACTCGACACCCTTCTATTGAACTTGTAACTTAAACGTCGTTCAAGCACATTAGGACGACCGCTAACAGGTTCCCATTTAGTTGTGCTATAATTTAAGCAACACAGCTTCTCCATTACTTTGTGCTCAAAGTTTCCTCCGTTGAAAATCTTCATCATTGACTCGACCTGCAAATCAAAGCCGAAGTCAAATATAAAGTCAAAATTCAAACTCATAGGCATATCACTAATGTCACTTGCAGAGCTGATGTTTTTTACAAGTACTCACATTGAGCGGAAGTTCTTCCGAGTAGATTTTGGACATTCTTGCATCTTCTATGACCAAATTGGATGCATCGTCTTCACATGACAGCCTTTCATCTTCTGCTTGCTGATCTTGAAATGTGTCAATCTTATCCTCATCAGTGTCTGATTTTTGATCCGAACCGGGAGATCTTGTTTTCCATAATGCCATGATTGTCCTAGTTGATTCACACAAAAGACAACCATTAAAAATTTGTTTTAGCAATAAAGAGATCAAGAAATGTTGAGGAGTTATCATTTTTATTTACCGGCTGGCTGAATTAAACGACGCGAATGAATGGAGGAAAAAACTGAGCCTTCCCTCCTCGTCTTGCGACTTGGCACCATGCCTAGCATCTACAGCTCGGCCTTTGTGCAGAACCATAACGAGTATTGGGCTGCCAACTGATGCGAATGATGGTGGAAGCACTTGAATGTCTTCAACATCTTCCCACAGGAATGAAAATTTCGTTTTGTGTCCAAACAAGTTCGCATAAAACCCAACAATCCTCGAGGATACAAACAGTCGACCCTAAATTGATGATATTAGGAAACATAAAAAAATAAAAACAAATAAAAACAAAAAACACTAAGCAGATATTATGGGATTTTTAGTTGTGTTCTTAAGTGTACCTGAAGGGGCAATTTTCTTTTGAGGGAGCACGAAAAATCACTGATAATGTCTATCTTAAGAAGTACAAACAACCCCTAATCTATAAAACTGAATAGTCTTTTAGTAGTGTACCTCACACCCATAATAAGTGCAACTATAGTTATTTGATGTTGAAAACCACCTTAATTAGTAACCACCAGTCCATTGTTGCATGCATAAGCAATGAACTCTAGTGAGTTGTGATGCAGATAACACATATCCTTTATCAACGTAATAGATATAGATATATACATATATAACAAATAGGAGGAACATAAGAAATTGTAAGTTTACATAAAAAAGATGTATCATTCTATCACACACTGAAGCTGCTTCAAACTAAATTTTATTTTTGAAATCCAATATGTTACTGAGAAAAAAAAAGAACATTAAAACTCCTCCACAATCATAAAACCTGTAAACCTACAAAACAAATAAACAAAAAACAAACAACATCAGTTAGAAAAACTAAAAACACCATGCATGCATTATACTTTATCATATAAAACGTATTAGAGTTTTAGGAATTTAGGAGGATATTAATGGTGCAGGAATTTTGAAAAGAAGGAAATTAGGATTTTTTGGTGAGGCTCAGGATTGAAGTTGAAACCTGTGATGAAAAAAACAACGGATCATTAGAGGAGATTGTGAGGAAAAAGGATATTAGGATTTTCGAAAAAGTAAATTATGAATGAACCGTGTTTTTTTTTGTATATGTTTATTAGGGTTACTTAATTGTAGGGATTCTTCTACTTATCTCATATAATTGGTTGCGCAGGGGTTTATAAATTTTGATTTGCAAGATATAAATCAAAACATGTGTTGGCCTAGTGGTTATTATGTTTGTTAATAATACAAAACACCCAAGGTTCAAATCTTGAAAGTGGCAATATTTTTAAACAATTTCGGAATTTTCAAATTTTAGTCTACTTGGACAAAACCCGATGACGTGGTTTTAATTGTGATTAAAAAAACAAAAATGAATTTAAAATTTATTAAAAAAAATTGTACATATATTAATTAAAACGCCACAAATGCCACATGAATACAATGATGACATGGAAATATGACATGGCATTATGGGATGCCAAGTGGCATTTTATGTGGCATGCCTCATCTTATATATAATGTATATATATATATATATATATATATATATATATATATATATATATATATATATATATATATATATATATATATATATATATATATATATATATATATATATATATATGTAAACACTAGTTGTTATACATATGCATTTCTATAACATATAAACACTATTACTTGTTTAGTATTTTATATGAAAATGTAAGTGTGTTAGTAAACTATTGGCTCCAACCATTTACGTATTTTATTTGTTTCGTTAAAATGATTTTACGTTTGTTATCAACAAAACAATAAAAGATCGTAAAATATGAATAAACGTTTTTACGGCTTATTTGTATTAACATTCTCCCCCTTTTTGTTGATGACAAAACATAAGATTATTTTAAGGAAAAACTAAAATTCGTAAAAGTTTGAATAGGAGTTTTTACTCTTGTTAGCCTTAATAGTTTTATTAGAAGTGATGGTCATTCACGATTAGGAACTTTGTATCGTGTGTTAGATATCGTGATAGAATAGTCAACGGGCTCGTGGACTGGGCTAAGCTAATTGGTTAAATGTTAAGGTATGCTAAGCCGTGTATAAGCTTAAGCATCCCAAGCCCAATCCAAGTCCACGAAAAGCCCATGGAAAGCCTTTAGGGCAACAAGTCCCTTGGACTATAAATACCCCTCAAATGGTCATTTAAGGGGTGTGCTTGAAAGTGTGTGTGTGTAGTTTCTCTCTCAAGTAATACAACATATTGTGTTTATCTTATACTCTCCACATACACGGTTTTATATCATTCAAGTCACCATCTTCCTTTCTTTATTTCATCTTCTTATACGTATATGTGTTTGGTTTAACGTGTTCTAAGCAAAACGTGGGTATTGGTTTGTGATAAGGTTGATAAAAGTAAGGTCCTACAATTGGTATCAGAGCCTAAAAATGGTTTAGGAGTGTTTGTGTTTGTTTTGAAGGGTTACGCGTAAAAGGCTCTCGTTATACGTTTTTGTCACGCTTAAAACTTTAATTTTTTGCACTTAAAAATTCAAGATTCTTGTGGTTTAAGGTTTATTTGGTGCTAAAGTTTCAGTTTTTTGCAAAAAGTTTGAAGCTTTACGTGTTTTTCTTCATTTTTAAGCTCGTATTTGGTTTATTGGTCATTTCTACTCGTAACTTTTATAAGCACTTTGGGTGAAAAAGGTCAAAAGATTTGTGTTATTGGAGTGTTTTTAAGGATATCTATGCAAGTGACATCGTTTGAATCATTGGAAATTTCTTACGAGTAGAAGTCAAAAAGTCAAAACCCTAGTTTTCTACTCGTAACTTTTTGGTGAAGAATCTTTGTGCTATAACTGTTACTCAGTGCTTCCCTCACTTGGATAAGTGTGTGGAACACTTCGACTTGTGGATATCTCTTACGCTGTGACAGTGTAAAGGATTTTTGGTTCTTAACCATAGTTTACGCATAAGCTAAAAGCTTACGAGTAACTCTACGCATAACTTCAAAATTACGCGTAAGGTTTACGAGTAACTTTTTGTCTACGCATAAGCCTAAGGTTACGCGTAAGATACTTTCTACGCCTAAGGTTCCTACGCTTAAGGTTCCTACGCATAAGGTTTCTACGCATAAGCTTCCTACGCATAAGATCCTACGATAAGCACCATCCTACGCCTAAGCCTCGTCATACTGTAAACTTCGTGTTTCTACGCCTAAGCTCTTCATTTAAAAAAAAAAAAAAAAATTCAAATTTTGGTTTAACTGTGAAAATTTTGGTCAAAAATTCAAATTTTGGGCCTAAATTCAAATTTTTCGGTCAAATTTGGCGTCAAAATTGTCATAACTCAAATTTTTCATACGACCTTAGAATTGATTTTTATAGTGAATTTCAAATTTTGGGCGAAAATTTTTTAGAACCAAGGTTACGAGTAATCACTTTCAGAACACCTCAACTGAGCTTAATCTTCATCAACCACAACTCCTTTATCGTTGAATCGATCCTACATCAACTTTATCGGATCATACCTTCATCAATGGCAACTCAACAAGATATTCATGCAGCCGGTGCAGAAAACCGTCCTCCTATGTTGGAAAAAGGTGGTTATCTTCAATGGACAAGTCGAATGCTTCGATACATCAAGACAAAACCTAATGGAAAATTGATGATCAAATCCATTCAGGATGGACCCTTCATACCTCGACAAGTCCAAGACCCGGAAATCCTGATGCAACACCTCCCGTCCCACCATTTCTTCGTCTTCAAAAAGACACTGAATACTCGAAGAGGATCGAAACAAGTCGAAGCAGATGACATGGCAATTCATATAATACAACTGGGTTTACCAAGAGACATCTTTGCTGCTGTAGACAGTTGTGAAACTGCTTCGACATGTGGGAACGTGTTAGACGACTTTGTCATGGAACGAGAATTGGTCAACAAGATACGGAGAACAAGTTGCTAACTGCATGGGAGAAGTTTACATCTACTCCAGGAGAATCCATTGAATCCTACTATGGAAGGTTTTGTACTTTAATGAATGAGCTGATCGGAAACAAGTTGACACCCAGAACTATCGTGAGCAACATCAAGTTCTTGAACAATCTACCAGAAGAATGGGGACGATATGTCACTATTGTCAACCAAACAAAAGACTTACATCAAGTGAACTTTGATCAACTCAACGATTTTCTGAAACAAAACCAAAATGAAGTGAATGAAGTCAGGCAAGAAAGATTAGCAAAGAATCATGATCCATTGGCACTCATTGCAAAGACTCAAACTTCAGTGAATACACAACAACAAGCTTCATCATCTTCCACTAACAACAACTTGCAGCAATACATCCCTCAACAACAAAACTATCCACCGGAACAACAACATTACCAGGAACAAGGAATCACTGATCTTGAAATGGAACCAGAAGAAGCTTTGTCACAAGCATTTGTATTCTTGGGTAAAGCATTATGTGGTCGCTATTCCACACCAACTAACAACAACCAAAGGATTTCATCAAACACTCGCAACAGGCAAATTGCACAGCCGGGTGTGAACATGGGCAATCAAGGTCAAATGGTTGGAGTTATTGGGAATCAGCAGGGATATGCTACTAGATTTCGCATGGGTAATCAGGCGGTTCCGAATCAGGGTAATCAGATGGGTTAGAATGTTGGAAATAGAACAAGTGGGTAATCAATGGGAATGTTGCAGCTCGTCGTGGGAATTATGGAAATATGAATCAGGGTAATCAGGTTAAGTGTTATAACTGTCAAGGATTGGGTCACATGGCAAGGAATTGTCCAACTAAGCCGAAAAAGAAGGATCTTGCGTATCTTCAGAAAGTTATTCTGTTGGCACAAAAGGAACAATCTGGACTTCAATTGAGTGCCGAGGAACATGACTTCATGGCTATTGTGGATGATTTGGAAGACCTCGAAGAACTCAATGCAAACTGCATCTTCATGGCAAATCTTCAGGAGACTAAGGCACGACACTCGATTCTGACGACCTCCTGTATATGACGCCAACGCAGATTCGAGGTACCAATCAACGAACCATGCTATAACAATGTCATATTTGATGTGTTTACTCATGACGAACAGCATTCTGTGACATCAACACCTACTTATGATACATACATGGACAATCCGAGTTGTAGCAATACTAACTCTGAAACTCCAAATGTGGATCCTAGTGGAGGCCGTGTGGCACAAAATACTGAGACTGATGAGGAAACTCGTGCTTATTTTGAATCATTAATCAACAACTGTGGCATTGAAATTGAGAAAGTTAAAAAGGTCAATCGCGATGTTAAGGCCGCGAATGCCAAATTGACCGCTGAGCTTGAGAGTTACAAGGAGAACGAAAAAGCCTTTGAATTTCAGAAAAACAAAGAATCAGAATTAGAAATTGGTTATCGAAATTTGGTTTCTAAAGAAAAGAATTGCAAATCAAGTATAACACACTTGATGTGAATTCGAACTTGAAAATTAAATCTTTAAACAAGGAAATTTCTGATTTAAATAACCAACTTTCTAAACAAAAAGAAATGTTTTCTAATCTTGAAAAAGAGAAGAAGCAGTTGATTATTGATTTTTCAAAACGAGAAGATTCTCTTCTTGATGAAATTCTTGATAAGAATGAAAAGATAAAAACTTTGGAAAATTTGCTTATTACAACGGGTCATTCTGCTCAAACAATCAAGATGCTTTCTAATCAAGTAAATCCGCTTTTTCATACTAACAATAGAATGGCACTTGGTAACGACCCTTCTTCGTTCCTCAAGAAAGCTCGAAATCTCGAATGTGTTAAACAATGGAAAAGCTTTACATGAACCCATTATTGTTAGTGATTCTCTTGAAACGTTAGAACTATCTAAGGAGAGTAGATCAAAAATGAAACAAAAGAATCCGGAAATCAAACCAATTGATTATAACAAATGGAACAAAATTAACGGAATTACTTTTGTCAATCAAAAAGAAAAGTCAAAGTTCTCCATCACACAAAATGTTTCAAACAAAGAGTCAACTCCTGCTTCAAAATCTGCTTCAAAACCAGTCGTTGTCTCAAAATCTCTTTCGAACATTGAACAAATGTCTTCAAACAATCCTTTTAACTCAAGTGATGCGAGAAGTATTTTAGACAATGTGAAAACTAGAATTGTGGATCTTCAAGACACTGTTAAAACTAAAACCACTATTACACCTAACAACCGGTTCTCTAGTTTTGACATCGAACAAAGAAAGTTTTTTGAAACTCAAATTGCCCCTCACCTGAATGCCATCAGTGCAAGGGTAATTCATTTTGAACAAGTGTTTTGAAAGAAACAAATGACTTTGTCAAGGACCATAAATCCCTGGTAAAGCAAGCTAATGACTGTGTTGAACAAATCAAAGTTTTGGAAAATTTAAATGACTCTCTTCGAAGATGTTCTGACTACTGATATTATGTCCATCATTTTGCAAACATATTCTGTTGAAGATCATGAAAGACTCCATTCTGAGACCTCCAAAATTGTTTCAAAATATGAAAAAGCACTTGAGAAACTTGAAAAGAAAATGTCTCATATTTTAAACAACTTGATCGAAAAACTGAGGAATGCAAGTATGACAAATTGTCGTATGAGCGTGCCTACAATGACATGAAAGCGAAAAATGATCTTTTGAGGGCTCAGCTGGAATGTCAAAAAGGAAAGGCAATGGATACTGTGATTAAAAAACCATTGACTGCGGAGAAAGCAAATGTTCCCAAACCGGTTTCCAAACCAAAAAATGTCTGTTTCTATGCCTCCTCCAAAAGTCAATGAGAAAAATGTTTCATCAAAACCAGTCACTCCACCTCGCACTACCTAAACAAAATGTTGATGAAGGAAAAGCGGTTATCGAGAAACCAAAAGTTTTAGCTCCTGGCCTTTTAAGATGAGTACCACTAATGCGTCTGCCTCCACATCTAAAACATATGGAACAAACGACATAAGTTTAGAAAAGCACTCTAAAGAGACTAGGAAAGTTGAAACCACTTCTCTAGATAAGATTGTGAATCCTAATGAGTGTGCCTTACCTTCTACAGGACTAGGAAGCACCTCTAGGAGCAGCAGACTAAAGCCTAAGAGCAATACAAGGAACAATAGAGTCTCATGGCCTCTAAGAGTACTCGCTTGAATAAAGAGAAGAAAGTAGAAGAACACCCTAGGAATTTACCGCTTTTGAATAAGAAAGACATTTCATCCGAATGTAATGAACCTATGAAATCTGCTAAGTTTAATGAATCTGTTGAATCTGCTTGTTTAACTTGCAAGAAATCTTTATCTAATGTTCATGATGATTGTGTTTCTAAGAATGAGATTGTTAAGCCTGTTAAGAAGAATATTCCCAAAAGAACTTATGCTAAACGAATAGGAAGACTAGTTGCGAGACTTAGGCTTTACACTACTGATAGGGAGCATAATGTTTACTTTAGGGATGACATTTGGAAACCCACAGATAGAACTTTCACACTCCAGAATGGTACAATGAGTGACCAACCAGAATACCCAGTTGAAAACTTCTTTGAGTGTGATCAGGATTTTACCTCTAACCCAAAGGAACCAAAATCAAAACGGTTTCCAAAATCTTCTTCTTCTCTTATTGGCAGGTTATCGAAATATGTCTTTGGATCGTCGACTCGGGTTGCTCCAAGCACATGACGGAATCAAGCTGCTGATCAATTTCGTCTGAAATTCATGGGAACCGTGACGCTTTGAAATGATCATGTAGCAGCTATCATGGGTTATGGAGATCTACCTTTTGGAAATTATTTGATCACTCGGTTTACTATGTCAAGGGATTGGGACACAATTTGTTTCAGTCGCCGGCCTTCGTGATGCATTTAGAGGTTGCTTTTTGGAAAAATGCTTGCTTCGTTAGAAACTTGGATGGCACTGATCTCTTTACCGGGAATCGTGATACAAACTTGTATGCTATCGACATCAATCAAATGGCCTCTTCATCACCAATATGTCTTATGACACGAGCATCCGGAACACAGTCCTGGTTGTGGCACAGACGGTTATCCCATCTCAATTTCGACACCATCAACAAAATTGCCAAAGACAACATCGTCAACGGCCTTCCAAAGTTCAAATACACCAAGGATCACTTATGTCCATCATGCGAACAAGGAAAAAGCAAAAGAGCATCATATAAACCCAAATCCGTACCTAGTTCGAAAGCAAAGTTGCATATGTTGCACATGGACTTATGTGGCCCAATGAGAGTTGAAAGCATTAATGGAAAAAGTATATTCTTGTTATCGTCGATGATTATTCGAGATATACATGGGTTAAGTTCCTGAGATCAAAAGACGAAGCACCATGCATCATCATCACCTTTCTAAAACGAATTCAAGTACTTCTTCAAACTCCAGTAAGGGTTGTAAGAACAGACAACCAAGACTGAATTCACTAATCGAGTTAAGAACTTATTTTGAAGATGTTGGAATTACACATCAAACATCAGTTGTTAGAACTCCATAGCAGAATGGGGTAGTTGAAAGAAGAAATAGAACTCTTGTGGAAGCCGCTCGCACAATGCTAATCTATTCTAGTGCACCGTTATTTCTATGGGCTGATGTTGCCACTGCTTGTTTCACTCAGAACCGATCCCTAATCCATCCTAGATTCAATAAAACCCCATATGAGCTTGTGAACAACAGAAAACCGAATATCTCTTACTTTCACGTATTTGGCGCTTTGTGCTATCCGACGAATCCACGAGAAGATCTAGGTAAATTTAAAGCAAAAGGTGATATTGGAATCTTCATTGGATATTCAGATAACTCGAGGGCATTCAGGTGTATAACAGAAGAACTAGGAGGATCATGGAGACGATGAATGTGAAGTTTGACGAACTTTCACTAATGGCTTCCGAGAGACTCGCTCTAGAACCCGCACTAAACCGGCAGACTTCTCGACACATCGCCAGGACTCGTACCTCATAGAGCTCAATCAACTTCGTTTGACAATCCTAAAGAACAAGAATGGGAGAATTTCTTCGAGTTAATGTTCGATGAATACTATGGTGGAACTTCGACAAATGCATCAAACCATCATTCCGCTGCACCCGCTCAACATCATCCTCCACCACCAACAGAAGATGCATCTACAACGGTCGAAACCAATGCACCAACTCCATCTACATCATCTACATCTACTACAGCTATTGCACCCGTTCTACCAGCAGTTGATGAGCAAAACCAAAACCATAACGATGCAACGTTAGATGAAGACTTATTTGAAAATCCGTTTGCTACGGAATCAGCTGAATCTTCTTCAAGCTTACGAGAACCATCTAATTCGCATACGTATAACCAACGGTATCCTTCTACTCTGAAGTGGACAAAAGACCATCCAATTGAACAAGTTATTGGTGAACCTTCAAGGCCAATTCAGACGAGACGCCAACTTGCCACCGATTGCGACTTATGCATTTACCTTTGCTCAATTAGCAATATAGAGCCAAAGAACATTCGCGGAGGCAATGGCAACCCGCATGGATAGCAGCGATGCAGGAGGAACTTCTCCAATACCGTCTACATGACTCTTGGGAATGGTTCCAAGACCAATTGACGTTCGCGTCATTGATCTCAAATGGTTATGGAAGAACTAAAGGGATGAAGAGATGACTGTAATTCGCAACAAAGCTCGCCTTGTGGCCAAAGGATACAGACAAGAGGAAGGGATAGACTTTGAAGAGTCATTCGCGCGGGTAGCTAGACTAGAAGCAGTCAGGCTTTTCTTAGCCTACGCCGCTCACAAAAACATCACGGTTTATCAGATGGACATTAAGACCGCGTTCTTGAATGGAACTCTGAAAGAAGAAGTGTACGTGAGTCGCCCGAAGGCTTCATAGACATGAATCATCCAGACTACGTCTACAAACTCAAAAAGGCAATCTATGGATTGAAACAAGCTCTGAGAGCGTGGTATGACGAACTGTCCTCTTTCCTTATCCTAAACAATTTCACCAAAGGAACAGTTGATCCTACCTTGTTTACACAAAAATGCAAAAACGACATTTTGATTGTTCAGATTTACGTGGACGACATCATCTTTGGGTCCACTAATCCGAATCTTTCAAAACATTTTGAAAATCTCATGAAAAGTAAATTTGAAATGTCCATGATGGGGAACTAAAATTCTTTCTTGGTTTACAAATACATCAATCCCCTCGTGGAATTTTTATAAATCAAGCTAAATACACGACTGAGATTTTGAAAAATCATGGTATGGATAATTGTGACTCGGTCGAAACACCAATGGTAACTTCACCAAAAATTGGAGCCGATTTGTTTGGGAAACCTATTGATCCGAAGAAATATCGAGCATGATTGGTTCTCTCATGTATCTTACCGCTAGTCGACGTGATATTCATTTTGTTTGTTTGCTTATTAGCACGGTTTCAGGCAAAGCCTACCGAATTACACCTCAAAGAGGTTAAACGGATCTTTCGGTACCTGAAGACATCCATTCACATGGGACTTTGGTATCCGAAGGAACCCGGATTTGATCTAATTGCCTTTTCAGATGCGGACCACGCAGGTGATCAAGTTACAAAAAGTACATCCGAGGAGCACAATTTTGGGTGAAAAGTTAGTAAGTCGGTCTTCAAAGAAACAAGATTGCACTGCACTATCAACCGGCTGAAGTAGTATGTGTCTCTATCTGTGTGTTGTGCTCAAGTTCTATGGATGAGAACACAACTCACAGATTATGGCTTTACTTTCGATAAAATACCTATGTATTGTGACTCGAAAAGTGCCATAGCCATATCATGCAATCTGTTCATCACTCAAAGACTAAGCATATTCGAGTCCGCTATCACTTCATCAAAGAGTACGTCGAAAATGGTACTGTTGAATTATTTTTCGTGAAGACTGATTACCAACTCGCCGATCTATTAACTAAAGCCCTTCCAAAAGAAAGGTTTGACTATTTAGTTCGACGAATTGGAATGCGAAGCCTAACCCCTGAGGAGTTAGAAAGTCTTCTCGAATCTTCTTGAAAATGATTTTCCAAAAAGCTTCGCTGTAAATATTTTTGAAAAACAAAATACAAAATTTGAAAAACCAACAAAAGAAAAATATAAAAATATAAAATTTTTCAAAAATACAAAAACAATATAAAATCAAAAATCCAAAAATATTCTTCTCACGACATGTCTCTCGTATAATCGATATTCTGTACGTTTCTAGAAATGTCATTCAACAATGATACGGGTATGTACAGATGCTTGAGCGAGAGTTATTTATTTGTTTTCTAAAACATGTCGTCTCTCAAAATTTCTTCAAATAATGGCTTTCGTATACTTCAGTACGAAACCCGGACTAAAATGATGACTTTTGATTATTTTCAAATCAAAACTCGTGCTTTTATAGAAAAAATCAAGTGTACGCTTCAAGTACTGCATTTAAAAATGGTGAGAAATCATCATCATCTTGAGCACCTTTTCAAGATTGTTCAAAAAGATTTTTCAAAATCTTTCAAAATACTTTGTGCTCAAGATAACTCCCTCTAAAACCCTTTAATTGATTATGCTTTATTAAAGGGGGAGTATAAAACTAAAATGTTCCATATTCATGCTTAAATCAAATCCGTTTGTCTCCCCAAAAGATTCTAAAATGTTGTTTAATCCGTTGATATCAAAAATATCACGAATATGCTATTTTTGAGGGGGAGGAGACGTGATTAAAATGTGATCAAAAAGTTTAATGATCATTGTTTGAATCTCAAAATGAGCTCGACTCAGACGGAACCAATGAATTGACGGGAATCTAAGTCAGTATATGTACCATCTCGAGAAACTTGTGATAGATATGCACCTTCATGGGTCTAACCTCCTTTTCAAGGAGTGTTTACAACTTCAAGTTAGTTATTAGAGCTAGTTGTCACCTAAAAACTGACAATGGAACTCTTTAACTAGGCAACGTAACCGTGTCTTATGGGGAATTGTCTATCATGAGCCGATCAATTCAAAAAGTGCGAACTCTACCCTCGATGTGCAGATTTTTGTTAAAACTCATAAGCACATGTGAAGGGGGAGTGTTTCTAAAAATATAAAACTCGCAGAGTGTCTCAAACATGTTTTCTAACATAAACACTCGTGAGATTTTCAAGAAAAATTGTTTTATGGCAACATGGGACAATCATGGAGTTATAAGGTGACTAAGGATAGGAAATTCGTCCTATGATCCGCCAGAGTCGGAGGGATCTACCCAAGGACAATACCCATAGTTAGTATTAGAAGTCCTTAGGTATGATTGAAAAAAGGAGTAATGTGAGAAAGGAGAAAGAAGGGGTTGAAGAATTAAAAAGAAATGTGAAGAAAGGGTGAAAAGAAATAGCCCTCCATATTCAACCTTAGGGCAAAAACCGGGTTCAATTCATCTGCTACTGGTTGTCACTAAGATGACACTGGTATTGAAGACAAAGACGTCATGGACCCAGTGACGCACTGCACCTAACCTTCTAGCCACTCAATTCCTCTTAAAAGGATTTGTTTCATTCTCACTGGGAACCCTACATAATCTATCGACTTTCTCTTAGAGATCGTTGGTATTGAAGAAGGAGACCCTCTCCCTAGTCTCCGCTTAGGAAAACCAAAATGCACTAATTGAGTCTAGAGCCACGAGATTCATCAAAAGATCTCATAGGAACACATGACATGACATCGCTAGTTGTTCATCAATAAGGACACAAGTGATATATTCTAGAGTCCTACGCAGATCTTAGCAATTTGCCAGAACATTTATGAGAAGTTTCACGTCAGTGATCTTCAGTGATTGAATGGAAACTCCTGCCAGGGTCAACATCAAGCAGCCCTGACAGCAGGTCACTTCGGTAACTCCTCGTGGATTACGCTTAGTGTGTCTCAAACGGTCTACAGTCGTGGGGTGATGCTTCGGTGTACCTCAGCGACTCATCTGAATAGATGTACTTCGGTAATATCGCGTTATCTCACTTGTGGGACTCCAGTTCAGGAACGGCCCTTGTGAGAATTAGAGATGTGTTTTCACACTATGCTGTTAACACCCTCGAAATTCAAACTTGTAAGTGCCGGAATCCGCTTATTACTAACTGTTTTTATGTTTTCTTCTTATGGAAGCTCCGGAGCGGATGGATCGTGCAGACTCGCCACATGCTCATACCAACGACACATGAAAGTTCTCATCACAATCAAAGGCTACACAAAGTTTAAAGACTCGAGAACTTCATCATTGGTAACCAAAAGACAAATAGAAGTGTGAGCATGGTGGAGAAAGACGTGGAGATACCTAACCAACGAAGTTGACAACGGCAGAAAACCACATTATCTGATCACAAAGCATGAAGGAACAAAGAATCAAGACTATTCAATATCTACACACAAAGTTCTTGCTCGAGAAAAGTAAAGACCTAATCAAGTGGAGCATCTTTTGAATGACCACCCCTTAGGGGGAGATTGTTAGCCTTAATAGTTTTATTAGAAGTGATGGTCATTCACGATTAGGAACTTTGTATCGTGTGTTAGATATCGTGATAGAATAGTCAACGGGCTCGTGGACTGGGCTAAGCTAATTGGTTAAATGTTAAGGTATGCTAAGCCGTGTATAAGCTTAAGCATCCCAAGCCCAATCCAAGTCCACGAAAAGCCCATGGAAAGCCTTTAGGGCAACAAGTCCCTTGGACTATAAATACCCCTCAAATGGTCATTTGAGGGGTGTGCTTGAAAGTGTGTGTGTGTAGTTTCTCTCTCAAGTAATACAACATATTGTGTTTATCTTATACTCTCCACATACACGGTTTTATATCATTCAAGTCACCATCTTCCTTTCTTTATTTCATCTTCTTATACGTATATGTGTTTGGTTTAACATGTTCTAAGCAAAACGTGGGTATTGGTTTGTGATAAGGTTGATAAAAGTAAGGTCCTACAACTCTCTTCTCCACCTTTCTGTCGAAACAAAAAGAGCGTCCAAAAGAAACTAACACATTGTTTTAAGAAAAACGTGTATACAGTAATTAAATGAAATATAGAGAGTAAGAGAAGAGAAGAATTCTCGTCTTAGCTCCCCTTTGACGGGTGCTTCCCTTTGTTGAGGGTGTCATGTAATTAGAGACTAAGCGAGTGTTTTGCAATTTTGTTTGCAAATGGTTTCGTCTTTTTGACGAACATGCTCCTCCTTGAAGAGTGCTCCTTTGTGAGGAGGACGTCAAGTGGTAATGTAATCCTATGTGAAAGTATTGCAAGCGTTTTTGCAATGTCTTGATTTGACAAGAAGCTCCCCCTTGTTGAGGGTGTCAAAGTCTTCATGTGTATATTGAAAATCTACAAAACAAAGGTTAGAGAGTAAGTATATGATGCATAATTTCCTGCATATAAGACTAAAATTAGTAATAAAAAGTGCTTCTGTTGCATGGATCCCACGGTTCCTTCATGGAAAGGATCCGTCTAGGCAAAAGTCAGGGATCCGTCTTCCTGCATACTCATGACACCAATGTAGATGTGAAAAGTGGTGTAAACATCAACAAGAGTTATGTATTAAGGTACCAAACATAGTATCAATACCACATGGCATACAACATGTAATTTTATTCAATAAAACGAGAGAGATGATGTACATATCTCTAAAACTAAGTGAATGACAAAAGCATGTTGTACATTTTCTAATAATCTCTAAGTTGTGTCGAAAACTTAATAAAAAGCATCAATGTGCTTGTAACCTAAGGACGAGTGGACTTGTTGATTTGATAAAATCGTTCAAGAAGATGATTAAACATGAAATGCAACTCATTTCGTACTTCTTGAACAAGTCCTTAGGTAAGTTGACAATTAGAGCAATTATTGTCATGAATAGGAAACGGAGGAGGTGGAATGTTTTGAGGAGGCTCCACAAAGGATGGTGGGATTTGTGGAGGTAAGTTGAGCGACGTAAGGTGTGGTTCAACTAAAAATGAGGGTGATGATGCACGAGTTGGTGATGGAGATGGAAAGTCCTCTATATGGTTGGGTCTTTGGTGATTCCTTGTCTCGAAAGATGGACTATTTGATGGTGAAGGTGGTTCCCTATTTAATGAGAAGGTTGGTGAATGAGAAGTCCTTGGTGGTGAGTCTTCTAACGAGTAGAGATTTGGATGGGAAAGAGGTGCGGTAAAGGAATGTAGTCTAGGTTCTAGAAATGAAGGCTTAGGTGTTTTACTTATGTTAGGTGTGTTTGGTTTAGTGCTTGATGAAGGCCTTTCCAACTCAAAAGGTCGAATGCTAATCCTAGCGGTTCTTCTTGCTTTGGTTGGTTGAGTTTGTTGAGGAGGGATTCTAGCATTTGGACTTCTTACGGGTGATGACTCGGTTGATGATATCTCATGAACCATATGAGCATTTCTCTTGGAGGAACCTTTGGTTGAAGAGTTTTTGCTAGATGCTTTAGTCATAGTGAAAGAGATGATGTAATGGAGGTCTTAGCTACTGATTTTTGAATAGTGGTTTGAATGGTGGTTTTAAAAACATAAGCACACTTGGTTTATAAAGGATGAAATTGGGTTAATGAATTAAATTCTTGACCACTAAGAATTTTGGCATACACTAAGGTCAACTATAGTTTTGTTCTATCCTAGGGAGTCATTTAAGGCAAGGAAAAGTGTTTAGACTACCAAAGAGAGTTTGAATTAGAGAGGTAAAGTGATCATAAACTGTTCTGGAGACCCAGATCCCACGGATCCCTAAACTTGGGGATCCGTCTAGTTATAAACTAGGAATCCGTCTGTCAGACAGCAAAGTGATGAAGTGATTATGTTCTATTAAGGTCTAGTACCTATAAATTCTAAGTGTTTGGGTTCCCTAAGATGTTTTAAATGGTATGGGACTTTATTGTCCAATCCTAAGGAGTGAGGATACCTAATGATGGTTTTTGATAACAAAGTGAACATTTTTATAAGTGCAACTAAGTGTTTAAGCATGACACTAATATTTTGAGGATGACAAATGAAGCCAAATGATCCTAGAGATCAGATGGTGACTTAAAAAAAATTTGGAAAATTCCGAAAAAATCAAAGTAAATGAAAAACTAGTTTTTAGCCTATTTTGAGGTAAAGATGACTAAAATCAATTTGTTAAAATTAAGAGAAATAACAAGCTAAGTGTTTTGAGATGTGAGGAACAATGTGTGAGTATTGGAGCGAAAATATGGTGAGTTTTGGTGAAGTGATAAATCAGAAACACCTTGAATGTGATCATATGTTAGCTATGAGTGAGTATGAGACATACTGATCTTGAGGAAGACTAAAGTGATCCTAAAGTATCATGTTTAGCTAGTATGATAAGGTATGGAGAATTGGATTGAAGTGAAAGTGTAAAAATCCTATGTCAAAAATTTGATTAATCAAATAGTATATATAAGAAATATCAAATACAAATACCCGAGAGAATTACAAACCAACCCTTTAGGAAAAAGGTCGACACGCAAAACCCTCAAATATTCGATAAGTGATACCGGATAAGGATATCCGGGTCGTTTCCCAACGAGGTGTGAATTGAGAATTTCGTTTGAGGTTTGTTATTAAAATGCTCGATGTTACGGGTTTTTGGTTTTTGATTACGTTTACTACAAATTAACTAAAGGGAAAGTAATTAAGGCTACGGGAACAAAGTAAATGATTAACTAACTATTACTAAGCATACGTAACAATAAAATTAAGTTACACTAAGTCCTAGAATGATAATATGCAAAAACGTGAAAACCCGGGCTAATCCCGAGCCTCAAAAAGTGAAAATAATGCAATTTAAGGCCTAAGGATGTGAAACTAATTTTCCTACGTTCTAAACGACTAAAAATAATTTTAGGAAAAAGCCGGGTATTTTTTCGACTTTTAAATTATTTATTATGATTTAAAAACTATTTTAATCTAATTTAATTATAAAAAATAGTAAACTAATTTGAAAAATTCTGAAAATTTTATGAAAAATACTTTAAGGCCTACTGATTGTAAGAAAAATAAAAAAGATGGGCACTACTTTACGAAATAAGCACTTAAAAAGCTAAATAAGCTACTAATATAGAAACTGTTTTTGTATATAAGAGATTAATGTTGCAAGAAATGAATGAATAAAGACCCTATGGCAGTTGGTTGTGTGCTGTGTGTTGGGTGTTTGAGCAAGAGGTCCTGGTTCGAATCCGTGGTACCTTTTTTTGAAAACAATTTTTTATAACTTTTTCTTTTTGCAACTTATAAATAAGACCAAGTTAAAGACTTTTGTGAAAACACTTTTACCAAACCTTGGAAATAAGCAGTTGGAGACTGCTTATTCCCAACATTAAGAAAAGAAAATGAAGACTTGTCTTCATAGATTTTAAGCAATCAATAGTGAATAAGCACTTGAAAAATGGGAATAAGCAAGCATGTACTATGTTTAATAAGCTATGAAAAACTAAGGAGCTAATGAGGATAAGCAGATAAGCATAAGAAGAAAAAGGAGCATAAGCAGTTTAGGAAGCATAAGCAGTTTAGAGGTTCTAAGTGAAATCTAACTAAGAATACTAAGCTTACAAGCAAGGCAATAAGCCAGGCCGAAATAAGTACTAATTAAGCTCTAATTAGGCTAATATCATCTATGTTAACTACTGAGAACCTAGAGAATCTAAATAAGCTAAGCTTAATCAATGATAAGCACAAAAAAAATGGGACAGCTGTTGTGGTGCAGTAAAACAAGATATGGGGGCTATTTCAAGGGTTCATTAAGCTACTAAAAAGCTACAACTAAAAATTATAAAAATCACTATTGTCTAGCCAACCTATTGAATATTATGCGTACCAAATTTCAAGATCTAAGACTTAATAATGAGCAAATTAAAAATCTAACAGTGAAGCCACTGGAACATAATGGCTGCTGAAACAGTTGGCAAAAATGGGTTTGGGACAGATTTTGATGCAAATTTAAGCTAAGGTAAAATGATCCTAAGTGCATATAAACTATTAGTATGTTGAAATGGGTATGTGAGGATATAAGAGAAGCAGTTTTGAAGAAGTTTTGATGATAAATAAGCTCAGTGAAAGAGTGGTTGAACAGCCTATGCTGCTGCGTAGTACAAGTTAATGTGACAGAAAACAGAAACAGATTTGTTTTTAAAACCAGTACTTGAAAATTCTTGAGAGATAATTAAAACGACTTTTGCAAACTTACTCAACCCTTATAACACTTTGACTTTGGGAGTCAAAGTGGGTAAGAAGGGCAGTTTTGGACAAAGAATAAGCTAATGCCAAACACCCTTTTATGGGTTGAAATGCTTAAAACTGATTTTAAGACAAAACTAAACTTGGTTTTTCTTTTGTAAAACTGACTTAATAGCTTAAAAGAGAACTTATGACAGAAAATTAAAGCACAATGAGCTAATAAGCACAAAAGTGCTTATTTGCTAAATAAGCAAAAGTAAAACAAGAAAGAAAAACTTTTCATTGACTAAATAAACATTACAACTGAAATTAAAACTAAAACTGATTTTAAAACTAAATTTCCTAATGCCTTCCAAAGGCTTACAAGTGCTCTATTTATACTACTTCTAATATGGTCTTCAAGTGCTTGAGGTGTGTTTCTTCACAGAGAGAGAATTGGTCTTGGAGCCTTTGTGCTTCTTTAGCTTTAATCCTAGCCATCCCATTCAACTTGGGCACCACTCAAACACATCTTGGCCGTCCAAACTTTGGTATCCAATGAGGGTTTGTGGGATTGCCAAGGTGGCACTGAGAACCCATGTGGGTGTGTTGGGTAAGTGAGAGGGGACCGGGTTGAGAGTGATATGTTGGGGAAGAGACAAAGGTGTGAGCTGGGAGGGATTTAGTTTGGGCGCCAAAATGGAGCAGGGGAGGCTTGTTTATCTGTTTTGGGTAAATCAGAGAAAGGAGATGGGTAATATATTTGGGTAAATGGGTTTTAAATGGGTTAAGTTTTATTAAAAAAGGTTTAGGGGTTTAAAAAGGTATTATAGTTTTAAGTATTTGGTATTAATACTTTTTTTCTAATTAAAACGTTTTTTTTTTCACTTTTTTTTTTTTTTTTTTAAGTTTTTTTTTTAGAAAACTTTTAATAAAAATTGGTTTTTGAAAAATAATTGGTGTTAAATAAAAATAAGGATTTAGAAAGAAATGATATTTTAGGATTTTTGTGAAAAAGGGTAAAATGGTAATTTTGGGTTCGGGAAGAGGGTAAATTGGTAATTTGGATTTAGGGATAGGTTTTTGATCTGATTCCCCAAGCTCACTCCCAAATGGTATCCCGGGCTCTGAAAATGTAGAAAATCATCATCCGGCCTCGGCCAAAGCACGTATTCCAATCCGAGCTCATTTATGTCTGTTTTTGCCCTGTTTTCGATCCTTTGTACCTGAAATACATAAAAACACATTCCAAGGATATCTGCAGCATAATTGGTTATATTTCCGTGTTTTTAGACGTTTTTGTGGGCTTAGATGGGTAAAAAGGATGAGTGGATAAGCACTCATCAGTCTGTTTACCCGAATCCCACGGTTCCCTCATCTGAGGGATCCGGCTAGTTGTAGCTCAAGGATTCGGCTACTGCTGACCAGTAGCTTCACAACAAATGCGCAGAATTTGCACCTCTTAGCAAATACTCATCCTAATCATTTCTAAATCAAGTAATCAAATATGCAAGCAAGAAATATTGTAACAACACGCATTTTTCGGGTTACTTTTTATATTTTTGAAAAGTTACTATTCACTTTTACTATTCACTTTCACTATTCATCCGTAAATTTTTATTTCACATTCTGGTAAGTTAATTTATTTTAGTAATAACCTGAGAGTTTGACAATCGTTAGATCATCTTCGCAAAAGTTATTAAGAAAACATCGTCATAAAGTTTCATTTTTGTCAGAGCACCATTTAAACATCATGCGCATAACGAAAATCAACTCTGACAATTTTTCTCACATCAGATTAATTTTTATATCACTCATAATTAATTAGAGATTTTTTAAGATTTTATTTATATGTTACCAAATAAACCCTGAGCCATGCAAGACTAAACTTACGTTTTAAACAATTCTACTTAGACCCAGACTTAACCATTCCTGCACTGTGTTTTCTAAGATGTTTTGACACTTTTACATTTTTTGGAAAAGTCAAACATATTTCCCTCCTCCTTTGACCATAAAGAATTTAACCTTGTACGTTCTACATTTTGCTTAAATCGAGTACTTTTAGACTTCACATATAACTGTTAAGTTATCCCACGTATAACGAAAACCACATTTTGACATCTCATATCACTTATATACTAATTTTAGTCTAGTTTAAATATATTCACGGTCATTTCCCTGAAATCTCGTTCTTTTCTGATAAATTACATTTTTCACGTATTAAGCATACGTTTCCCGTTTTAACAGCGTTTACGCGACCCATTAAACTTATCACTCATTTTTATAAGATAATAAGGAGTATATTTATGAGTTTAATCATTCCTATAAGTTTCATATTTTTATGATACCCGGTTTTACGTTTCGTGACTTAACGGCTTACAGTTAGCGGTTAACGGAACCAAAACTCACTCCGTAACCAAGATAATACCAAGACTATCCACCTAAGTCATCTTATCTCCATAAGAACTACTTTAGGGAGGGGAGTCATCATTTTGGTGGCTTGATCCTAACCATGCTTCATTTAGATCATTACAAGTGTCTAAACTTAACCATGGTTAACATTTAACCCAATATATGGTAAACCAAATATTTCCTCCTATAAATACCAAGAAAATCATTTGATAAAAATTGTACCACACCTTCTTAACATATAAAGTCCTAAACCTAAGGCATTTCTTATAGATCTTGTAAGAACATTCATGTGTTCATTTGGACATCTCATATCACTTATAGACTAATTTTAGTCTACTTTAAATATATTCACGGTCATTTCCCTGAAATCTCGTTCTTTTCTGATAAATTGCATTTTTCATGTATTTAGCTTACGTTTCCCGTTTTAACAGCGTTTACGCGACCCATTAAACTTATCACTCATTTTTATAAGATAATAATGAGTATATTGATGAGTTTAATCATTCCTATAAGTTTCATATTTTTACGATACCCGGTTTTACGTTTCGTGACTTAACGGCTTACAGTTAGCAATTAACGGAACCAAAACTCACTCCGTAACCAAGATAATACCAAGATTATCCACCTAAGTCATCTTATCTCCATAAGAACGACTTTAGGGAGGGGAATCATCATTTTGGTGGCTTAATCCTAACCATGCTTTATTTAGATCATTACAAGTGTCTAAACTTAACCATGGTTAACATTTAACCCAATATATGGTTAACCAAATCTTTCCTCCTGTAAATACCAAGCAAATCACTTGATAAAAATTGTACCACACCTTATTAACATCTAAATTCCTAAACCTAAGGCATTTCTTATAGATCTTGTAAGGACATTCATGTGTTCATGAAGAAAAACTAGGTTTTGATCTTTGTTCTTGGAAGTTTTCAAGAAAGAGTCGTTATAATCTTCAAATAACTTCAAGTCTCCAAAAATACATTGTTATAATATTTTATTCTCCTTCAAGAATACAAGAAGTATATAAGGGTGCCAAGGTGTGGAAAGCTTGCTCAATCCAAGTTCCTAAGTGTTCAATCAAAGTCCTATCCTTACTAGTTACTCCTTTCTTGATTAAAAGCCAAAAGTTGTAAGCAACTAATCGCCACCATCATCTCATGTTTATTATTAATAATATTGACAATTTCATGCTATATATATGGTTACTATATTGATTCATTATGTACATATACTCAATCACATGTTTTAATTCACATATTGTCGTAAAAGTAACAAACTAGTAAACTAGTCATATTCTACACAATTGAGACCATTAAAACCAGTCACATATGGACTTTCTAACTTACATACTATTGTATACAAGATAAAAAGGTAAACATAGCAACTTGAATCACCCAAAATGGACAAACGAGTCAAAAGATACGGCCAAAAGAAGTTAGCGAAACCAAAACGCCGAAACTGCCTAACACAAGCTGTTAAGCAGCTGTCCGTTATGAAAGTGGCACTTCTAGTCCGAATCATCAAAAAGTTAAAACACGAAAGTTGTCCGGAACGACGTTTTCCTTTGATTTTAAAGAAGCTTGGGCTCTGAAAATGCTTAAATATGCCATTATCTTTCAAATACTAAAACTGAACTATATATAGTCTCACGACTATACTTTTGTCACAACTAAAAGCAAACCAAGAGGCCTAATGGCCATAAGCCAAGACCACGGTCACGGCTAAGGTCAAACCTGAGTCTAAATACCATGGTAGTCAAGACCAATGCCACGGCAAGGCCATGACTAAAGCCTCAAGGCTTATTTACCCAAGACCGTTAACTAAGGTGTTAACCTTGGCAAATCAACACCAACACAAACCAAACGACATAACTTTATATACTTACATTATCAAATGATCATATTTATGAAATGACGTGAACTTGTAAAAACATGATAAACTTATTAATATAACAATCTTCACTCAAAACATATGTTTTATCTACTAAGTGCTACAATAGTAGGGAGCTTCATGTGAGGGGTTTCATTTGAGTAAAACGTATCGACGAGTTGTTGGATTTACGATTTAAAGTGTCCTAGCTCCTCGAACGTTTACTACATGACCTCTGAATTATGATGGCCCGAACGGTAGTACGATTTCTATAAACAACATACACAACTGCCATGTACTACATCATGATCAACATAGAGACGTATATAGGCTTGTTATTTCTTTCGCACCATTATTTCAGCCGTAAGTCGCAACATCCTATTCTAGATTGCTCGTAGAAGTTCTCACGGCATATCCATCATTCTCATTATACATTTGATATCATTTACTCTGAGGTGAGTTCATAGCCCCACTTTCTATTACTTAATTGTTTTACAAATCCTTGGGGGAAATACATGCTTTATTTTAAATCGAACACATTGCTTTCAAACTATATGCTTATCTGAATGTATTATTTTCACTAAGTACCACCATTTCCAATCTTAAGTCCCTATTATCATGAACCATTACTATATTTGAAGATCTATAGGTTTATTGGCAAATTACCTATTAGGCAACTGTTACTATTATATCAATTTCTATTGACAAGCTGTTAACGTTTTCGGTATCATGAGCTTATTGCAATAATATCTGTTTTGTTTTCTAAACTATGAATGTGAGACTAATTACCTCACATTACAAATATTGTGTTCAACTGATTTCCTAAACTCTATGAATTTCACTCAACCTTTGTGTTGACAGTTTTAAGCATGTATTTTAGGTCTATAATGTACGAGGCTGGCACGGAGAAGCACAGATACTCAAGAAGGCTATAAATTTTTATCATCATTCGAAAACCAATTTAATGTATTTTGTAAACTTGGAACCATTTGGGACCTCATTTTTGTAAACTCTGATATTTATATAAATCGAATGATAAATATTTTAAAACGACTCCATTAGAGTTCGTTTTCTATTATTATGACTGTTGTGCCATGAAGTAACACCCAGTTTGAATTCCGTTGCGTATCACGAAATTGGGGGTGTTACAGATTGGTATCAGAGCCACAGTTATAGAGAAACGGGTCTAATCGAGACCTAAACTATAACCACTTTTAGAAACAAAACATTTTATAGCCTTTCGCTCTCCGTGCCTTCCATCCTCCAGACGATTATGTGACTTCTAGGTAGT
Organism: Chrysanthemum makinoi; assembly: GCA_910596185.1. Lineage (NCBI taxonomy): Eukaryota > Viridiplantae > Streptophyta > Magnoliopsida > Asterales > Asteraceae > Chrysanthemum > Chrysanthemum makinoi. The sequence continues at coordinate 286,998,123 of OU343221.1, forward strand.
TTATGCTACACAAACATACTAGTATATTGATATATACACTCGACATATTTTCAATCATTTTAGCTAAACGATAGACTAAACATATCTGTGTATGCCTATTCTAAGGCATTGTGCCACAATCATATTTTCTCAATCATGTATCTACTCGTACATTTTAGGATTACGAAACTTTATCCAAGACATTGTAACTGATTACAATGGTCTTTCTTACTTCCCAGACATTTTGAGATACAATGGTCTCTATTATTTCCTAGACATTGTGAGTTACACAATGGTCTCAATTACTTCTCAGATATTGTAAGTTATACAATAGTCTTTAGAAATTATTTTATAAAACCTTATATGATATTGTTTTACATGAAACCCGTCACAATCTATCAATTTCCGGAATGGAAATACAAGAAATGGAATTTCTAAAGGACAAATTAATTCATCATCTACAAAAGCTGAAGTTCAGCAATTTTCTCTACATCCATCAAAGCCCTATTTTGAAACCTTCATTGTTAAAGGTCCGTGATGCTAGCCAAGTATGGACTATTTTAGAATTACTTAAAATTTCCTTTCCACACGTATCTACCCATACTATCTTCTATGCAATGAAATGTGAAAACATAGGTTACAAGTCTTTTATGGCCAGGACTTGCAACTGAATGGTTTGCTATCGCCTTTGCTTAGTGGACAATTTCTCAAAAACTATGGACATATCACGAGTGTACCTAATTTAGGTATTTGGAAAATTTATCGAACCTCGGCTAAATATAGTCTAGTCACCTATATTTAACCCAGGGATAGTGGAACATAGTCTGACTAACTATGTTCGACTTAAAATTTTCAAACACTGAGAATAGTTATACTAGGATTATGATCAGGTTAATTTCCTACTTAAACTCAATAAACCACAAGAATTCATTAAAAAGATCTAGAGACACGATAGTGTCTTACCACTCAGCAAAATCTTAACATCTTATTTATACTACCTAATTTCATTCTTGAAATTTTCATACATGAGATAATCCGAACTACTATCTTGGGATACTCATCAAATCTTCTTGTCACTTCATAGAAGTACTAGCATGTTTAGGTTTCAAGGATATCATTCCGCCATAATCCTTTAAAATTCACTTATGATTTTGAAGCAAACTTGACATCTCTACCTAAGAATAATGGTAAGCGTACACTGCACTCTTCTAATCGTCAACATATCACATCATTATCTAAACCCCATTATAAGTCAGTATGTAAAACTTCACAGTAACACGTTTCTTTCAAACACTAGTAGACATAAACACTATACGATATAGCCTTCATCCTGAAACCACCTAAGACATGATCAACTTTGGAAATGGTTTGGATAACCACTTGCCACTATCAAGACTTTCCTAAAATGACAATTATCACATTATTATAAACCATTTCACATCAACAACATCTTATACCTTTAGATTATCAACTTAAGCCACGACCAAAAACTTAGAATGGTACATAACCCATTCTATGACCAGAAACTTGAGAACGCAAAGATTAGAATTCGGCGCATATAACCATATTTTCCTAGACACTTCAACATCAGTAACACACATTGAATTCCGGGACGGAATTCCCATTAAGGTGGTGAGACTGTAACAACGCGCATTTTTCGGGTTACTTTTCATATTTTTGAAAAGTTACTATTTACTTTTACTATTCACTTTCACTATTCATCACGTAAAATTTTTATTTCACATTCTCGTAAGTTAATTTATTTTAGTAATAACCTGAGAGTTTGACAATCTCTAGATCATCTTCGCAAAAGTTATTAAGAAAACATCGTCATAAAGTTTCGTTTTGGTCGGAGCACCATTTAAACATCACGCGCATAACGAAAATCAACTCTGACAATTTTCTCACATCAGATTAATTTTTAGATCACTCATAATCAATTAGAGAATTTTTAAGATTTCATTTAAATGTTATCAAATAAACCCTGAGCAGTGCAAGATTAAACTTACGTTTTAAACAATTCTACTTAGACCCAGACTTAACCATTCCTGCACTATGTTTTCTAAGATGTTTTGACACTTTTACATTTTTTGGAAAATTCAAACATATTTCCCTCCTCCTTTGACCATAAAAAAATTAACCTTGTACGTTCTACATTTTTGCTTAAATCGCGTAACTTTTAGACTTCACATATAACTGTTAAGTTATCACATGTATAACGAAAACCACATTTTGACATCTCATATCACTTATATACTAATTTTAGTCTAGTTTAAATATATTCACGGTCATTTCCCTGAAATCTCGTTCTTTTCTGATAAATTGCATTTTTCACGTATTAAGCATACGTTTCCCGTTTTAACAGCGTTTACGCGACCCATTAAACTTATCACTCATTTTTATAAGATAATAAGGAGTATATTTATGAGTTTAATCATTCCTATAAGTTTCATATTTTTACGATACGTTTTACGTTTACGTGACTTAACGGCTTACAGTTAGCGGTTAACGGAACCAAAACTCACTCCGTAACCAAGATAATACCAAGACTATCCACCTAAGTCATCTTATCTCCATAAGAACTACTTTAGGGAGGGGAGTCATCATTTTGGTGGCTTGATCCTAACCATGCTTCATTTAGATCATTACAAGTGTCTAAACGTAACCATGGTTAACATTTAACCCAATATATGGTTAACCAAATCTTTCCTCCTATAAATACCAAGAAAATCACTTGATAAAAATTGTACCACACCTTCTTAACATATAAAGTCCTAAACCTAAGGCATTTCTTATAGATCTTGTAAGAACATTCATGTGTTCATGAAGAAAAACTAGGTTTTTATCTTTGTTCTTGGAAGTTTTCAAGAAAGAGTCGTTATAATCTTCAAATAACTTCAAGTCTCCAAAAATACATTGTTATAATATTCTATTCTCCTTCAAGAATACAATAAGTATATAAGGGTGCCAAGGTGTGGAAAGCTTGCTCAATCCAAGGTCCTAAGTGTTTAATCAAAGTCCTATCCTTAATAGTTACTCCTTTCTTGATTGAAAGCTAAAAGTTGTAAGCAACTAATCACCACCATCATCTCATGTTTATTATTCATAATATTGACAATTTAATGCTATATATATGGTTACTATGTTGATTCATGATGTACATATACTCAATCACATGTTTTAATTCACATATTGTCGTAAAAGTAACAAACTAGTAAACTAGTCATATTATACACAATTGAGACCATTAAAACCAGTCACATGTGGACTTTCTAACTTACATACTATTGTAGACAAGATAAAAAAGTAAACATAGAAACTTGAATCACCTGGAACGGACAAACGAGTCAAAAGATACGGCCAAAAGAAGTTAGCGAAACCAAAACGCCGAAACTGCCTAACACAAGCTGTTAAGCAGCTCTCTATTTTGAAAGTGGCAGTTCTGGTCCGAATCATAAAAAAGTTAAAACACAAAAGTTGTCTGGAACGACGTTTTCCTGCAATGGCAAAGAAGCTCGGGCCCTGAAAACGCTTAAATATGCCATTATCTTTCAAATACTGAAACTGCCCTATATATAGTATCACGACTATACTTTTGTCACAACTAAAAGCAAACCAAGAGGCCTAATGGCCATAAGCCAAGACCACGGCCACGGATAAGGTCAAATCTGAGTCTCAAGACCATGGTAGTCAAGACCAAAGCCACAGCAAGGCCATGACTAAAGCCTCAAGGCTTATTTACCCAAGACCGTTAACTAAGGTGTTAACCTTGGCAAATCAACACCAACACAAACCAAACGACATAACTTTATATACTTACATTATCAAATGATCATATTTATGAAATGACGAGAACTTGTAAAAACCTGATAAACTTATTAATATAACAATCTTCACTCAAAACATATGTTTTATCTACAAAGTGCTACAATAGTAGGGAGCTTCATGTGAGGGGTTTCATTTGAGTAAAACGTATCGACGAGTTGCTGGATTTACGATTTAAAGTGTGCTAGCTCCTCGAACGTTTACTACATGACCTCTGAATTATGATGGCCCGAACGGTAGTACGATTTCTGTAAACAACATACACAACTGCCATGTACTACATCATGATCAACATAGAGACGTATATAGGCTTGTTATTTCTTTCGCATCATTATTTCAGCCCTAAGTCGCAACATCCTATTCTTGGTTGCTCGTACAAGTTCTCACGGCATATCCATCATCCTCATTATACGTTTGATATCATTTACTTTGAGGTGAGTTCATAGCCCCACTTTCTATTACTTAATCGTTTTACAAATCCTTGGGGGAAATACATGCTTTATTTTAAATCGAACACATTGCTTTCAAACTATATGCTTATCTGAATGTATTATTTGCACCAAGTACCACTATTGCCAATCTTAAGTCCCTATTATCATGAACCATTAATCACTTGCGAGTGAACGCGAATATTGTGGATAGGCCTATTGGGATTGACGAATCCCGTTTTTGTTGACCGGGCAGGCAAACAAACGCACTATATTTGAAGATCTATAGGTTTATTGGCAAATTACCTATTAGGGCAACTGTTACTATTATATCAATTTATATTGACAAGCCGTTAACGTTTTCGGTATCATGAGCTTAGTGCAATAATATCTGTTTTGTTTTCTAAACTATGAATGTGAGACTAATTACCTCACGTTACGAATATTGTGTTCAACTGATTTCCTAAACTCTATGAATTTCACTCAACCTTTGTGTTGACAGTTTTAAGCATGTATTTCAGGTCCATAATGTACGAGGCTGGCACGGAGAAGCACGGATACTCAAGAAGGCTATAAATTTTATTATCATTTGAAAACCAATTTAATGTATTTTGTAAACTTGGAACCATTTGAGACCTCATTTTTGTAAACTCTGATACTTATATAAATCGAATGATAAATCTTTTAAAACAACTCCATTAGAGTTCGTTTTCTATTATTATGACTGTTGTGCCATGAAGTAACACCCAGTTTGAATTCCGCTGCGTATCACGAAATTGGGGGTGTTACAAATATCACGCATGGTAAGTAATAGTAACTAAAAGGTAAGCAAATATGAGCAACACCGACTTCTTGATTTCAATCAAGCCGTCGTAAAATTATCATTTTGGGTCGCCTAAGTTAAGGTGTCTTTGTTCACATTATGCCATCTACTAGAGCCAAGTCCTAAGTTACAGAAATAATTTTTAAGATGTTTTACAGACCATTGTTCAAATTTTAAGGTCCACGACCTTACCTTCTTTCTCACTCAATCTCCTACTCCATCGCCTCCAAGCTTCACTCTTCTATCCTTCACCCCTACTTTTTCTTCTTCATAAGGAAGTTAGCAAAACATTTGAACATCCCCTTTGTTTGTTGAAATTCTTGTGATGGGCTCGGGATGTCTGGCAGTTGCTCACTGTATGCTATGGGGTCAAGTTGAACGTTGCCAATGGGGTTGCTTCCTTCTCCCTCTCTTTCATCTGATGAGTCCGTCGGTGGGTGAGGTCTCTTGCCTTCAACCATAAACCTTGTAGTCTTCTCATCGGTCAATGGCTCCATGACCTTGTTGCAAAATATGTGGTCATCGGTGTAAGGAGATGGATCTAGAGCAAATACAAAATTGGCTAGGCGAGTTAAGAGCATGGCATAGGGGAGAACCATCTTGTCTATCCTTGATACACTTGCCATCCGTTTAACCATGTAATAAGCTAGATTTAAGTAAGTCCCGGTAACAAGGCAATAGATCATGTAGGCAAGACAAGCGTTGGGATGATCCTTATTTCCCACCAAACATAGGACATTCTCCCTTAGCACTAGTTCTAATTTCTTGTATAATGGGAACATCTCTGAAAACTCCATTTGAAAGGGATCCCTATAGATGACCTTCGATTTCCTAGTGATCCGAGACGGGGAGGCTCTTTGGATGAAGACGGTATCTCTTACCGTGGTACGATCCGTGAGAGGTGTGGAATAGACTGGATGCTCATCGACCATGTAGTAGAGGTGGGCTAGAGACCATTCATTTGAAAACAAGCATGCCCCTCGGTTTCGTATCCTCACAAACTCCTCGAGGGTGAAGGTATATTTGTGCTCATTGATGACAAAAGTGATCGAAATGGTTCCATTTTCATTTCTTATGATCCTCATGCTCTTGTAGAACTCTAGGAAAAACACCGGACAAATTTGTTAATTGATGGTTAAGAGGAATTGGAAGTTGATTCCCTCAAAGACTTGGGGAATGTCGGTGTTGTTGATAAATGAGGGCTCAACTACACGCCCTTCGTGGAACAACCTCATTTTCAACAATTTGAAGGCCTTTCGGTCCTCGAGCCTTAAACCATCCTTTCTATGATACATCAGAATGTAGTGTGCCATGTCCTGATAATCTTGTTGCCTTGAGCTCGGCATGGTTGAGCTTAAACACCAAAACCACAATGTGGTGTCATTTATGTGAATAGTATCCTAATTAGGTTCATCACAATTTTGCTCAATACATCTTCATTGAATTCAAAATGAGTTTTTAATTTGTATTAACAATGTTGATTCTTTGATTTAGTATATCTTAGAAAACAATGTGATACCAAATTGTGATAAACCCATTTGAACCCAAGTTCTTAAGATGAAAATTGTACTTCTAGGAATTAAAGAATGGAAATAACAATATAGTGAAGATTATACTTACACAAGTGATTGTTTCCTTTGAAATGATGATGAATGAACTCTTGTGAATAGTAACTTAGGGTTTATGTTCGTGAGTGGGAGAGTAAAGTGAAAAGTAAAACTCCACAGTGATCATCTAGCACTTATTCCGTCTTCTGATGTGCCGGTTCCCACGGATCCCTTGAATGAGGGATCCGGCTAGTTCATTCGCAGGGATCCGGCATATCAGCAGAACAGTTTAAGTAAAACTTTGATAACTTTTGATACGTGAGTTTTAATTCTTGACTAGTGTTGGTGTTTTTGCTCTATAACTTATGGTTTGTTTATGGTTCGAGGTTTTGACGAGTATTCGTGTTTTACTAGTCCTTTTTGACTAGATTCCCTTTTTATGAATGAATCATAATCTCGGAAGTTAAGAATCATGACAAAATAATATTTTATCATGATATGAGAAGTTTTACATGAACACTATTGACATGGATGTAATGCCAACAACCTTATGTGAGAGATGATTATCAAGGCTTCTAAATAGCCAAGATATCAATTTGAGGTAAAATGACTAGTTTGTAGTTTTGTCTATAGAGATCAACCAAGAATGCTATTCTTGATGATGTGTTCAATATAGATAACAACTTTAGTTATATTGAAGTATACGCATTGAGTCTACGATTCTTTACGTGTTATTATTAATTAAACTAGGAATTATTTGATAATTTATCTATAAGTGAGTTAATAGAGGACATACCTTTGCTATATATTCTTTTTATGATTTAAAAGAAATCATAGACACGAAATTCTTCATGATCTTCTAAGATGCCCAAATCCTAGTATGGAGAATTCTCAACAAAGAAAACATTAGAATGATCTATCATTATCCAACATTTTAAAATATGAAGATTTCTAAAAACATGACTTTTTGTTTTAGGAAATTTCCTTCTTTGTATTTTTCAAACATACACGGATCATATCAAGTTGTTAAAGTACAATATACTCTAAGAAACTTGGTAACGAAGCATTGGTACCAATTGTGGAAAACTAGAGGGGGGGGGGTTGAATAGTTTCTTGATTAAAACTTCGTTTTAAACTATTTAGATCGACTTATGTCAATCTATTTAATGTGTATGTTAGATGTTGATAGATAAACATATGAATAAGTAATGCAAAGATAAATAGTAAGAAACACAAAACTACAACGCGGGTATTTATAGTGGTTCGGCTACAAGGACACCTTCCTTTCCCTGCTCCACTCCTCGAGTCACCTACTCGAGAGTTCGTAAGAACTACAAAACACAGGCTCCTTGTGGCGGACATCGGGTTCTTCCACGAGGTAGAACCAAACCTATCACAACGTCGCTTACACTTTATCCGGTACAAGGCTAGATACCGAGTTCCATTACAAAGGAGGAACTACTATCCAACACTACACAACACCTATCACAAAGGAGACATACTCCTTATAACAACACCATAAGGATCTCACTATCCTTTGACCCAAACAAATCTATCTTGTACATCGATGCACCATATCGAATGTACACCCTAGGCACTTCTCACTAATGCCTTTGACACGACCCTTTGGCACCTTACACTAATGCCTTTGTCTTGAGCCTTCGACACCTTTCACTAATGCCTTCGACACGGACCTTTGACACCTTTCACTAATGCCTTCGACACGGACTTTTGGCACCTTTCACTAATGCCTTCGACACGGAATTTTGGCACCTTTCACTAATGCCTTCGACTTGCCCCGTTTGACATCTTTCACCTATGCCTTCAACACAACACTTTTAAGGAGGGAGGAAAGAACTATCAACAAGATAACTTCAGTAGTCTTGATGATGACGAAGCTTGGCAACCCGTGGACTTGAGCTTACTCGACTTCAAGAGGTGGTGATCTTGCCTTTAAGAGTAACCTAGAGAATCACACAAACACAAAACTACATAGAAAGATCCTTTGGATATGAGGTTAGAGAGTTTACAATACTAAGAGAAAGTATGTGTAAAAGGGATGAGTAACAATGAAGAAATGGCTAACTATTTATAGGCAAAAACATCTATTGTTCCCCGGATCCCACGGATCCCTTACTTGAGGGATCTGTCCAGTGTAATCCTAGGGATCTGTGGACGCTCCTCACTCTTTGGGTTTTGCGTCATGGATCATGGGTCATGGGTTATGGACTTTGGGTCATGGGTACCAAAATAGATACAATGGATCTAGACATTGAATCATGGGTCATGGTTTAGGTCCATGGGTCATGGATAATAACCAACATGACTTCATGCAATGGGTCATGGGTTATGGATCAAGCTCCATGGGTATGGGTCATGGACTTTGGGTTTTACCTAACAATATTCAATGTATCTACTATCTAGTCAATGGGTTAAGAACCTAGATTTCTACCCATTACAATATATACAAATGTATATATATATATATATATATATATATATATATATATAATCCGGATCAATTGAGAAGGTTTTTATTTTGAGAAGATTGAGAAGGTTTTCAAAAACGATAGATTTTTAACTTTGATTCATGTTTTCAAGCGTAAAACTCATTTTAATGTGATTAAAATTCAAAATGTGTAAAAAAATTATGAATCAATGTTAAAATCTCTCGATTTTGATATATATAGAATCTTGAATCATCTGCATAATTTAATGAATCATCATCATAACTCGATTTTAAGAATAATTTGTGAATCAAATTTGTGATTTATAGATTCGATTCACCATAAAATGATGTTTACTTGTGAATCAAATAAAAAACATGAATCAATTTACTCAAACGAGGATTTCTCAATCTTCTCAAAATAAAAACCTTCTCAATGGAACTGGAGCATATATATATATATATATATATATATATATATATATATATATATATATATATATATATATATATATATATATATATATATATATAGGGGAGAGTTAACGTGAGATCAAACTTAAAGTTCTAAAAATAAGATCAAGTCTAAAAAACTACTAAAACATTTATAAATAACAATTTTAGCAATAATACACATAAAAATAATATTTTAATACAAATTAACATTTTAGCAACTAATAACCAAATGATACATGAATTTGGATTAGAGATACACCTGATACATATTACACTAATAAATATTTTAAAATCTGATACACATACATAAACCTGATACACATTATACTTCTAATCAAAGTGTATCACTTAGGTATCGTAAATTTAAAAAAAAAATCCATCGAACCTTTAAAAATTTTAGTTGTAGTTAATAAAAAACTTATTTTTGTTGTAAGGAGAGTGTCGTTTGTCAAATTTTAGTTGGATCTCATTTTAACAACTTTAAGTTTGATCTTATTTTATCTAGATTATATATATATATATATATATATATATATATATATATATATATATATATAGGGTGAGGTTATTGTCGGAACCAAATAAATTGGCGAACTCTGAGAACCAGCATCAACCAATCAGATTTTTTTGGATATTAAATTTTATTATATAATTCAAAAGGGTATAATGGTAAAAATATTTTTTATTTTATTTTTGAATTAAAAAAAACGTTTTTTTAGTTCCCTAAATTCTAGGATTTTTTTTTACATGTTTAAAAAAAACACTATGTGCACATGTGTTTTGCATTATATGGCAATTGTATTTTTCATTTATGCATATGTGTTTTGTATTTGCACATGTATTTTTAAGAAATATTACATTAATATAAATACAAACAATAAATTTTTAATAATAGATTTATGCAATTTCAAAATGTACAAATTGTATTACTCTAGTGAAATGATATTCAAATTTATCACAAACATCAATATGTTTACACTTGAATTCAATTTTATTACACATAAATGAAACTTGCACATGTGCATAATCTAATGTCTTTACAGCTGGTTCATCTTTTAGGCATGCACATGTATTCCTCGCCTAGTTCAAGAAACCATGAAATCTTCAGATGTATTTTTAGCAAATGTGTTCAAAACACATGTGCATTCTTTATATTGGTCATCGTCCTTTTTCTTTAGCAAATGTGTTCAAAACACATGTGCACTTTTACATATGTATTCAAGTTCGTCCAAATACACATGTGTCTAATGTATGCATTTGTTTCTTTATATCTTTATCATAATCATTTTTTCGTCATACTAGTTCAAAACACGTGCGCAATCTTCATATTGGTCATCATCCTCTTTGCAGTCACCTGCAAAATGGCAAAACACATATACACACTTACTCATAAGTTATTCTCATCAAAAGACAATCTAAACTTTGCACGACTTCGAATAACAAGTAATGTTACATATATACACTCTCAATAACACATGTGCACACTCCACATAACAAGTAGTGTTACATATATACACTCTCAATAACACATGTGCACACTCCACATACAAACAATTAATCTTCTTGTTATAACAAATACTCCGTATTATGTAACACAATCAATAGATGAACAATTATAATTTTAGTTATATAACACATAACACTTGCTAAAAAAGCGGTAATCAACAACGATCAATTCATATATATACCTATGCTGCTATGCATACAACATGACATGCTTAACATTCTAAAAACATTTTTACATGAAAACCACTTAAGTGAGAGATGGAAAGTTATTGAAATACAAGATGACAAAACTACAACACTTGTGCACACAACATGACATGCTTAACATGATTAATCTATCAACACTTCGGGTACAATTTGGGGTACAATTATAATATGTATAGTACTTTGCCAAGGCGCATGATGACACTACCAAATTCAACCAGTAAACAATACAGTTAAGTAAATATACTTTTTCAGATCAAAATTTTATCATATAGAAAAAATATGTTGTTTCAGATCCAAACCAAATATATTTTAAAAAAATAAAACAAAATTGTTATATCATATTAAAGCCAAAAACGAATTATAACAAAAAACTTACAACATGAGAAGATCGATGGATGATAGATCGATGGCGACGGCTCACTTTTTTGGCAAGATCGAGATCGATCGAGATCGGTTGCGATACATGAACCACGTCTTTTAAAAACCCCTTGATTTGTGGCATCACAAGACACGTAGCATTGATGTTGCTGTTTGTTTGATATTGTTTATTGTTTGGATAGTGGTGTGTCGTGGTATGTCGCATTCATGCGCTAATAAAAAAGTATTGATGTTGCTGTTTGTTTGATATTGTTTATTGTTTGGATAGTGGTGTGTCGTGGTACAGAGTGTATTCGTTGAGAATTTGTTCCTTACTGAAGGGTTTGGAAATACGTGTCTTTGTTCTTTTGGATTACGTTTCGATAGGAAATGGAAGCCGCACGTGGTTCCAGATTTGTGATTCAAATGGAGGATTTGAGAAGCATTTTCAATTGTATAGAAAAATTATGGATACATAGATCGAAGGTGAGGGTGTTGGTTACACAGATTCGAAAGTTTTGGGGGTGTCGATTAATTGGTGGTGCAGATCGAAGATACTTTGGTTACACAAATGGAAGAATTTCAGATGCAAAGGAGAAGAGAGAGAGATGGAGATGAGGGGGGCGGTTATTAGGTTAACAAATGAGAAAGAGATGTAATTTTTTTGTCAGATCCTACATTTATGGTAGTTATTATTATTTTTTTTTATTATTAAATGTATTAATGATATTCCATGTTTGCCCCTACAAATTTTAAATTATATTATTGAAAGTTTAAGTTATTTACCATTATGCCATTTCAATCTCATCCATTGATTATTTTGATCAAGGGTTATTAACGGTTCTCGCAGTTCTCGCAATTTATTTGGTTAGAAATAACCTCACACTATATATATATATATATATATATATATATATATATATATATATATATATATATATATATAGAATCTAGATCAAATAAGATCAAACTTAAAGTTGTTAAAATGAGATCAAACTAAAATTTGACAAGCGACACTCTCCTTACAACAAAAATAAATTTTCTATTAACTACAACTAAAATTATTAAAGTTTCGATAGATTTATTTTTAAAATTTACGAAACTTAGGTGATACACTTTGATTAGAAGTGTAATGTGTATTAGGTTTTTGTATGTGTATCAGATTTTGGAATATTTATTAGTGTAATGTGTATCAGGTGTATCACTAATCCAAACTCATGTATCATTTGGTTATTAGTTGCTAAAATGTTAATTTGTATTAAAATATTATTTTTATGTGTATTATTGCTAAAATTGTTATTTATAAATGTTTTAGTGGTTTTTTAGACTTGATCTTATTTTTACAACTTTAAGTTTGATCTCACGTTAACTCTCCCATATATATATATATATATATTCATATTATGTAAACACTAGTTGTTATACATATGTATTTTTATAACATGTAAACACTATTACTTGTTTAGTGTTTTATATGAAAATGTAAGTGTGTTAGTAAACTATTGGCTCAAACCATCTACGTATTTTATTTGTTTCGTTAAAATGATTTTACGTTTGTTATCGACAAAATAATAGAAGATCGTAAAATATAAATAAACGTTTTTACGGCTTATTTGTATTAACAGTTGGTTATGGTTTGTAGTTGTCTGATAGATTATTGATATACCGTACAAAAAGATAAAAGATTCATATCTACACCATTGTATAATGTATATATACTTCTAGCATACCATTATAGAAAGATAGAGCACATAGTGGGAATTTGAAAGTCTTGTTACTGAATAATACTTGGTTTGATTATTTATTTATTTATTTATTTATTTTTAAATATAATACTTGGTTTGAATTGATAAAAAGAAATGCACACTTTTGTTATTGATTTTCTGAATTTTGATTATACATGTATACTAAAACCCGTTGTGGGTGGGAATTTTAAAAGTTCTGCTACATGGTCGGTGTGTTTTAGTTGCAATTTTTTTGTGTTTTTCCCTGGATTTGCTGTTTAGCCCCAGCCCATAAGTTAGTCAGTTTTCAAAAATGGATAAGAACTAACCTACGCCGACTATCCAAAATCTTCCACACAGTTCTCCTTTCTTCATAATCGATACGACTTCAACCTCTTTGTTTTACATATAAAAAATTATGGGTTTAAATTTTGTGGGGCATGTTAGTGTTATATGCTGCTGCGCTTTTCAGGTTGCGTGACAAGATGGATGTGGAGAAGAAGAGTAACAGACTAGAGTTTGGCCTTCAAATGCCATGTAAGATGTGCAATAAATTTTAGTTTTACATATTTAATATTTTGAATATTCAGTTGGGTTTTTTAAAGGTTTTGGTTATACTAAATTGGTTTGGGTTTGATTGTTGTTGTTACCGTTTGATTTTGTTGGGTAGTTTGAGGCAGTGAAATCTGAAGGGAAGAGCGTAAAGTTGAAGCGGAAAGAACCAAAGGGCTGATGCACAAAAGTGGTTGATGTCAACGCGGTCCAAAACGATATTTGTTAATGTTGACTTTTAGATTTTTAAGAGTTAACATGATTTTTGATTTTATGTTTGACTAGATGTGTATATTAATAGAAATATGGTTAATAGGAGGCCGCCGTTGCCGCGGCGCAATAGAGGTAGGAGAGTTCCACATAACCTATATTATCAACGAATTGATAAAGTATTACAAATATAGGTTAATATGAGGCCCTATTACTGCGAATATAGGTTATGTCATCTAAAGTTTACCACGTTAGTTTCAATTCACTTTCATCGAATTGATAAAGTATGTGGTTTACCTGATTTACTTTAATTCATCTAAAGTTTGCCACGTTTGTTTACTTTCATCGAATTGATAAAATATGTGGTTTACCTGACTAACAATCACGTTTGTTTACTGGCTTATGAGGTTGCTAACTAGATTGAAGATACTTATTTTTGGTAAGCAAAAGCATTTATATGTTGGAGCTGAAATTTTTAGTGGGTGTTTGTGGCTGCTTATGCTCTTGATTATGTGTTTACAGGGCGTGAAAGATTGGTAAATCGAGTTTCAAAAAATTGAGAATGAATGTTGGAATTAGATTTTCCGGAATCACATACAAGCTGATGTAAACGAATAACAGGTGAACCCACTCTTGATATTACTAAAATTTTTATGTTTCAGGTTTTTGTTATTAGTTGTCGTACTAATATTGACTTTTCTTAGTATTGAAAGCAAATGAGAGTTCATCCGATGGCGCTGCGTGGCGTAGGAAGAACAATATCGCTTTAAACAATAGTGGAGCGAGGCAAGACAACTTAGGGAAGAGTGAATTAGGTCATTTTCAACACCAGTCTGGTGGGGTCGGTGGAAGCGAGGCATTTTGGATTTTAGTCTTCTCAACTTGCATCTTCACTTCTAACTTACATGTTCACTTTTATGTGTATACAAACCTATTAGAGATGAATGAGGACCCAACTTAAGTTATCGAAAGTTAAGTAAACCGTGTTAAGGCAAAAATTTTAACCTATTCATGTATAACGGGTCCAGATATTTCCTGACAATACCAAATGAGAATAAAAAATGTTGTTTTTAAAGAAACAGGTTATGTTCGTATTCCCCGGGAAATAAGATGGTGTCTTGGCCTATTGGCACTACTACAAAAAAGGTCATAGAGCCCGGTTAAAAAGGTGCAAAGAGCCCGGTTTTGCATGAGGGCACAAGGGGGGAGGGACTCTATGCGAAACCAAATAGAGCCCGGTTTTGAAAACGGGATCTATTATATGTTATAGAGCCCGGTTTTTACGGCAAAGAACATGGCTTTATGTGAACAAAAAAAAATTAAAAAAAATAAAAATCCAGCCATGAAATCCAATTCTTATTGGCCAAGTGAACACTGTATTGATTCAAATAAGAAAAGATTCATTGATATTACAAGTTTACAACATACTTTCTATTGATACATTCTTGCAAACAACACATTTCAAAAAGTTACAAGCTACCTTAATTGACTACTTAAGTATAGGAAGATGAACCATTCTTTATTAAAAAATATGTACAGAAGAACATGAAGATTGTAATATAGGAAGATGAACTGAAACTGGTAGACCTTTTAGTTGTTGATGTCAAAGAACTTGGGATCTGATGGATCTTGTAACTGTAGTTTCAAACAATGAATGCCTTGTCAGGAAGTTCACACTACAATTATGGTTAATAAGGACATACATATGTTTAAAGCCTCTTTTTCTTTTTTGTAACTTTTAGTGCATACATATATTAGGTAACAGTAACACGTACAATGAGAGGCACCAACGGATTCTTTTTGCAAACTCCGTGCAACCTGCAACATTACCAAAAAAATAAATTCATGATAAATATACAACTACCATATTATAAATCGACATATCTCATAGTAGTCGATATTGTGAAATCAGTCCTCGCCATGATGCCCCAAGGTCTACAGGAAAACCAAATGAGTAATCTGTACAAACTCGACCACCAATTCTTTGATTAGAAGTGTAATGTGTATTAGGTTTTTGTATGTGTATCAGATTTTGGAATATTTATTAGTGTAATGTGTATCAGATGTATCACTAATCCAAACTCATGTATCATTTGGTTATTAGTTGCTAAAATGTTAATTTGTATTAAAATATTATTTTTATGTGTATTATTGCTAAAATTGTTATTTATAAATGTTTTAGTGGTTTTTTAGACTTGATCTTATTTTTACAACTTTAAGTTTGATCTCACGTTAACTCTCCCATATATATATATATATATATATATATATATATATATATATATATATTCATATTATGTAAACACTAGTTGTTATACATATGTATTTTTATAACATGTAAACACTATTACTTGTTTAGTGTTTTATATGAAAATGTAAGTGTGTTAGTAAACTATTGGCTCAAACCATCTACGTATTTTATTTGTTTCGTTAAAATGATTTTACGTTTGTTATCGACAAAATAATAGAAGATCGTAAAATATAAATAAACGTTTTTACGGCTTATTTGTATTAACATTGGTTATGGTTTGTAGTTGTCTGATAGATTATTGATATACCGTACAAAAAGATAAAAGATTCATATCTACACCATTGTATAATGTATATATACTTCTAGCATACCATTATAGAAAGATAGAGCACATAGTGGGAATTTGAAAGTCTTGTTCTTGAATAATACTTGGTTTGATTATTTATTTATTTATTTATTTATTTTTAAATATAATACTTGGTTTGAATTGATAAAAAGAAATGCACACTTTTGTTATTGATTTTCTGAATTTTGATTATACATGTATACTAAAACCCGTTGTGGGTGGGAATTTTAAAAGTTACGCTACATGGTCGGTGTGTTTTAGTTGCAATTTTTTGTGTTTTTCCCGGATTTCTTTATTTAGCCCCGACCCATAAGTTAGTCAGTTTTCAAAATGGATAAGAACTAACCTCGCGACTATCCAAAATCTTCCACACAGTTCTCCTTTCTTCATAATCGATACGACTTCAACCTCTTTGTTTTACATATAAAAAATTATGGGTTTAAATTTTGTGGGGCATGTTAGTGTTATATGCTGCTGCGCTTTTCAGGTTGCGTGACAAGATGGATGTGGAGAAGAAGAGTAACAGACTAGAGTTTGGCCTTCAAATGCCATGTAAGATGTGCAATAAATTTTAGTTTTACATATTTAATATTTTGAATATTCAGTTGGGTTTTTTAAAGGTTTTGGTTATACTAAATTGGTTTGGGTTTGATTGTTGTTGTTACCGTTTGATTTTGTTGGGTAGTTTGAGTGAAATCGAAGGGAAGAGCGTAAAGTTGAAGCGGAAAGAACCAAAGGGCTGATGCACAAAAGTGGTTGATGTCAACGCGGTCCAAAACGATATTTGTTAATGTTGACTTTTAGATTTTTAAGAGTTAACATGATTTTTGATTTTATGTTTGACTAGATGTGTATATTAATAGAAATATGGTTAATAGGAGGCCCGGTTGCCAGCAGCGCAATAGAGGTAGGAGAGTTCCACATAACCTATATTATCAACGAATTGATAAAGTATTACAAATATAGGTTAATAGGAGGCCCTATTACTGCGAATATAGGTTATGTCATCTAAAGTTTGCCACGTTAGTTTCAATTCACTTTCATCGAATTGATAAAGTATGTGGTTTACCTGATTTACTTTAATTCATCTAAAGTTTGCCACGTTTGTTTACTTTCATCGAATTGATAAAATATGTGGTTTACCTGACTAACAATCACGTTTGTTTACTGGCTTATGAGGTTGCTAACTAGATTGAAGATACTTATTTTTGGTAAGCAAAAGCATTTATATGTTGGAGCTGAAATTTTTAGTGGGTGTTTGTGGCTGCTTATTCTCTTGATTATGTGTTTACAGGGCGTGAAAGATTGGTAAATCGAGTTTCAAAAAATTGAGAATGAATGTTGGAATTAGATTTTCCAGGAATCACATACAACTGATGTAAACGAATAACAGGTGAACCCACTCTTGATATTACTAAAATTTTTATGTTTCAGGTTTTTGTTATTAGTTGTCGTACTAATATTGACTTTTCTTAGTACAGAAAAGCAGCGAGAGTTCATCCAGATGGCGCACGTGGCGTAGGAAGAACAATATCGCTTTAAACAATAGTGGAGCGAGGCAAGACAACTTAGGGGAAGAGTGAATTAGGGTCATTTTCAACACCAGGTCTGTCAGGTCAGGGGTCAGGTGGAAACGAGGCATTTTGGATTTTAGTCTTCTCAACTTGCATCTTCACTTCTAACTTACATGTTCACTTTTATGTGTATACAAACCTATTAGAGATGAATGAGGACCCAACTTAAGTTATCGAAAGTTAAGTAAACCGTGTTAAGGCAAAAATTTTAACCTATTCATGTATAACGGGTCCAGATATTTCCTGAAAATACCAAATGAGAATAAAAAATGTTGTTTTTAAAGAAACAGGTTATGTTCGTATTCCCCGGGAAATAAGATGGTGTCTTGGCCTATTGGCACTACTACAAAAAAGGTCATAGAGCCCGGTTAAAAAGGTGCAAAGAGCCCGGTTTTGCATGAGGGCACAAAGGGGGAGGGACTCTATGCGAAACCAAATAGAGCCCGGTTTTGAAAACGGGATCTATTATATGTTATAGAGCCCGGTTTTCTGGCAAAGAACATGGCTTTATGTGAACAAAAAAAAATTAAAAAAAATAAAAATCCAGCCATGAAATCCAATTCTTATTGGCCAAGTGAACACTGTATTGATTCAAATAAGAAAAGATTCATTGATATTACAAGTTTACAACATACTTTCTATTGATACATTCTTGCAAACAACACATTTCAAAAAGTTACAAGCTACCTTAATTGACTACTTAAGTATAGGAAGATGAACCATTCTTTATTAAAAAATATGTACAGAAGAACATGAAGATTGTAATATAGGAAGATGAACTGAAACTGGTAGACCTTTTAGTTGTTGATGTCAAAGAACTTGGGATCTGATGGATCTTGTAACTGTAGTTTCAAACAATGAATGCCTTGTCAGGAAGTTCACACTACAATTATGGTTAATAAGGACATACATATGTTTAAAGCCTCTTTTTCTTTTTTGTAACTTTTAGTGCATACATATATTAGGTAACAGTAACACGTACAATGAGAGGCACCAACGGATTCTCTTTGAAAACTCCGTGCAACCTGCAACATTACCAAAAAAATAAATTCATGATAAATATACAACTACCATATTATAAATCGACATATCTCATAGTAGTCGATATTGTGAAATCGATCCTGCCATGATGCCCCAAGGTCTACAGGAAAACCAAATGAGTAATCTGTACAAACTCGACCACCAATTCTTTGATTAGAAGTGTAATGTGTATTAGGTTTTTGTATGTGTATCAGATTTTGGAATATTTATTAGTGTAATGTGTATCAGATGTATCACTAATCCAAACTCATGTATCATTTGGTTATTAGTTGCTAAAATGTTAATTTGTATTAAAATATTATTTTTATGTGTATTATTGCTAAAATTGTTATTTATAAATGTTTTAGTGGTTTTTTAGACTTGATCTTATTTTTACAACTTTAAGTTTGATCTCACGTTAACTCTCCCATATATATATATATATATATATATATATATATATATATATATATATATATATATTCATATTATGTAAACACTAGTTGTTATACATATGTATTTTTATAACATGTAAACACTATTACTTGTTTAGTGTTTTATATGAAAATGTAAGTGTGTTAGTAAACTATTGGCTCAAACCATCTACGTATTTTATTTGTTTCGTTAAAATGATTTTACGTTTGTTATCGACAAAATAATAGAAGATCGTAAAATATAAATAAACGTTTTTACGGCTTATTTGTATTAACAGTTGGTTATGGTTTGTAGTTGTCTGATAGATTATTGATATACCGTACAAAAAGATAAAAGATTCATATCTACACCATTGTATAATGTATATATACTTCTAGCATACCATTATAGAAAGATAGAGCACATAGTGGGAATTTGAAAGTCTTGTTACTGAATAATACTTGGTTTGATTATTTATTTATTTATTTATTTATTTTTAAATATAATACTTGGTTTGAATTGATAAAAAGAAATGCACACTTTTGTTATTGATTTTCTGAATTTTGATTATACATGTATACTAAAACCCGTTGTGGGTGGGAATTTTAAAAGTTCTGCTACATGGTCGGTGTGTTTTAGTTGCAATTTTTTTTGTGTTTTTCCTCTGGATTTGCTTTGTTTAGCCCCACCCATAAGTTAGTCGGTTTTCAAAAATGGATAAGAACTAACCTACCCGACTATCCAAAATCTTCCACAGTTCTCCTTTCTTCATAATCGTCGACTTCAACCTCTTTGTTTTACATATAAAAAATTATGGGTTTAAATTTTGTGGGGCATGTTAGTGTTATATCTTTGCTGCGCTTTTCAAGTTGCGTGACAAGATGGATGTGGAGAAGAAGAGTAACAGACTAGAGTTTGGCCTTCAAATGCCATGTAAGATGTGCAATAAATTTTAGTTTTACATATTTAATATTTTGAATATTCAGTTGGGTTTTTTAAAGGTTTTGGTTATACTAAATTGGTTTGGGTTTGATTGTTGTTGTTACCGTTTGATTTTGTTGGGTAGTTTGAGGCAGTGAAATCTGAAGGGAAGAGCGTAAAGTTGAAGCGGAAAGAACCAAAGGGCTGATGCACAAAAGTGGTTGATGTCAACGCGGTCCAAAACGATATTTGTTAATGTTGACTTTTAGATTTTTAAGAGTTAACATGATTTTTGATTTTATGTTTGACTAGATGTGTATATTAATAGAAATATGGTTAATAGGAGGCCCGGTTGCCAGCAGCGCAATAGAGGTAGGAGAGTTCCACATAACCTATATTATCAACGAATTGATAAAGTATTACAAATATAGGTTAATAGGAGGCCCTATTACTGCGAATATAGGTTATGTCATCTAAAGTTTGCCACGTTAGTTTCAATTCACTTTCATCGAATTGATAAAGTATGTGGTTTACCTGATTTACTTTAATTCATCTAAAGTTTGCCACGTTTGTTTACTTTCATCGAATTGATAAAATATGTGGTTTACCTGACTAACAATCACGTTTGTTTACTGGCTTATGAGGTTGCTAACTAGATTGAAGATACTTATTTTTGGTAAGCAAAAGCATTTATATGTTGGAGCTGAAATTTTTAGTGGGTGTTTGTGGTACGCTTATTCTCTTGATTATGTGTTTGCTGGTGAAAGATTGGTAAATCGAGTTTCAAAAAATTGAGAATGAATGTTGGAATTAGATTTTCCAGGAATCACATACAACTGATGTAAACGAATAACAGGTGAACCCACTCTTGATATTACTAAAATTTTTATGTTTCAGGTTTTTGTTATTAGTTGTCGTACTAATATTGACTTTTCTTAGTACAGAAAAGCAGCGAGAGTTCATCCAGATGGCGCACGTGGCGTAGGAAGAACAATATCGCTTTAAACAATAGTGGAGCGAGGCAAGACAACTTAGGGGAAGAGTGAATGAGGGTCATTTTCAACACCAGGTCTGTCAGGTCAGGGGTCAGGTGGAAACGAGGCATTTTGGATTTTAGTCTTCTCAACTTGCATCTTCACTTCTAACTCACATGTTCACTTTTTTGTGTATACAAACCTATTAGAGATGAATGAGGACCCAACTTAAGTTATCGAAAGTTAAGTAAACCGTGTTAAGGCAAAAATTTTAACCTATTCATGTATAACGGGTCCAGATATTTCCTAACAATACCAAATGAGAATAAAAAATGTTGTTTTTAAAGAAACAGGTTATGTTTATATTCCCCGGGAAATAAGATGGTGTCTTGGCCTATTGGCACTACTACAAAAAAGGTCATAGAGCCGGTTAAAAGGTGCAAAGAGCCGGTTTTGCATGAGGGCACAAAGGGGAGGGACTCTATCACGAAACCAAATAGAGCCGGTTTTGAAAACGGGCTCTATTATATGTTATAGAGCCCGGTTTCGGCAAAGAACATGGCTTTATGTGAACAAAAAAAAATTAAAAAAAATAAAAATCCAGCCATGAAATCCAATTCTTATTGGCCAAGTGAACACTGTATTGATTCAAATAAGAAAAGATTCATTGATATTACAAGTTTACAACATACTTTCTATTGATACATTCTTGCAAACAACACATTTCAAAAAGTTACAAGCTACCTTAATTGACTACTTAAGTATAGGAAGATGAACCATTCTTTATTAAAAAATATGTACAGAAGAACATGAAGATTGTAATATAGGAAGATGAACTGAAACTGGTAGACCTTTTAGTTGTTGATGTCAAAGAACTTGGGATCTGATGGATCTTGTAACTGTAGTTTCAAACAATGAATGCCTTGTCAGGAAGTTCACACTACAATTATGGTTAATAAGGACATACATATGCTTAAAGCCTCTTTTTCTTTTTTGTAACTTTTAGTGCATACATATATTAGGTAACAGTAACACGTACAATGAGAGGCGCCAACGGATTCTCTTTGCAAACTCCGTGCAACCTGCAACATTACCAAAAAAATAAATTCATGATAAATATACAACTACCATATTATAAATCGACATATCTCATAGTAGTCGATATTGTGAAATCAGTCCTCGCCATGATGCCCCAAGGTCTACAGGAAAACCAAATGAGTAATCTGTACAAACTCGACCACCAATTCTTTCTCTAGACTCAAGTAAAATAACCTGAAAATGTAAGTGAGATTAATAAATATCGCAGTTACAGCGCTATTTTGACAAAATATTTATACCAACTAATTTTTATTATATAGCCAAACTAATTCTCCATAACTTTTGAGTTAACATTTGCATCAAAGCTTGAACTTGGATAACTTAATAAAAATTCAGTTTGATGGCATTTGGGGCGCATAACTGTAATGCTGAACGGAGTCATGGAAAAGTAGTTTCTTTTGGTCAGAAACAACGGCACTAGGTGCACAAAACTAAGTATTGAATCACTCTACCCTAAACATAGGTAAGGTAGATTTAAAGACCTTAAAAGGTGCCTGATTTTAGATTGGGTACCTCTAATATTTTGGAACAAGTAATTAAGACTACCCCTGAAAGTAGTACATGACCGTGATTGAATTCACGAACAACTTATTGCCAAGCTCACGCAATAAAGTCAAGTACTTTTTGATACAATTTACACATTTAATTGAGGCAGGGGGCGTGTTTTACTTATAAGAACAAAAACTGAGTCGTAACTAAAACCTAGGCTAATTAACGAATTCAAACTTCGTATCATATGCGAGGCATGCGCCATGGTGGCATTTACCTGCTTCATTGTTCTTAGTTGTTCTTATCGATACTTTGTCCGTCCCAAGCAGATAATAACCACCTTCAAAGAATTTAAATGTATTTACTACTTGAATCGGGAAAAGAAATTCATGCATATAAAAATGTATTTTAAGGCCGGTACCTTGATTTTTGTAGGTTGCAAGGACATCATCCGTGATTTCACGAGTTTTTTGAGCAAATAAACCTTCGGAACCACCTGTTTATTAGATGCAAAAGAGAATTGTCATCATAAGTATACATCAAGTTAACTAACAAGAGCAATTCCTGGTTGCACTAAACTAATGACTTGTAGAACGGAAGGAAGCTAGGAACAACGATAACAAGTTCATTTTAGTTCATGTAGTATTACTAAATCTGTAGTAAGAAGTTTTCTCTTACAAATCAACTAATCAAGGGGTCCAATCCAAACATCGCTGTGAAATACTTACACAAAAACCCAAGCAAAGTGCTTTAGGGGTTGTGAATTTTGAGAGATTCATGAAGGCCCCAAACAACATGTGCCCTTCCGGAGACCTGCTACCACAAAATACCAATCCAACCACGAAATGAGAAAATTTGTGAAAATGTCAACTATGACCTTATTTGCAGATGCATATATAGTATACACATGATAAGTGATGAAATGTTTCTCCTGGTCCATAGTATATTGGTGAACCTTAGTATATTGGTGAACCTTCATAATAAGACTAATTTATCAAACATGTGATAAAGCCGACTAGACGGACTTTGGTGATGGACCTAGCATTGCCAGTAATTACCCGGGCAAACCTTCCCTGTTACCCCATTCATATCATATATATATGAAAAAAATCGAGAAACATAAAACTTATAACACAGTTTTGATAGTGGGAGAATCGGATACAAAAATATAGAAGACTAAGCAACTCTCTGGTAGAGTGGTAGACAATATGTATATAAAAGCTTCTAATTATCAGGCTGCCATGTTTGTACTCATACTCCATTAATCAAGTCACCACAGAATCTACTACAAGAAAAACAACAGACTCCTAGAATCTTTATCAAGCACACTCTTAGATAGCCATGCTACAAGGCCTTCAATATTTACTTCTGTATATATGGTTCCATTAGATTAGTATAAATGATGGTCATATGTATCCCCTTGAAATTGCAAAGCAAAAATAGCCAATAAACAATTAACTATTCGAATAGCAGATATATTAAATAGAATACCAATCAATCATCAAGCATCAAGCAATCAAGCATCAAGCAAACTATTCGTCATAAGCAATCTACAAAATTCAGTTTGAAACCAAATTAAAATGTCACACCAAAAACAAAATTCAATAACATTCCCAAACTCCACAAGTAAATTATAAACAATACAAAAAACAAATAAACTTATTAGATAAACTTAAGAACAACATTAATGAAATATTAAAAAGGTTAATTGAATAAAAACATCAAATCATCAGTTATAGCATTTTAGTACCTCCTGATTGGATTAGCTTTTCAATGGCTTGGTTGCGTGATGAAGGTGGCCTTGTGACGGTATGGTGTGCGAAGGTAGGTGATGGTGCCGGTGTGTGACGGTGGTTAAGTGAGGGTAGGGTTAGAGGGTTAAATAACCCGCTCAAAATTTGGGAGTGAAATAACCCGCTCAAAAGTTTTAAGTATTCAATTTGAAGAACCGCCTATCTTAAATTTTTACAAAACAACACTTGATAAAAACTTGATAAAACCCGGTTTTGTAAATGAAAACAGGGCTCTAATGTTTTTTTGATAAAGCCCGTTTTTTAAAAGAAAACATGGCTCTAATACAAGGAATAGAGCCCGGTTTTGATAAAGAAAACGCGGCTCAAATATTTTTCAACATAGAGCCCGGTTTTGTAAAAAGGAAACATGGCTCTATAAACATGAAATCTTCATAGAGCCCGTTTTTAACTAAAACCGGGCTCTATTAAGGGGGCTCTATTTCACAATCTCTAGTAGTGTGGTAGAGTAAAAAACAAGTGGGAAAAGATAAACTTCAAATTATGGATAAACAAGTAGTGCTAATGTTTCCTGTATTGTATCTAGAGTTGTGACCCTTACGTTATCTCATATTTGTGTACAAAATATAGTTAGTACTTTAATGTGCACTAATTTTTTCTTAAGGGTTAATATACAAAAAAGTTACTAAACTTTCAAAAAAATTTGTCCTAAGTCACTAATGTTTATCTTCGGTCATCTAGGTTACTATACTTTACGTAACCGGTTATCTAAGTCACTAACCTTTTTTTACCGGTATTTTGGCTGACGTGTATACACACCAAGTTGTGGCACATGTTATCTAGGTCACTAAACTTTGCGAAAAATTTGTCTTAAGTCACTAATGTTTCATTCCTGTCATCTAAGGTACTAAACTTTGCTAAAAATCTGTCCTAAGTCACTAATGAAAAATTTGTCCTAAGTCACGAGTTGTGGCACATATTCTTGAACCTTTAAAATTATACGTTTTATACGATTTTATACACCTTTTAAACGTTTTTATTCATTTTCATTCGTTTTTATACGTTTTTGTTTGTTTTCTTACGTTTTGTCCGTTTTTATCGTTTTCGTCCGTTTTGTCCCATTTTTACGTCCATTTTTTATCACGTTTTATGTTTCATCCGTTTTGTCCGTTTTTGTATGGTTTTGTACGATTTTTATACGTTTTATATGTAGCTTTCATTCGTTTTATCGTTTTTATATGGTTTGTACAATTTTATACGTTTTATTCGTTTTTCACGTTTTCGTCCATTTTCTTATGTTTTTGCCGTTTTATTTTATATCGTATAAAACGGATGAAAACATATAAAAACGGATGAAAACGAATAAAATGTATAAAAATGTACAAACCGTATAAAACGGACAAAAATAAAACGGATGAAAACATAAAAACGATAAAAACGGACAAAAAAAGAAAACAAACAAAACGTATAAAACGAATGAAAATGAATAAAACGTTTAAAGGTGTATAAAATCGTATAAAACGATAATTTTAAAGGTTCGATAACATGTGCCACAACTCGTGACTTAGGACAAATTTTTCATCAGTGACTTAGGACAAATTTTTTGCAAAGTTTAGTACCTTAGATGACAAGAATGAAACATTAGTGACTTAAGACAAATTTTTCGCAAAGTTTAGTGACTTGGGTGACACATATATTGAAAAATTGTGCCACAACCGGTTGCCCTTCCATTTAGTGACTAGGGTGGCACATATAAAAAAGTTTAGTAACATATGTGAAAAACCCGTGAATTATAGTAACCTAGATGACAGAAGATAAACATTAGTGACTTAGGACAAATTTTTTTGAAAGTTTAGTAACTTTTTTGTATATTAACCCTTTTCTTAATTGTTGTTATAGGTAATGATCAAAGGTCAGCCAGTTGTGGCGCCACTTCTCATCGGCGTGTTGCTTTACGTAGACAACAAGAATGCCCATAATATATGAAGCAATGCAAATTACGGTTCTGTTGCTTTTGCCAATGAAATATGCAAATATACATGTAAGCACCCATCTGTTTACGTACTGTGTTTTCTATATATTTTAATAGGTTTCACTAGACAATTTTGTTTCAAAATACAGCTATTAGCCACGACGCACAAACATGGAACGTCAGCAGATTATGGATCGCACCGTGTAGGACCTTGTTTTTTTACACCAACCTTACACGTATACCTCCTTATCACAAGATGAACACACGTAAACCAAACACACTTTATGCGTATAAAGAAAGAAACAAAGATGAGAAAGTTGGTGTATAGGGAGAGGGTCTCCTTCTTCAATACCAACGATCTCTAAGAGAAAGTCGATAGATTATGTAGGGTTCCCAGTGAGAATGAAACAAATCCTTTTAAGAGGAATTGAGTAGCTAGAAGGTTTAGTGCAAGGTCGTCACTGGGTCCATGACGTCTTTGTCTTCAATACCGGCATCATCTAAGTGACAACCAGTAGCATATGAATTGAACCCGGTTTCTGCCCTAAGGTTGATTATGGAGGGCTATTTCTTTTCACCCTTTCTTTTACTTTTCTTTTTAATTCTTCAACCCCTTCTTTCTCCTTTCTCACATTACTCCTTTTTTTCAATCATACCTGATGACTTCTAGTTCTAAACTATTGGTGATGTCCTTGGGTAGATCCCTCCGGCTCTGACGGATCATAGGACGAATTTACCTATCCTTAGTCACCTTATAACTTCATGACTGTCCCATGTTGCCATAAAACCTTTTTTCTTGAAAATCTCTCAAAGTGTTTTTGATTATAAAACATGATTTTTTTTAACACCTTGAGAGTTTTATATTTTCAGAAACACTCCCCCTTAACATGTGCTTATATTGTTTTAACTTAAATCTGCACAGAGAGGGTAGAGTTCGCACTTTTGAATTGAATGCTCATGATAAACAATTCCCGAAACAGTTCACGTAGCTTAGTTAAAGAATTCCATTGTCAGTTTTTAGGTGACAACTAGCTCTAATAACTACCTTGAAGTTATAAACACTTCTTGAAAAGAAGGTTAGACCCATGCAAGTTCATGTCTATCACGAGTTTCTCGAAATGGTACATTTACTGACTTTGATTTCTCGTCAATTCATTGGTTACGACTGAGTCGAGCTCTTTTGAGATTTAAACAACGATCATAAAACATTTTTGATCACATTTTAATCACGTTTCTCCCCCTCAAAAATAGCATATCTATGATGTTTTTGAAACAAAATGATTAAAAGATATGTTTTTCGAAAAGCATTTGGAGAGAAACTGATTTAGCATGAATTTTGGAGCATTTTTGGTTTTATACTCCCCCTTAACGAAAGTATATGTTTCATACAGAAAATTTAGAATCAATTAAGGGTTTAGAGATTTTGAAAAATCTTTTTGAAAAATTTCGAATGAATGGTACGCAAGATGTGAAGAAGATGTTGAAAATCTTTTGAAGATATTGTAGAGAAGAATTATCTTCATTTGTTTTAGGATAAGTGCTCGATATTTATGAAAATCGATTTTGCGAAGCACCTTCATTTCTTTAAAGATCGGGTTACAGTCTGAATTAACTGTAAGCCATTATGATGAAGTCCGGGTTTCGTACTGAAGTATACGAAAGCCGTTCGCTCAAGCATCTGTACATGCCCGTAACCTTGTTGAATGACATTTCTAGAAACGTACAGAATATCGATTATACGAGAGACATGTCGTAGAAGAATATTTTTGGATTTTTGAATTTTATATTGTTTTTGTATTTTTTTGAAAATTTTCTATTTTTGTATTTTGCTTTTGTTGGTTTTTCAAATTTTGTATTTTGATTTTTCAAAAATATTTACATAGAAGATTTGAAGAAAGAAGATTAAGTTATGTCATGTAAAAGTGGAGTTAAGAGTGGAATTAGAAAAGGATTTCCACATGCGAAATTGGCATAAAGTTCTTCTTTACCACATGGGGTGTATGAACTTTCAACACTTTTACAAGAACCTGCATCCACAGACGAAGAATTTTCACAAATAACAGTGTTAGAAGTATATGTTTCCTCACGGCGAGGGAGATCACTATCAACGGTTGTAGTGGTTTCTACTTCTTTATCCTGATGATTGGTACTATTATCTGTGTTGGTGCAAGTATCAAAAATCTTTCTTATGGGAATCAATCTAAGACCAACTTGGTTGAAAACTTTTCCCGTGGGTTTCCACCTAAGGTAAGATCTAGGAGTTGTTTTCTTTTTCAGGATCAGGAAGACTCATTTTTAGAAAAACTACGTCCTGAAGTGATCCACCTATTAGGTATCCTTTCCATGTTCATTTTGTCAACGGGTTTGTTTCTTTTTGGTGTCTTAGTGGATTTAACCTTAGCATGTGATTTTACTTTCTTGAGATATTTTGAAAGACATGCATCGTGATTAGCTGAAAAGACACATTTTTGACATGTAGGACAGACAAATTCCACATTCTTGTTTAAAACAGCAACATTAACTTTGTCACTACAGTCTTTTGGAAATTGTTTCTTGTTTGAAAAAGACTCGGAATTTCTAGCGTTGTTTCTTACGTGCATAGCATTTTCTTTTGCGCAACTACTCTTAGATGCAAGCCAATCCCTAGTCTTATGTTGAGAATTCCTAGGTAAAGGTTTACTACTACTAGCATTGCCTTGAAATCTTGTAGAATTCACCACACTAGATGTTGCACCTAAAATTCCGTCTTTTCGAGTCTGTGCCTTTTTCCTAGCTTCTTCTAGATAGTGATTGTTGATCATGTCGTTAGAACCGACAGATTCTTTAACTGGATTTTTGGTCACATTCCGTGTACTATTCCTAGAAATGCCAGGTGTAATCACGTTTGGTGTTTCAGCAACTGATTTTTCTTTTTCAAAAACTTTGACAATTCTCTTTTTAATAGGCAAGGACTGTGGAGTGACTGTTTTTGACAAATAATTTTTCTCATTGACTTTTGGAGGAGGACGAGAAATAGACATTTTTGGTTTGGAAACCGATTTGGGAACATATGTTTTCTCCTCAGTCAATGGTTTTGCAAACTTAGTATCCACAGCCTTTCCTTTTAGGCTTCCCAGCTGAGCTCTCAAAAGATCATTTTGCTCTTTCATGTCCTTGTAGGCACGCTCATACGACAGTTTGTCATACTTGCATTCCTCTGTTTTTCGATCAAGCTGTTTAAAATAAGACACGGTTTCTTTTTCAAGTTTTTCAAGAGCTTTTTCATATTTTGAAACAATTGCGGAGGTCTGAGACTGGAGTCTTTCATGATCTTCAACAGAATATGTTTGTAAAATAATGGACATGATATCGGTAGTCATAACATCTTCGAAGAGAGAATCATTTAAATTTTCCAAAACTTTGATATGTTCAACACTGTCATTAGCTTGCTTTACCAGGGATTTATGGTCCATCACAAAGTCAGCTGTTTCTTTCAAAAATGCTTGTTCAAAATGAATTACCCTTGAGTTGATGTTATTCAGGTGAGGGGCAATTTGAGTTTCAAAAACTTTCTTTGTTAGATATCAAAACTAGAGAACCGTTGTTAGGTGTAATAGTGGTTTTAGTTTTAACATCTCTTGAAGATCCCATAATTCGTTTTCACATTGTCTAAAATACTTCTCGCATCACTTGAGTTAAAGGATTGTTTGAAGACATTTGTTCAATGTTCGAAAGAGATTTTGAGACAACGACTGGTTTTGAAACAGATTTTGAAACAGGTGTTGACTCTTTGTTTGAAACATTTGGTGTGATGGAAAACTTTGACTTTTCTTTTTGATTAACAAAAGTAATTCCAGAAATTTTGTTCCATTTGTTATAATCGATTGGTTTGATTTCCGGACCTTTTTGTTTCATTCTTTCTCTACTCTCCTTAGATAGTTCTAACGTTTCATGAGAATCACGAACAATTATGGGTTCATGTAAAGCATTTCCATTATTTAACACATTCTGAGGTTTCTGAGCTTTCTTGAGGAACGAAGAAGGGTCGTTACCAAGTGCCATTCTATGTGAAGTATGAAAACGCGGATTTACTTGGTTAGAAAGCATCTTGTTTGATTTAGCTGAATGTGTTAGGAATTAGAAAATTCCATGTTAAAGAGTCGGTCACCCCAATTATAGTCTAGCATATGTTAGCTCGTAGATTTGTAGTTATTTACGTTATGTAGTAGTTAATTAGTTAATTTGTAGCGTAGAATAGTGTAGTGCAACACCGTGGAGGAAGGACGGGTCTTTACCCACTGTATCCCTGATCCACAGGCCGATAGGAGGTCGTTATGTTTGTAACTATAAATACCCCTTCCATCCATGGAAGGGGTGGTGCTTCTCATAATCTAACATTCAACATTTGAGTAAACCTCTAGCAAGAACATCCTCTCTCTCTACTAACTCTCTAACTATGGCAATCATGTATTTCCATCATCCAAGACCACCCGAATCATCAACACAATAAATATATGATCCTACAATTGGTACCGTGAGCCAAGGTTTTTGTGTTGTATTGATTTGTGTGGTTTTTGAAACATGGTTAAAATTGTTTTTGTATCTATAAGTGGTCGAATATGTATTAAGCAGTTTATATACATGTTTTTACATGGTCTTATATGGGAAAATGTTGTTAATAGTTTATACATGGTTGTAAAATGTTGTTAACTGATTTTTGGGTAATATGTTATCTGGTTGTGTTATGTCCAAACAGTCCTTATCGTGTTTTTTTTGTCCGACTTTCTTTGGTCATAACTTGTGGTCAAACTGTATACAACGATTTTGCTATCTTTTCCGTGAAACTTTTGTAGTCAAATGGTCATTTTGTTTGGTCAAATGGGTCATACAATGCTTTTGATGCATGTTTTCGGGTTTGTTATTAACATGGTCGGAAAAGTAGTCAGAAATCTCATATATTCATGCTAGCGAGTTGTTAGAAAAAGATGTCCAAATACATTGAATCTACCTAGCGAGTTGGGTCACCTAGCGACTTGTTATTTAACAAGTCGTAGCGAAGTTAGTTAACTTAGCGACTTCGGCTAGCAACTTGGCTAGCGAGTTGGCTAGCGAGTTGACTAGCGAGTTGACTAGCGAGTTGGCTCAAGACCATTGTCACCTAGCGACTTACACGTAATGGATGAAGAAGAAGATGTTAAGACTTGAAAGACCGTGACAACAATACAACTAGACCACGACCACAAGCAACCATGTACCAAAATATCATCAAGACCTCAGCTCCTTTTTACATCATCGGTCTCATTTACCATTCTACATAAATCGACCTCAACTCTTAACCTAAACTAGAATCGGATAAAATAAAACAAGGACATCAATCGATATCTCAGATCATCAAGCATCATCATCGACGCTTATTCTTGCAATCAGGATCTCGGTTGGGTTCTACTGCGTTCAAATCTTTAAAAGATTCACCAAGTTTTTTGAACCTTAAACACATCATCGATCCTCTACAAACAACAATAAAGACTCATCTCATTTACTCAATAGAGTAAGAGTTCTCAGTCTCGTTTCTTTTTTTGTGTATGGTTCACATAACTCACAGATCTTAAAAGATCTATACCAAAAAGAAACAATACATCATTGATCTATTTTGACTCATACATCAAATGAAAATGATAAATGACCTTATGTCATATGATCTCAGCTTGTTCATATTTGTGTTAGGTTCTTTAAACTCATAGATCTTAAGAGATCTACACACAAATGAAATATTTCCTCATAGATCAAAATATTTTCTGTTTATATACGATGTTAAAGAAAAGGTTATAACATGTATGTTACACCTTTTTATTTGATTCGTGTATAACCTTAATCATATATAAGGTTCTCGAGTTTACTTACCCTCTACTTCCATATGATCTTCATATCTATTCGAGCGTCTTACCATCCCTGTGGTATTATCGTCTCTCTTGCCATCCCTGTATGCGTTGTCATAAGAAGCATCCAAGATATACCGTGTGTGTTTGTTTTGTTTGAAAGAGATGCGCGGATTATGTTTTGTGATTATCTGGAAATGTGAAGAGAGTAAGAAAGGCGGATAATATGAGAGTATTTTTAGGGTTTGAGGCACTATGGTGGCATTTTATACTTCGTATTTTTAGGGTATGCATAAGTATTATGGGCCTCAGTATTCTTATTTGTGTGGACTCATCTCAAGTATGCGTCATTTTGTTTGATGGGTCGTGTGGTGTGTATGGGTATTTGGATTAAATTTGGCCTCATGTGTATTATCTAAGTAACGAGTGTGGCTTGAATTCATGTGAGACCTTTGGAACAAATGGAACATTAGCTCAGACATACATATCTACTATTAAGATTATTCTTAGATTGTTGAGTTAACAATTACTCTGTAACAATTTTGAGATTGTGATCTAGATATCCGTTTGGTGAGTATTGATGCTTCTCAAGAAAGTGCGGTAATTTTGACAATGATTATTATTTCACGGGATTAACTAGATCGGGGCATTTTGTTTTCACATGGGCCGAGTTGCTCATGGGCATTCTGATTGAAAAATTATATGGGCCGAATGTGTTGATATCAACAATTGTTGGATCGGGTATTCTCTTTTATTACATGGGCCGAGCATATTCTTTGCTACCCTTAAACATGGGATCAATATGTGGTAGTGTACTAGTTTTTGGACGAGCCCAATATGTTGTGATATACCAAGCTCCTTGGATAGTACTTGTAAAAGAATATTTTTGGTTCCATACGTGGTGATTTGTGATATTGGATTAATTTATCAACCGGGCCTTCATTGGATATTGATTCATGCTCATGAATTGGATTTATGGTTATGGTAATTAATGGGATTTGTGTTGTGCGAATTGTTAAAAGTTTGATGATGAGATTTGGTGTGCTTCAATGGGTTATGATGTTTGGCACTTTGGTGTATACGTTATCATGATTAAGATTCTGTCACGGCTTGAATTGGTTATGAAACAAGGTTGACCACGGGGTTTTGTACGGTATTTCTTATTTGGCTTTGAAGTGAGGTTTCCGGGCACGTTTACTTATTTCGTCTTGTTTGGGCATTTATAGAGGATGATAAAGACATGGCTATTTAGTTGCGTTTGTGAGTCTTTCTCAACCCACAACGTAGCTATCACTTTGGTGTCTCACGCGGTGAGAATACGTCAAGAGGTTTTGTACATATCAAGGGTACCTTGTTTCTTCTTCTTCACAAGGATTAGTACAAGTTTAAGTAACAAATCTGGGAATTTTTCTTCATGCTCGTTTGGCATATCGGGTTTACTTCACCAAGTGGTCGCACAAAGAAACGTAGAATATGTGGATGTTGTGTTTACCAAAGTATTTATTGGATGGTTGATGATGTTGATGATGTTGGATAATGGACGTTGATGAACCGCCGCATGTTCCCCAATGATATTCTCTCAAACCAAAGTCATAACACATCAAGGTTGACATTGTTTACGGTTTTGTCTTGAGTTTGTAAAATCCCGCCGAAGAACCTATTTCTCGGTTTAAATCATAGACTTGTAAAATCGTGAAAATGGAAACATCCTGGTATTAGTAAAGTGCATTTCCGGATCTATCTTACGGTTTATTCTTGGTTTTGTAAAATCCCCAAAGAAACTATTTCGGTTTAAACCATAGAATTGTAAAATCCCGTATTGATGGAACCATCTTGGAGAAACGAAGTTTATCGGATCTTCCGATGCCGGTGTTACGTTTTTCGCTTCAAGAAGGATAAAAGAGTGTACTTCATAAATTGGATGTGGTTTGGATATTCATCATGGCAGCTGGTTATTGCTTGGTTTTATGGGGTTTTGTGCTTTTAACCATGGTCGGATGAAACCATTATCGAGTTCACTTAAAACGGAGGCTAAAGTTGAGCTTTTAACGTAAGATGTGACAACGGGTTAATTTAGTATTATCTATTTGAAGTGAAATATCACGAAAGTGTACTTAGTATCCGGTATATCGGGATGGATGGATGAATATTCTTCAAGATCCTTGTTCGAACTTATTTTCAAAAACGAAGACTTGGAAATCTAGTTATTGTTGAGTGACTTTTACCTTTTCTCGTTACCACTGGGGAATTGGGCTCTTATAACCACAAAATAACTATCACTTTAAGGAGTTACGTTGTAGTGCTCAGTCACATTCAATTGTGGATTTTCAAGAGGTAATGTACGTCTATTACTTGATGGTTGGTTGGTTGAAGAGTATAGAGTACTTAAGAGATTCAATGGAGCATGAATTCTCGACACCGCTCTTTGTTACATATGTGCAAGTTTAAGTCACGAAGTTCGTTAGTTTACTTCGTGGTCAAATTTATCATATTAGGTTTTCTTCATCACCGTCACGACAAATAGCCTCTTGAATGATAATGGGGTTGATTACATGTTCTGCCAAAAGAGATGTTGAAAAGAGAGAGATTATGACGATGAACACAACATTCATGCCTCAGACTCTAAAGAAAAGAAATGTAATGCGTTCAAAGCATTATCTTCCCAAGAAGAGAAATCTTCTTATGACGTTTGAACATATCACCAAGCCTCGTACTCTAAAGAAAAGAGAGAAGTGCGCTTCAAGGCGCTTTATCTTCCAAAGAAGAAATCTTCTTATGACGCTTGAATACTTCAGCCAAGCCTCGTACCTCAAAGAAAAGAAATGCCTTCAAGATTATCTTCCAAAGAAGAGAAATCTTCTTATGACGCCTGCTTCACATCACCAGCCTCAGACTCCAAAGAAAGAAATGTAATGCCATGCATTATCTTCGAAGAGAAATCTTCATGATCACAAAACAAGCCATGCCTCGTTCCTCAAAGAAAAGAAAGGTGTGTGCTAAGGCGCTTTATCTTCGAAGAAAGAAATCTTCTTATTTATGACCATTCTCATCAACATGCTTCATACTTTTCCATGCTTCAATTATCAAGTGAACAGGCTACCAGCGATTGTTTTCTCATTCCACTTGCTCGATTATAATGAAGATGGCGACATCATGTGCTTATTTTTAGGGAGAAGTGTGAATAGAACCTTTGGATGGATTTCACTTATTTAGTCAAGAATGGCATCTCCGTATGCAATTCTTGAGAAGAAGTGTGATTTTTTTGCATTGTTGATTGATATTTGAGAATATAAATGGTCATACGGCTCTAAACTCATGTAAGAACCTAGCTTCTTCTTATCGGGTCATCTTTACATGGTGTTTTCTTCTTCATGAGCGGTTGACATCTTCACAAGTCGATATGAGTTTATTGACAAAGTTTCCTTCGGTTAATGCTTCCGGCACATCAACATGATGATTCCAACAACCTTCGTTTTGTTTGATGTGATTGTTTGCTTGGTGTTATCATTTCGTGTGTTCACATACCGGGATTGCTTGATTTCCTTGATGAACATCTTTTCGTTTTGTTTGATTGGGAGAGATTCTTAATTAAGGGGATTTGCAAGATGTAAGTTAATTGGGATGCTTTTGGTGATGTTCTTGTGTTTTTGGTGAAATGAAGATGTTAACTATCTATTCCCCAACTAGACAATCTTGAAGAAGGTCGAAGCTCCATCTATTCTACATTTTCTCTACATGTTAGAAGACTAAAAGACGGTTGCATTTAATGATCGAAAGACTTCTTCTTAACGGTCATTCATAATACTGATTGTCGGGCTTAGGGAGAGCACTAATGGGGAGAGTGATATGTCTAATTTAAGCCCCAATTAGACTTGCTCATATTCCAGTTGATTCCCACAAGAGTTTAAGCGATCTTCTCAACAAATTTCAAGTATTTGGGCATTCAAAGAGTTGTTGATTCTAAAGTATCAAAACCAGAAAGGGGGAAGGAGACAAGCATCTAAACGCGAGTAAACTTGATGAGCTTAATACTTCTAAGTGATTGAAGATATCCCGAGAAGACTATTGTCATTAAGCAGAGAAACTCAAGATTTGACTATGCTCGTTGTTTTTTATTCCAACTATGCAGGGGAAGAGATGGAAGAGTTAGTTTCTGAAGATGAAAGAGGTACACAAGTGTGTGATGATTTTGATTTTATCACAATCATCGGGGATAGAGATTGTGTATATGGGGATGCTCATTGCTTTTACCCGAGGGCTTAATCAGGATTCGAGATATAATCACTTATTCCTGTCCGCAGAGATTGTCACCCGCAGAGATACGGTGATTCACCGCTTCTTCAATGTTATCTGCTATTCTCTTTGGGCAGGCATTACTTGGTTCTTGAGCTTCATACACTTTCTTCGTGGGAGAGAAAAGTATACATCGGGTTATTCTTTGGCTAACTTAATCGCTACCATATCATAAGTTTCTTTGTCTTCTGTATGTGATTCGTTCGTGAGCTCTAGTCTAAGAGATTGACTGCATCAATTCAACTACTTGGGGAAATTGGTCTCTTGACACTTTTTTGGAATGGATTGTTGACTTCTGGAAAAGAAATTTGAGAAGATTATTTAAGTGGGATGAAACGTTGTTGTTCTATTGGATGATATAACCTCGAACGAAGAATCACGGTGATTATTCTTAAAAAAGGGATGACAAGTTCGATGATAATGGTGTGCTTCTTTGTGCACTCTCGCTTGAAAGAAAGCTTTGTATCCACGCCTAAAGGATTTTCGTCGTCATATTACGACCGATCTCGGAAGCTTTATGACGATCGACCGACGATCCTTACTATTTGATCATATCTTCTTACTACTATATCATCCTTACATATATAGAAAATAAATATAAAAAACCAAAATAAAATCTTCCATAAATGAATTTCAAAATCTTCATTTAATATCCGGTCGAAATATCCACGGATTATGATGAAGTTCGAAAGGTATAGGTGTAAATATTCTTTTTTCAAAACATGTCAAAAACTATGGCTTACGCTTATTTCGATCAGAACCCGCTTTCAAATGATGGCTTGCGCTACTTCCATCAGTAATCCTTTTAACCATGGCTTGTTATTTCCGTATAGCAACCCGCTCTTTAAAGGAAGGAAAGGTCGCTGCTTTAACCTATTTTCAAAATATTTCGTGCACTTATCCTAAATACAAAACAAGGAAAGTATGTCAAGGATCGTTGTTCCTACACAAATGTTTTTCCGCCTAAAATTCTTCTTGAAAAATATTTGGTGTTTTCAAAAATGGTGTTAAATGAGTTGCTTTTAAAACAATCGATTCGAGTTTTTGTAAATTGAAACTCAATCAATGACTTTTAAACTTTTCTAAAATGAGTCATTGATTGAGGGGGGGAATGTTTTCAAATCTATATCATCTAACGGGCATTCTTAATTATCCTATATGCTTAATTGAAAAATGATGTTAACCTATGTTGAAGGACTAGGTGCCTAGGATATGATTGTTACGTTTAGATGATTAGAGTTTGATGAACACATTATTCCCATACATTTATATGATCCGATTGATATGTTGCATTGACTTTTATTAGTCGATTGTTGTTTGGGTGATGTCGACCACCATATATTTGTATGTGTGTTCACTAACATATGCAGTATATTGGTATAAAAGAATGTTCCGATCCGATCCCAATTGAAGATGATTTGATGCTGAAAGGAAAGGGTAACTATATCTTGGGTTGACAAATGAAGAAACGAAGCTTAATTGGACTTCCATGTAGAGTTGGCATAAATGCAACGTAAGAGGTCTCACCGCATCGCAGATGGTTTTTCTAAGTGATTGAAGAAACGGAGCTTAATTTGACCCCAGTTGGCATTCAAAATGCAACGTAAGAAGAAGTTTCACGCATCAGATGGTTTTTCTTCCAAACCCTACAGAACAACAACGTAAGCTTCTCAACCACCTAACGATCTTGGTGCAGATACCATTTTTAAACAATTTTGATATAACCGATTAAATTGTTTTGAAAATGGAAAATATTGTTTGAAAATCAATGGACTAAATTTTGGAAATCACCGGACTTCTTATTATCAAAACCTAAGTCACTCAATTATTGACTTCGTCATGGATGAGGGGAGAGTGATTTCAAATTATATATTTTCAAACGATATTTCTTCATAAAAGTCCAAAATGTGGTGATCTATAGATTTAATGTTATGTCATGGTATGATTTTTCTTTTGAATCAAGGTCTTTCAAAATGAAATTTTTCTGTTCTTGTTTGATTGTGAAATTGTTTTATTTTACTTAAAGATCTCATAAAACAAATCATACCTGACACTAAAAATCTTTAATGTCTAAATCGTTCTCATCAATATTTTCAAAATTGAATCTTGCCACGCCTTTCCCCAAATTTTTCTAAATGATTTAAATTATTGGGATCAAAATCTCAAATGGTTTGATATTTCTGATCGGGGTTGAGATCGTGTTTTAAATCTCAAATCGCTTTTAAATGGAATTGGTTTTAGTCCTTTAAAGGCACTCCTCCGCCACAACGATTTAAAATACATAATGCACATGTTGATGAGGAGGATTTATCCAAAAACCATATGAGTATTTAAACAAGGCCACATTTTCTCCCATGTTTTCTAAACCTAATTAAATCACTTGGGATCCAAAATCTCAAAGGATTTGATATTTTTGATCGGGGAGAATTTGTGATTTAATAATGAAATTTGATAAAAGATGATCGTTTTGATTCGGGCCAGGCAGTCGCTTCTCATATGTGCTAAACTAATCTGCAATATATTGAGGGGAGCAAACCATCGAGGTACAAAAGTTTTTAAAAGAGATTATAAAGTACCTTGATTGTGTTTTCAAATGGTTTCTTAATGGATTTTGTGATTGTGGATGTGCTTCAAAAGAACTCTTGCCTCTATGTGATAAAATGATTTCAAATATCCTATGCACATATTGAGGGGGAGAATTTTACCAAGAAAATCAAATGGCCTTTTCTATGAAAATTGTGATCAAAGAAAATATTTCAAAGCCCTCTTGCCTCCATGCCAAACAATTTCTAAATCACACGACATGTTGAGGGGAGGTTTCCTAAATGATCAAAACTATTAAGGTACAAAATGCTTTGATCTCGTATCACAAGTACCTTGATTGTTTTTCCAAATGATTTTCAATTGGTTTCATGAAGGAAAGAACAATACCAAAAGACCGAATTATTTACTTTATGCATGGAGTTATAAGGATGGTTAGGTTAGGTATTCGTTCCACGATCCGCCAGAACCGGAGGGATCTTCCCATGGACAATCCACTAGATAGTGTAGAGTCCTTAGGAATATTGAAAAAAGGAGAAAAATGAGGAATGGGAAGAGCTGGATCGAGATAGAGCTAGTATGGAATAAACCCAACAAGGTTCTAGTTATGAAGTCTCGTAAGCAATCAAGGGGTTGAATGAAAAAGAATTGAATGTGAAAAAGGGGTGAAAAGAAATAGCCCTCCATCAATTCAACCTTAGCAAGAACCGGTTCAATACATATGCTACCGTGTTACTAAG
This sequence comes from Chrysanthemum makinoi, assembly GCA_910596185.1. Classification (NCBI taxonomy): domain Eukaryota; kingdom Viridiplantae; phylum Streptophyta; class Magnoliopsida; order Asterales; family Asteraceae; genus Chrysanthemum; species Chrysanthemum makinoi. The sequence goes on from OU343221.1 coordinate 287,038,422, forward strand.
GTAACACCGGTATTGAAGACAAGACACGTCATGGACGCGACCGCACTAAACTTCCCTGCCACTCAAGTTCCTCTTAAAAGGGCTTGTTTCATTCTCACGGGAACCGACATAATCTATCGACTTTCTCTTAGAGATTGTTGATATTGAAGAAGGAGACCCTCTCCTAGTCTCCAACACAGGAACCAAAAATGCACGATTGAGTCTAGAGCCAAGAGATCATCCACAATATCTCGTTAGGACACTAAATTCATGAAGACTTGCTGTTTCACACAATGTGGAAAGTAAGTATATAGAGTCCCACGATTATCCTTGTGGTATTGCGTTAACATCCGAGTGGTATGTAAAGTATTCACGATGAAGATGGAAATCCTTCTAGAGCCAACATCAAACAAGCTCTTGGTGGGTGACATGAGACCTTCTCGTAAGATCAAACTTGTGACAACCGATAGAAACGATGGGAGATTCAATCTTGAATCAACCTTGGTCCAGATTGATTTGGACGAATACTTTTGGAAAAACCGTTCGATGTGCAAATCTTCTTTCTCTAGCACGTCGAATGTGTACTTATGTTTACAAAATTCAAAAATATCTCCGATTGAAAAATACTTTTAGAAAACCGCTCGTGCGAATCTCTTCTTTTCGCTAGCACGTCGAATGTGTACTCATTCCCTAATACAAAAGTATTTTGATTGAAAATTGATCTTTCTCATAAAACCTTCGTCGTATTGCAAAACTCTTTCTTCAAGCGAAGCTGATTGTTTTTCAAATCATTTTTCATCAATCCTGAATCTCAATTCGCTGGTTCACTCCACCGTGTTGTCTTCTTTGAGACGCTCGGTTTGAGAACAACCAGAACAAACCCCGCAAGGAGATTCTTAGGAATCCTACCGACACAGCAGTACTTGTATCGATCAACGGGAACCGTGGCCGCAGGTTCAATTCAACGAAAGTGATCAAAGACACTTTCGTGGCGCTTTATTGCTAATCACGATGCGTACACCCGACGATTGTACCGGATCGTAATTGAGGCGTCAATCCATAGCCGCATGTTCACAAGAACCACACTTAATTGAAGAAATCATGATCGGTGCATATCTACATAACTGTTCTCGATTTTTTATACATGCTTCACGCCGCAAATATCATGAACCAAAGAAGGCTTCCGCTACTCTGATGGAAAGATGTCATGATTCAAAAGTGTGAGCATGTCAGTCCAAAATTCACAACTTCACATGATGGCAACACAATAAAGGGTGATCCGAGATTTTATCGGTCGATGATCTCTATGAAAGCTCAAGATCATCAAAGATGTGGATCGCTTAAAGGCCTCCAACCGAAAGTACAAAATCAATGCGACTTTGAAGAATCACAAAAGCACAAAGATTGCAGAAATTGAAGAATTCAAGTCTCACGAGCCCGCAACTAAGTCAATGATAGAATGCTAGGAAGCAAAATGTATTTCATGGGGTGACCTCCCTTAGGGGAGATTGTTAGGAATTAGAAAATTCCATGTTAAAGTGTCAGTCACCCCAATTATAGTCTAGCATATGTTAGCTCATAGATTTGTAGTTATTTACGTTATGTAGTAGTTAATTAGTTAATTTGTAGCGTAGAATAGTGTAGTGCAACACCGTGGAGGAAGGACGGTCTTTACCCATCGTATCCCCGATCCACGGCGATAGGAGGTCGTATTGCTTGTAACTATAAATACCCCTTCCATCCATGGAAGGGGTGGTGCTTCTCATAATCTAACATTCAACATTTGAGTAAACCTCTAGCAAGAACACCCTCTCTCTCTACTAACTCTCTAACTATGGCAATCATGTATTTCCATCATCCAAGACCACCCGAATCATCAACACAATAAATATATGATCCTACAGAATGACCCGTTGTAAGAATCAAATTTTCCAAAGTTTTGATTTTATCATTTTTATCAAGAATTTCATTAAGAAGAGAGTCTTCTCGTTTTGAAAAATCAGTTATCAACTGCTTCTTCTCTTTTTCAAGATCAGAAAACATGGCTTTTTGTTTAGAAAGTTGGTCATTTAGATCGAATTTCTTGTTTAAAGATTTAATTTTCAAGTTCAAATTCACATCAAGTGTGTTATACTTGATTTGCAATTTTTTTTCTTTAGAAACCAAATTTCGATAACCAATTTCTAATTCTGATTCTTTGTTTTTATGAAATTATTTTTGCTATGCCTCATTGTAACTCTCAAGCTCACGTCAATTTAGCATTCAAGCCTTAACTTCGCGATTGACCTTTCTAACTTTCTCGATTTCAATGCCTCATTTATTGATTAATGATTCAAAATAAGCACGTGTTTCCTCATCAAGATGTGCCACACAGCCTCCACTAGGATCCAAGACTGATTTTCGAAGTAGTATTGCTACAACTCTGATTGTCCGTATGTAATAATAGGTGCAGGTCATGCATGCCGCTCGTCATTAGTAAACACATCAAGTATGACATTATTATAGCATGGATCAATGATTGGTACCCCGTGATCATTACGCCATACGGTGTGAGCGCCGATGAGTCGGCATCGATTTAGCTCCCCTCAAGATGTGCCATGAAGATGCGCCATTGATGTCCTCTCGGTCTTCCAAATCATCCATAATAGCCATAAAGTCATGTTCCTCAGACTCAACCGAAGTCCTGCTTCTTCCTTTTGTATAAACATGATAGCTTTCAAGATACGCTAAGATCCTTCTCTTTTTCTAGGCTTAGGACAATTCCTTGCCATGACCCACTCCTTGATAGTTGTAACACGTAACCCGATTACCACGATTACATTTCCACCCTAACGACTGAGCGCAACATTCTTATTTCCGACACCTACCGCTCTATTCCCAACATTCGTCCCATCTCGATTTCCAACATTCTCGACCCAACCGACACCGGAATTGGAACCGATACCCATGTGAAATCCGGTAGCATATCCTGATTCGCAATAACTCCAACCATTTGTCCTTGATGACCCATATTCACAACCTACCGAAAGCAATTTGCCTGCTAAGCAGTGTTTGATGAAATCCTTTGGTTGTTGTTAGTTGGTGTGGAATAAGCGCCCTTCAATGCTTTACCCAAGAATGCAATGCATTTGACAAGGCCTCTTCTTGTTCAATTTCAAGATCTGATTCCTTGTTCCGGTATTGTGGATACCGTTGTTGTTGAATTACTTGTTGCTCTCGGTGGATAGAATTGTTGAGGAAACAAAACTTGTGGTTGTGGAATGTATTACCGCAAGTTGTTGTTAGTGGAAGATGATGAAGCTTGTTGTTGTGTATTTACCGAATTTGAGTCTTAGCAATGAGTGCCAATGGATCATGATTCTTTGCCAATCTTTTCTTTTCCACTTCATTCACTTCATTTTGGTTTTGTTTCGTAAAAATCGCTTGAGTTGATCAAAGTTCACCTGATGTAAGTCTTTTGATTGGTTGACAATAGTGACATATCGTCCCCATTCTTCTGGTAGATTATTCAAGAACTTGATGTTACTCATGATAGTTCTGGGTGTCAACTTGTTTCTGATAAGCTCATTCATTAAAGTGCAAAACCTTCTATAGTAGGATTCAATTGATTCTCCTGGAGTAGATGTAAACTTCTCCCATGCGTTAGCGCTTGTTCTCCGTATCTTGTTGACCAATTCTGTTCCATGACAAAGCCGCTTCAACACGTTCCCACATATCAAAGCAGTTTACTAAAGCTGTTGCCAAGACAAAGATGTCTCTTGGTAAACCCGTTGACAATATGAATTGCCATGTCATCTGATTCGAATTGCTTCTGATCTTCTTCAGTGTATTCTAATTCTTTTTTAGTATGAAAAGATGGTGGGACGGGAGGTGTTGCATTAGCATTTCCAGGGTCTTGGACTTGTCGAGGTTGAAAGGGTCCATTCTGAATGGATTGAATCATCAATTTTCCATTAGGTTTGGTCTTGATGTAGCGAAGCATACGACTTGTCCACCACCTTTTTCCAACATAGGAGGACGGTTTTCGGCACCGGCTGCATGAATGTCTTGTTGAGTTGCCATTGATGAAGGTATGATATGATAAAGTTGATGTAGGATCGATTCAGCGATAAAGGAGTTGTGATTGATGACTTATTGCTTGGTTGTTGTAGTGAAAATTTGGTCGAGAAACTTAAAACCTCAATAACCCCTGCTCGGAAATAAGTTTGACTCATTGAGTTCATTCCTACGGTCATTCTCCTCGATCTCACTGCGGTCGCTTGATGGGTAGAAGCAAAACGGAGTTACGGTTCAAAAGTTATAGCCGCTTCAAGTTTTTGTCAAAATCTTACTCGAACCGTTTTAAGCGAGGAATTGGTGCTTTGCGCGCGAGGGATTTTTGCTGCGAACAAAGATCTGCAACAGAACC